>CM049373.1:26327330-26673251 GCA_026937815.1 Etheostoma perlongum | reverse complement strand
GTCAGACTAGTTCAGTGTCCACTTTTGCCTGTAGGTTTGGTCTGATTAAACACTTTTCAAGTGTGTGTGTGTGTGTGTGTGTGTGTGTGTGTGTGCTCACTGATTCTTTGTGAATTTGGTAATGTAATAGAAAGACTGAAATACAACAATTAATGGGTGCACACTTTAACAACAAATAATAATAAATAAATTGAGGACCCTCTGAGTGTGTGTGTGTGTGTGTGTGTTCTCTTCTGGCTGTCTACTAATCTTTTTTACAATGCAGAGCAGAGCCTGTCCAGGCAGGGGATGGGATGATGGGGAAGATGGAAACAGCATGAACGAAGAAAATTATGAAATGGAGCAGAGGTAGAGGAGGGAAGTGAAAGAGAGAGCGAAAAACCAAAGAGAGGTGAGGTTGTTGGGATGGTCCATTGCAGCCCAGGGATCAGAACCTGAGGTTAAAGTGTATGTTTATTTATCAGTTCATATGTCATGCGATAAATTAAGTCACTATTTATTCCCGTAAGCTTTAAATTCCCAAATAAAAAAAGATTAAAAATCTGTAAAATTACCGAAATATGAGTTGCAAACAAAGAATCTTACTGTGTGAAATGTTTACAGTCAGGGAGCTCAGAGAGGGAAGAGGGAGACGGAGCAGGGACCTCTTACTACATATATTGTATAAAATAAAGCTGCATATTTAACTGGGCCTACTAGTACGTGTAGGAAGGCCTAAAGACATTATTAATACCTTTGTTTGCATAAAATAATAAGCTATTAAAATAATTGTTGGCATGATTTTATAAATTATGTTTAATGTTAAACATACATGTTGTACAGTGAATCCCTAGGAACTGGATCTGTGGATCTTAGTGACTACCTTACCTAAAGGCCAGTAAGTCTGTCATCAGTGGGGATTTATATTTGCTAATGTGTTGGATTCATGTTAAGACTTTTATATTTTTGAAAAAACTTTCAAAAATTAACAATAATTTAGAGGCCCCCCTGCATTAACTCTGAGGACCCCCTAGAGGTCCCAGACCCCCTGTTGAAGATCTCTGGTTTGGCTATTTAGTTTGTGATAGTTGGTAATATTTAAGCAAAGTTAACAATAAACATCACATATGTACATGTATTTATATTTTAGGGATGTGGGTTTGTTCTGACTGGTTAGGAATAGTTAATCAGTCTTGTAAACCCAAAATAGCATTAGAAAACACTTGTAAATGATAATGGACTGCATTTATATAGCACCTTTCTATTTTAATGGACAAAGTGATTTACAAATTGACTCTCATTCACCCATTCACACACATTTATGGCGGAGCTGCCAACCCTGTAGATAAAGGACGTAGTTCAAATATGTTTCTAAGTGTACAGTAAGCTCATTGCTCCTTGTGGAAGATGTAGTGGGGGGTGTTCTGCTCTTGGACCACAAGGGGCAGTAATGAGCACATTACAGCTTGGCTCACCAAAATGAGAAGACACCACTCACTTCAACTTAAACAAGACACACAGAGGTAAAATGCATGCTTTATCTGAGTTTGTCCTGAGGTATAGTTGAATGTCAACAACATAGCAGTGGAATGAAATTCCATGCTGGCTGATGACATGGCCAAGAGGGAGCATGTAGAGGATAAACAGGGTGGGGGCCGAGCACTGAGCCTTGAGGGACACCACAGGTGACGTGCGTCAAGAATTTAGCCTCTCCCAAGGAGACATGCTCAGTTCTCCCGGTGAGGTAGGATGAGAATCACTCATTGACAGAGTCAGAAACACAGATAGTGGAATTAAGACAATGGAGGAGGATGTTGTGGTCCACAGTGCTGCAATCAAATCCATGAGGATGAAAAAAGATGGGGAGCCAGCGTCTGTAGTCATCAGCAGGTTATTTGTGACCCTGACCAGAGCCGTTTCTGTGCTGTGGCCAGGGCGGAAACCAGACTGAAATTTTTTGAAAAGGTTGTTTTGTTTTAGATGATCCTGAAGCTGTGCGGCAACTAATTTTTCCAGCATCTTGGAAAGGAATGGAGATGGGCCTGTAGTTGGCAAAGACTTCTGGGACTAGGGTGTTTTTTTTTAAAATGGCCTGATGACAGATGTTTTCAGTGTTGATGGAACATGGCCAGTCTGGAGGGAGTGGTTAATGACCTTTGTGATGAGGGGAATTATGGCATGGAGGTTGGATTTTTATCAGGGCTGTGGGGAAGGGGTCCAGGGCACAGGTGGATGCTTTCATCTTTTTGATGACGTCCTCAACCTCTCGCTATGAGATGACCAAAAAACAGCAGAGAGGTTAGGAAATCCTAGGATGTGGGTCAGCAGTCGAGACAGGCAGTGTGGAAAAACTGGATAGCAGGGAACGGATGAAATTGTTGCACCTCTCTTCTATGGCTTCTGAATGAGAGTGAGTTTGCGATTTGAAGATGGCATGTATGTAGAGAAAAGTTTTTTGGAGTTGCCAGGGCTGTTGATGATAATGTTGGAATAGAACTGTGAACGTGCATCTCTCAAGGACTTTGCATAGGACTTCTGATGTTCTCGGTAGGCCTGCCTATGAACATTGAGACCTGAGGCCTTGAGGCGCCGATAGAGGACACACCCAGCTGTTTTCATTTGCTAGAGTTTGTAGGTGTACCAGGGGGGCTGAGCGTAAGAAGCTGACAGTTCTAGTTTTGACAGAGGCGTAGAGATCTAGGAGACTGCTCAGAGATTGGTTGTAGAAGACAACCGACTTGGTGACTGAGGAGAAATCAGCAGAGGAGAGATGTTGGAGGTCAGTGGTCAAGGTGTCCGGGTTGATCTTTTTCAGGTCCCTATAGCAGATTTGACGCTTGTCTTTGGTGTGTGGGGAAAGGAGTGACAGCTCCATTGAGATGGCCTTAAGGTCAGACACACACAGATCATACGCCAGAAGGTTGTTAAAGGGGGCGGAGTTGGAAATGACCAGGTCCAGTATGTGCCCCCTGGAGAGCGTGGGGACATTGACATGTTGTTGGAGGTTGAGGCAGTTCAGTGGTTGCAGAAACCCAGCTGCAAAGCGGCAGGAGGGATTGTCTACATTAATATTAATGTCTTCAGGTATAATAATGTTGGCAGAAGGGGTGCAGAGTGTTGTGAGAAGGTTGTGTATCTATGAGATGGCGATGAAAGCTGAGTTGGGTTTGGGGGATGAGGAGCACTGTCATGGGGAAGGGGGGGTTTACATTTAAATGCTAGTCATTCAAATGAGGACAGCGTTGGCAGGTGGAGGGGGGACAGCTCCATGTTCTGTCGGTGTATGACAGCTAGGCCACGACCACGACCAGTGCTGCGGGCTCTCTCCAGGTAGTTGTAACCAAGGGGACAGACTTCATTAAGCCCTGAGTAAACCCCTGGCTGGTGCCATGATTCTGTCAGGCATATGAGTCAGGCAGCTGAGCGTGCAGAGATCTCACAATGTTTCCCGTGCTGCTAGCACCAAGAGTGACACTGCTCTGATGACGTGGCAAACGTGTGACCGTGGTCCAGATGGATGGAATGTTTGAAGCAAGCTGGCCAGGCTGATGGTAAACAAAGTTTTGACGGGAACTTCTGTGGATGTAACGTGGACGGCGCTGAAGTCCAAGTTCTCTGATGGCTGCAATGCACGTTGGAATGGAGCGGTTGTTGAAAGTTTGCAACTGTGGGATAGAGTGCTTGAGCTTCATGCCGGTCGCCAAAAGTGTTAGCCTGGAGCTAGCTGTTAGTCAAACACAGAGATGGAAGACTGTCAGGCACAGGGAGAAGATGGTCCATATCATGGCAGTGGGGTTCCACCCAAACAAGTTCCTTCCCGATGTTTATTTTTTTGCAGCAGCACCGGGGCTCTGTCCAGGGCTTAGCATCACCCATGACAATTGTGATTGGTTTAAAGAAATACCAATGAACCAGAGCATGTATTTCTCCCATCCCGGAATGCTGGATGGACTAGCAAGACCCTCCTCCTCCTCTGGCAATGCAAGACTACTCAAACTTTAACATTACAGAGAAATGGAAAACACTGTCACAGTACTGCACACACTGATTAATACGTCAACCAAGGTTGAGAGAGAAATGTCAATGCTATCTCCCACCTTGATACAAATCCTAATCTTGTATACATTATAACTGGCTCAGTCTCTCTTTCTTCCCTGCTCCCTTTATCTCTCCTGAGCTCTCATTACTTAATCCCCCCCATCCACTCTGATAAACCTCACACCTCTCCTCTCCTTTATCACTCTCCTTTCTCATACACCATGTCTCCATCCGACCACTAATTCATTCAAAATCTGGTATCTCATCTATGCTCTTTATTCAGTCAGTCACTGTCTTTCTTTTCAACATCTGTGCTTTCATTTTCCCTCCTTTTGTTTTTCTCATTTGCTTTTCTAGTTTTTACATTGCCTTGCTTTCCAGCTGAGTGGCAGCGGTACATTGAACAGAAGGTGGAAGTCTGCATCCTCAACACCCCCGCTTTGCTGTCGTCTTTGCTTCTACCTCCCTGTCTCTGTCTTTCTCGATGTATCCTCCCATTTATTTATCTCCTCACTTTTCTTCACCTGTTCTATCTCCGTCCCCATCCCTCCACCACCCCATTCTCCCTCTGTCCATCGCTTTTATTGCTCTCTACAGCTCATGAAATACAAAGGGAGAGGGGGAACTCAATAAACTGAAAGAGATGTATTTGGACTGGAATAACTTAATAAACAAAGGGTGTTTGGTTACTGTTAATAATGTTGCTCCACTGGCCAACCAATGTCCCAGGTGTGATTAAGCAAACTGCCAGTGGGAGGGAAAGCAGTAAGCACTCAATTTCCTGTTTGTTTCCCAGCTTTCCTCCAGTAATCAAACATTTTACCAGTTTCTTCAGGAAGAACAGAGACTGGACCTTATCTTAGTGTTGAGCTGTGAAACTGGGCCAGCACCACTGAGCATGGCAGCTGGCCAAATGTTTACATTTAACATAGTAGTGACTGTTCACTAAGCCATCACAGAGATGAGGACTAGGAGGTGTGGATGTATAGTTCAGCATAACTGGCACTTGTGCTGCATCAATCTGTTAGAGTTAATTTCGTAAAAATGAAACGCTCGCTCTACCTGATCCATTAAATACCTACAAAGCGTAGGTTGGCTCCTTGAAAACGACAATGTTCGTTTCCAATTTCTATATGTTACATAAGATTTCCAACAGGTTCTTCAAATTAAATGGCAAAATATATTGTTTGTAAAACCAATCTTGAAAAATTATGACGTGGTAATGCTATGGTTAAACTACTACTTTGTTAGGGCAGGGGCACCTTCTTCATCATGGTTACAATAATAACCACTTAGTTAAGGTTTAGAAACAATCATGGTCAAGAAATCATCTGTACATTTTGGGTTTTGAGTCGTTAAAAAGCACTTTTGACAGAGCTGGACTGAGTAGCAAGAAATATAATAAAGAACTTTAGCTCTCTCTAATGTTATTACTCTTTTGATTAGAAATGTGTTCAATTGTAATTAAATATGTTTTAAGTGACTTACCCAGAATTGATACCAAACATTGATTCTCAATATATCAATCTTTTAATAGCCACCAATGTAATACATGAAGACAAGTATGCCAAAAGTAATAGGTTATCCTTCGATGCATTAGTGAACTCTTGCCCTAACTCTCATAAATGCATGTATGAAAAAAACAAAACAGCTGACACACCTTACCTTGCATGCAGCTAAAGACACAGCATAACGTTGGCTTACCAGTAGAAGACAGCTACACTTTTCCAGACACCACGGCCACAGAGATGAGGAGAAACAACGCAACTGGAAATTCCTCCTGCTTTACTGAAGTCACTCACCGGTGTGGTAACATTTTTGCCTTCCCCATGAGTTATGCAAACAAAGGGACGGTAAAGCGTGAGCTCCAATGGGACTTAAACAATTAAACTCATGATGCATTCAATTCAACTTGTTAAATCAAACTGATGTTGTAAAGAACCCTTCTGCTATCTAGAAGATCTTATTGTGACATTGCTGTCACTGCTGAAAAAAAAATAACTGTTTAAATCAAAAATTGAATCAAACTGAATTGTGGATTTGGAGAATGGTGACACCCCTAATCATAGTTACTATAACAGGACAACAGGTTACTCAAATGCTTCTTGTTTCATGTTGTTAAACACTGTCACATGTTCTCAGAAAAGAGAGAGGTATATGGCTGCCCAAAGACAGTTCCTGTAGTATTGAGCAGTTATTTAGTCAATCGAACAGCATAATACATCACATTAAAGATTTACTACACTGGGAGTCCAATTTTGACTCCTTAAAGTATCTGAGACATACGTATGGGTCTGTGTGTCAGCCACACACATACACACACACACACAAAACCCAGTTCAAGGGGGCTGGGCACATCTGGACTGGCACCTCTTCACCCGCGGGCGAGGACTGAGGTGAAGTAAAGCTGGCGTATCAGCAGGGCGAGGTGAAGTGGCTCTAATCTGCTCTCCTGGCATGAGGCCGGCCTGAGTTATGCTGGCAATAGGCGAAGTTGGCATCCCGCTGTGTCCGACTCAGTGCATCAGCCTCATGTTAAGCAACAGAGAGGTGGGAAATGGAGACGGTGTGAGGCCACGTCAGAGGGTGTAAAGACAGAAAGGCACAGAGAGACAAACAATGTGTGACAGAGATATGTATACTGTGTCTTTATCTAATATAAGGGTCTGAAGCTGCTATATTGAATATGTCAACTAACTTACAACATATCATTGTTTGGGCCATGTGATAAATCACTAGACCCTGGTCATATGTTTCAAATAACGTTCAATGGAGGCACATGTGACAGATGACTGCTAATACACTCTCTACTGTGCAACTAACAGGTTGACGTTCACAACTCTCTCAAGGTAAAGGTCACATTACATTTTCATAGCTGGTGGTAAAGTACGTCTATATTGTGGCCTCAATAACCACTCATGTTATTATATTGATTGTGTGTGCCTCTGGGCCTGAGAGCACCACTGGGTGCTGTATCTTTCATTGACCAAATATGCACAACTAAGGTCCAATAGTGAACTAGCCAGCCTGTTTCAGATGACAAATAGTTTTGCACCCGACTGTGCTCATAGGCTATCTATATTCTTTAGTGGTCTATGAGATCACAGAAATAGTTGAATCTGAGTATCACTCATGACTGAGACAGTTTTGAAGAAGTCTGAGCCCTCTCAGGTACACCTAAATGTTGTCATCCGCACTTGTCCACGAGGGTCTATCCAGACCCCTATTGGGACGACAGCGTGTAGCCCAAAATTTGTGACTGCGTGGAATGTACCTCTAACTGGTTTGCCAAGAAGAATATACAAAAATGGATGCTTGTTTTGAAGAGAGGTTGTGCGAGGAGACCGCCGTTACCCACATTTATATAATTCTTCTACAAAGAAATAGGACAGCCAAGTGGCGTTGAACTCCTGGCAAGAAATCACGCAAATGTTTGGAAGAAATTGAGGTGGAGGGTGGGGGTGTGGCCTTGACCAACTGTCACTTTGCTTGTTTGAAATCCATGATGTCTCTCTCTTTCTCATGGATGGGCCAAATTCTCTGGGCAGGCAAAACAGAGAAAGGGGAGGTAACTTTGCTCCTTATGACCTCATAAGAGGGAAGATTCCAGATCGGCCCATCTGAGCTTTTATTTTCTCAAAGACAGAGTAGGATACCCAGGGCTCGGTTTACACCTATCGCCATTTCTCCCCACTGGGGGACTATAGGCAGACTGGGGGAACGCGTATTAATGTTAAAAACCTAATAAAGTGAAATCTTCATGCCATGGAACATTTAAATTAAATCTTCAAAGTACTGAAGAAAAACTAAAATTTAAAAATCAAAGGTCCTGCTCAGTCATGCTAGCAACTGTTCATGCTATTCATCCCAGTTTAAACAAATACACAGAACACATAATTTATTGTGCATTAAGTGTAATTACTCTAAAAAATTAAATAAAAACAAAACTGTGAACTGTGACTGCAGTGTATAGCCTTTAGCCAGCAACACTGCTATGGTCACCAGGATGAAGATGTAGGGAGTAAAATGGGTAGAGATGAATACCTTTAACAAAAATTACTACCAAAAACAGCTGTCGATTCACCTCTTGATCTTACCTATACAGGTGCACACAGGAATAAATATCCAGCAGAGCAAAATAAGTCTTACTTTTTCCAGATTTCCTGTTGACCTAAATAGGCCAATATGGATACTCACTCCATTTTTCTCCATTGCACACCCCTCTGCCATGGCCTGTCACGCATGGTTAGCCCTCGATTGACTCAAGGCTGGATTGTGCTGGATGGAGCTAGGCGGGAGCTAACTACTATTTCCCCTCCATCAATTTAGAGTCCACTCAACCCAGAGCTGCCATTCGACTGGCGCCACCAATGCTGACCTAATGGAGAAGTTACATTCGTAAAGCAACCCTTAAAACTAACAAAGCAGCCCCCACACACACAAACATACACACACACACACACAGACCAACAAACTGGATGATAAGCTAGGTGATCAGATGGGTACAATCAGGGCTTGACAATAGCACCCGCCTACCTGCCAAATGCGGGTAGAATTCAGCGGTGGCATGTAACACAGTCACTCTCACTAGCCACTTTTGTGGGTGGCATGCCTTTAAATGGGTGACACTGGTGGCTGGAGTACTGTGCCACCACCCAACACAGGAACACAGCTGTGACCCAGTGTGCAGCTCATGGCCGTGGGCCCCTGGAGCTCCGTTCAGTGCGTGCACGTGACATGGCAAGCCGTGGTAATAGTTCTGTATAGGCTTGTTGTAGAGAGACCCCGAAGCAGGACAATTTACTTGTTTGGTCTTGTCCGCAAGGGCGCGTACACGCTCCAAATCTATTTTAACTAATCATCTACACCACTTAGCCTATGCAATAAGAATCTACTGCTTTATGTCTATGTATTATTCTGTTGCATGTTTAATACAAAAAGGAGCTTTACACACATTATCAGAGCTGAATATTTGATGATGTTTATGTTGTCTTGAGTTCATTAATAGGATTGTAAATCTGGTTCTTCAATTTAATTGTAGTGCACCATAGTCAACTTTATTAAAAAGGCATAAAAATTTCAATTTATATATTTTTTAACATTAATATGCATTCCCCCAGCCCGCCAATGTTCCCCCAGTGGCTAGAAATTGCGATAGGTGTTAACCTTTGCAAAACCACTAGACAGTGACTGGTGAGCAAATCAGTTCATGCCAAGCCCTGGGTACAATCATATTTTAATTATGTCTGATTTAATGTGTTGTTCTGACATTTCCTCAAGCTGCCTAAATACTTTTTTTGCACAGTAGCATGGGCTTGGAAAAACCTGTGTTTGCCTTCTGACCTGGCTCTGTCACCCTGCACTTTCCTCTATCTCTAACATCTTAGGAAAGAAAAAGAGAGAAGTAGTATCCCTCTTGGCCTCACGTTTGAAGATGCTTGAACTAAATTTTAGGGCATTTTATTATCTTTTCAAAAAATCACCAAAACATATTAGTATTGCATGACCAAACACCACCATGTCTGCATTGTCTGTGATGCTGTGCTACTCTACAGTGTAAATAACAATGTTTTGTAGTGACATACAACAACACTTAGCAGTGGTGTGCATGCAACTATAGCTGCAGACCTGGCAGTGAGGCAATCACAAATTACCACAGTTTAATCACACATGGTGTACATTGTGTTGTATTCTACAGAGGCTACTATTTGTGGAATTATACTGTATTTCATTGGTAATTTCCATTCAAAAAAGGTGTCATGTGCTTTTATGCTCAAAAACAATACCATTATGACATTATTATCATGACAAAAAGATGCAAGCTGTGGCTGCTTTGAATTCTGGAACTGCTATTGGTGAAATTAGCATCTCAGCTTGAGTTCTAATGGATCCTTTAAGCTTTATGACGGCCGTGACACACCAACAAGCCGGCTGACTGTTGTCAGAAAAGGCAGTCGGACTGATTGCCTCGCCGAGTTGGTCAAAAAAGTGCCTCAGAACACACCGAAGCAATGCCAACTGCCGATGGCAGCTGATTGGACTGATCTGGTTTCTCCGGAAATTCAAAGCCAGACTGTCATGGCGACTTAATCAGAATACAATGTCATATTTTACTAAAATAGTTCACCGAAAGGTGTTTCTGAAAACATTTTAAGCAAGAAATATGCCATGCTGTTGCTAAATCTGTCTTCATTTTAGATCGACAAAAGTCAGTTTAAAAGATTTCCGTCTAACTTTGAGAGACTCTAGTCACGCTCATCCTGCCCATCATTTCCGGGTTAGCACTCCACTAATCATATTGGTCATGTGAGTCCGACTGCCAGTAGTGCCAGCCTACTGACCAAGCATGTCAGGTCTGCCAAAATGAAGGACAACGGACCGTCCGACGGATGACGGCACGGAACACACCGAACAGACTCGAGGCACCGACCATGCCAGACTGGCCGATGGCCGATAATCGGGTTAGTGTCAGGGCCTCAATGGCAGCCACAATAAGGAACCTTGTCTCTTATTTTGTTGGACTGAAACCTGCCATGTTAACTGCTAAAGTGGCAGTAAATTTAAAACGGTTCTGCTTTCAATCCTAAATGTAGCTGCACTGGAAATATCAGTGTTACTATAAGTCAGTTGGTTTAAAATTCATGTTATTTGGGAATGCAGTCTTCTTCTTTTAACATTTCTCTCTCATTATGGGGCATTTATTCTTCTTTTTTCATTCTTTGTTCTTGACCATTCAACATGTAGGGGATGTAAAGTCAGCATACACATTTTATGACTTACTATATTCATAGTAGTAAAAGGCAGATTTTTAAAGCTGCACCGATTATATCTTTATATCAACAATGGATTGCATTACTATGTGCAATGTGAAAGGAGTTGCTTGCTTTGACAAACTCAGAGAAATATCGACTCTGGAGTTTCTCTCAGCTTTTCTGAAAGTAAATTGGATTTAGACCAAAAGTTCATGTCTAATATGCCATTTTGAAATGTAGACTCAAATGAAAATTCACAACACTCCACCCATCCAGTCGTCATAAGCAAAATGCAAGAGAGTATGTAAACAAGAGTTACAAAGTATAAGAGCGAGAAAGTGAATCTTCCATCCCTCCTTTCAGTGTATGGCTGGGTAAGAGGTGCTGGGGGGTGTAAATGGTTTATACCTGCATGCAGCCTACAGACTCCAATCCGAAGGGGGGGGAAGAGCACATGGGCCTCGGCCTCCAAATCTCATTTGGCTCTGGGTCCTAAGGCCTGCCTCACTGATAGGGGGAAAAAAAGTGAATAACATCAGAGTGGAGGGGGAAGAGACAAGACGTTGGAGGTAAAAAACGGGACCAAAAACGAGGGTAAAAAAGTGTCAGGGATATGGTGCAGTTCAGCGCGACAAGGTGAGAGAGAACGAATGGGAGGAAATGGCAGGAAATTGCTGAAAAAAATCCGAAAGGGCGGAGAGGAAGAAGGTATGAGAGACAGAGTGACGAAACCAGGGAGTGATAACAAGAACGGGATTGTCAGGGATATATCTTCAGGCCAGGATGGATTGAGAGAGTAAATAGAGGTTAAGGAGGGATAAACAGAGAGATAGCGGCTTGTTCTGAGGACATACAGAGAGATGTGGGAAATTGTAAGGTAAACGAAAGATTGGCGTGTCAGAAAGAAGAGGAGGGGAACAGAATGATGTGGAAAAGATCGGAAAGAATATAGTGTGAATAAAGAGATGGGAACTGGAGAATGGGAGAGAAGAAAGTGTTTGAGAAAACAGAGGAAGAACGAGGAGAATCTCTGGATGTATGTGTGTGTGAGAGAGAGACAGCGAGAGAGCGAGGGAAGAAAATGTGTGTGAGAAGCAGAGAGCGAGGGAAGCGAGTGTGACTGATTCGGCCGAGGCAGCAGTAAAAGGTTCCTCTAATACAGTGGGTGGTGAGGAGATCGGCGCGAAGAAGCCTGAAGGATACACTCGGTTAGAGGAGAGGAAGAGAGGATGAGAGGATGAGGGGGAAGGAGGGCGACAGAGATCCAGAGTTGAAAAAGTGATGGTGGAGAGGAAAGACGGTTTTCCCCGGGTTCTTCTTTGCATCTCCTCACACTCCTCTCTTGTTTGAAACATGCCAAATCTTCCTTTTCTATTCCTCTTTTCCCCTTTTTGCTTCTTCCCCCTTTTTGCCCTTACATCCTCCTCCTTTCTTCTTATTTTTTTGCCATTTTGCATTTTATGCTGCAGTCTGCACACTCATTGATGGGAAAAGAGACCTTGAAAGCAATTTTCAATAAAACAGGGTGATCAAAGAGAGGAGAAAGAGGGACTCTGGCTCAGACATTTTAACTGTAAACCATGTTGCATCAATTCGTAACCACAAGGGACCGCATGCCAGTAGAGCACTTAAAGGACCCCCCACTCCCCCTCCCACCACTTATCACACCACCCTATCTTGTCACTAGCAGTGACTCTAACAGGCATCATCTGCAAAGATCAGAGAGCTTTGTGCTACCTGTTGCAGAAAGAAAACACAAAGATCAGAATCAACTTCCAGTGTAGTGGCCCTTTGCACTTACTCCACCTCTTCCCCATTCCTTCCATCTTTCCTTCTCATTCTGTCCAGACTGGCCTTGGCCCAGTGCCCAGAAAAGTGCTGGCTGGCTTTGCAGGCCGGACAAGAGTTGGAAGACAAACTACCCAATACAGGCTGGGAGCAGATAGAGACGGAGTAGAAGATGCATGGCGGGAGGGGAAAGGGGTAAAAAAAGAAAAAAGGAGGGAGTTGGTTGTTCAGAGATGGAAGGATAGTTCCACAGGGAGTTGAGGTAAAGCGTGCTGGGGCATTGATTTGCAATTCCAATGAAGCCATCCTACAGTGAATTACACACCGACACACTCGGGCTTAAGTGTGCATAAATAATCACAGCCAGCTCTGTCCCATAATGGATGGTCCTACCGTAACAAAGTTAGTGGGGCTGTCTGCTGCACAACAACATAAACATTAAAGCCATTATGAGAAGTGCCAGGGTGGATTAAGATTGCATCAGGGCGCTCCCGACATGTCTTTGTTTTGGTGCCATGGATATGACTAGACCATTTCTGTCTCTCTCTTGGGATTGAAATCTTTGAGAAATTATTAGTTATTTCAATTATTAAGCATGGGGCAAGTGCATTAGTTCATCATTTCACATCTATCACAAAATCCCTGCTTTTAACATCAAAGCGTCAACATCGGACAAGTCTACAGTTTGTGTATGAGAGACTGTCATGCTGTACAGTCGTTAGCACTGCTGTGCTAATCACTGAGGGTCTGAACCACAAGAGGGTCCTGGGACCTTTTTGTGTTATCTCTGCGTCAGTGTTTCCTCAGTCAGAGACATGCAGGTTCTAACCAATCCTCCAAATTCAAATTCAAAATATGTTGTTTGTAACTGCCCTTTAGAGGGATGAAGGAAGTCTTAGACACAAAAAATATGGTTTTAATAACAACCTGCACACAGTGTTGGTATGGAAAAAGTCTCTGGACATATATGAACTAATTTTGTAAAATGTGATTATTTGATTGGAAATCTGATTGTAGATTGGTTGTTTTTTCTTATCTTCAGGACTTTCAATACTATGGAATCTATAATAAACAGAGATTGTTTTAAATGTGCTAGCCAAAAAATTTTAATTATTTAAGAATGAAAAGGAAAAAATGTCTTGGTCTGCGGGTTGAAACAGACCTAATCCTAAAACTGATTCTGTTTAGAAACTGACATGGACAAAGACTCATTTCTTCTTGGTTTTCTTTTTTTGTATCCTTTTTTTTTTAAACAAAAACCATGAGTTTACTCAAAAAATCTTTTACCACATCACTTTTATGGCATTTTTTGGTACATAAACAGACAAACAAACTAGACTGAAAACATAAACTTGGTCAAGGTAATGATCTTTATTCTATTCCGTTCCTCAACGTACACAACAAAGACAAAAGTAAAACACCATCAACCCTCCTCCCTCAATAATGCCGACAAGGCAAGCATCAGCATTTTGAACACTTGTCATTTCATACCTTCTCACCTACAGCACTTTGGAGACAAAGCATTTTTGGAAACAAAGCATTTATGAATACTGTAGCTGTAGGATAGAAACAGGGTGTATTGGCTCAGTGTTGAATGCCAACCATCCAGCGAACCAGTGTCTTAGCTCGCAGTGTTAATGTGAGTGTAATCTCCTCTATTCACAGGAGTGATGCATGCAAGCAGGCATGTGTTGTTAACGGGCCCCTATGGAGTGCAAACCAGAGATTAGTGTGTTGAAGGCTTGTTGTATACAAAGACAGCAGCGCAGCTAGATGCCAGACAGAGTGGCTTTCTACATGTCTGCGAGATGCCCAGCCAACAGCAGGGAAGAGTAACAAAAGAGGAAGGGAACGAATGATCCACTGTGAAAGCAGAAGAGGATAAAAAAAACATGAGAATAAAGATGGGAATAATAAAGGCAGGGTGGGTGGAGGAGGTTGGGGTGTGAGGTGGGAGAAATATTGGATATTGGTGCATTAGCAATGTCGCCACTGCCCGAGCATTTCTTCCACTCCACAGTGAAAGACAGAACAGAGGGAGGAAAAGAAAGATGGAGGTAGTGGAAGGACAGATGGAAAGAGCAGTGATGGATAGTTGGTGGATGGATGGACGGCACTAAACGATGCCATCAGTCAATGAATTAACAGCCCGTGATGGGCCAACGTGCGAGCCAGTGTGTTACCACAGGACTTTGCTGCCAACAATTAACTCAGCTGTGTTTGTTTATGTCAAAAAGGGATGCTGATGAGAGGACAGCAAGAGGGAGGACAGACTGAAACAACAGAGCAGAGAGATAAACTGTGGGACGATCAAAAGGACATCAAGAGTGTTATAGATTTCAGGTTTAGTTTTTTTTTTTTTTCTTTAGTTCAGCTTCTGGGTGGCATTGTTAGAAAAGCTGTTGACTAGTGTATTAGTGGCATTATTGGTCCTCTGTTGGACAATTTTCATTAATACAGGTAGACTGACATACCATGTAACTAACCTAAGAGCCAGAATAAGCTGCGTTGTGAAGAACTAAGTGAGCAAGCAAAGTTGTTTGACGACACTTTGTTTACTGCCTATGTTGTTGAGGAGATAAGCTGTACTGACATACATCCAGTGCACCAGCGCGGGAAAGTTGCGACACTTACCAGACACCAAAACTCTGGTATACTGAAAAATACAGAGTGCTTTCCCTGGCGGCGAGAGGCATAATCAGCATTGTGTGAACTTGTTTGGCAAGAGCTTGAATGTAACAGATGTTCATTTATATGTAAAACTTCTGCACTCCAGCTTTACATAAATATTAATACCAGTGCCTGTATAGTAACAGATGGATGTAAAGGGCTGATGCCCCTGTTGAACCCACTCAAACCGAATATGATATCACTACATTATAAAACCTTATTGATTTGTGCAGAGATTCACAAACCAACAGGAGAAATGAGAGTCCCTAGCAGTCTCCAACTGGCTGTCATTCAGGTTGTAATTTCAGAGATTCCAGTGGTAGATCTCAGTGATCCCGACAGACGGCAGGTTACTCAAGGATAGCGTTTTCCCATTGTGACCCTCCATAAGTCGCTAAATTCGCCCTCTCTTTCCTCTGTCTCTGATTGAGCCATTAAGACAGCCAAGCCAGCTGATTAATATACTGCGTGTGTCAGGCTAAATTGATTCATTTCAGTGAATGATTTGATGAGGGGTCAGTCCACAAATCTCCCAGGACTAATGTGAAGCTAATGGCAAATGACAACAGGATCAAGCTACGCACTAAGACAGCCTGCATCTTCAAGGTCAGAGGAGTGAGTTAGTGCACAGTTTGGGGAAAACCAAAATCAAAGTTGGAGATTGGATACAGCAAGGTGAGTTCTACACTTAGGGAAGATGTTCTGCACAGAATGGTGGAGACAGCTGATGAATATGAAGATCCAGGAAATCATTGATATTGGTTTTACAGGATTTATTCACCAAGATAAAATAAACAAGATAACCTGCTAAGAAAATATTTTTTAGACATGCAGAGGGTTTTGGTTCGATTTGCTCTGATATCCGTTTCAAGGATTTTTAGTCACCACCACAGTACAATGGTGAATGAAATTGTGGTCTTGCCAAATCATGGAAAAATGACATCTGAGAAACTAAATAGCAACATGTCTTTTTAATGTCTAGATGTCACTGTCGAGGTTTCATTAAAACTAGAGCTGCAATTGTCATTAACGATAATCATATACTGTGGTGTAAAAAGTATCCAAAAACTACCCATTATAAGTTCCCAGAGCCCATGTTGATGTCTTCAAACTGCTGCAAAACCAAAAATATTCGGCTGTTCAAAAAATTAGTATTTGCATTTTTCTTTACAAACTAAAACATTTACCAAGGCTTTGCTTGCTTACTGGTGTGTTTTGGGAAAGACCCATTTCAAACACATTTCCTCTTCAGCATAAGGCAACATGACCTCTTCTAAATATATATAATATATATATACCTATTCAGTACATGTCTTTTTTCAGCAATGGGACTTTGCAGGGGCTTCTAGCTGATAGCTTTGCTTTACATAGCCTTCTCCTGATTGTAACATTACTCACAGGTAACTTTAAGTCGTCTTTGATTTTCCTGGAGCTGATCATTGGTTGAGCTTTTTCTATGTTGGCTATTCTCCGAGCCATTCGAAGGGTAATTGACCGTTTTTTCCCACGTTGTGCTATATAAATAAACTTTGACCTTGACCTTGACCACAACTGTAACAGAGGCCACATGCCTCTGGAGCAACTATGGGTTAAGTGTCTTGCTCAGGGACACATTGGTTGATGTGCGGAACGTGCAAACACAGCGTCCCTCTTTCATTCCTTCAACCAGCTTCTTGAAAAGGTCAACCTAGCGATGTGTGCGCATATGCAAAAACCTGTTGATATCCAAGTCTTTGATAATGTTTAAAAGTAGCTTTGTTTCTCCTTATCTGGTCTGCAGCCCTGCAAACTGTTGGCTGGTTGGTTTGTTTACAGCAACCATAGCTACACACAGACCTGGCCATAAGCTGTAAATAGGCAAGAGGCTGTAAACTGCAGTAAAAACTATGATTTACACGCATATTCTGAATGAGCTGTATAAATGTCCAAAGAATGCCTCTAAAACTCGAATAATACCGGTATATCCCATGCTTATATTGGAAAATGCTATATTCAGAAAAAGACTTTATTCTGAATATTCAACCGGAATATGCTGTTTACATGATCTGTATCAAATTCGGAATATTGTCACATTCAAAATAATAGTGAAATATTTGTGTGCATGTAAACATACTCATTGTTGGTTTTGTCTTTTAATGGGATTTGAGTGAAAAATATGGAATATCAGAAGACTTATCATGGCATAGAATACTTTTAAAAATTGATTTTCAAAGTTTCTGCAAGCTATTTTCTGGTACTTTATAGAATGTTATAGTAAAGCTGTGGTTTTGGCAAGGCAAGGTTAGAGAGCTTTTAGTTACTGGATTCTGGGCAAAGTGGGGTTTTCAGATTTTCAATTCATAACTGATGCATACTCATTTTCCAGTAACATGAATGCAAGGAGCCAGAAAATAGAAGACAAAAATGAAAAATGTATGAAGCACAGAAAATGTGACAACCTCTAAATTGGAGCGTTTTGGGGACTAGTGTATAAAGAACCTGCTAAAGCCTTCCATCTTTCCATTCTGCAACCCCTGTTTTGCTCTCTCAGTCCCCCACGGAGCTGCACCTGAATGTACGGCCGAACCCTCGCAGGGGGAAACAACATCAACCAAATGACTGAATAATTGAATGACCAAATGAAACCGCCTGCGCTGCTGAGCAGATCAATAGACTCCACTACTCCCCATTAGGTATTCACTGCTAGCCCTCACTCCCTTTCCATCTCCCAATTTAGTTTTCTTTTTTTTCTCTTTCCAGTTCCTTTCTTTCTCCCACTCTCCTCATTTCATGTTCTTGCCATATGTCATTTTGCCTTTATCCTGTTATGTGTTTCGGTCCCACCCTTAATCCTTCTTTCTTGCTGTCTTTCTATCATTATCCACCTTTTTTCTCCTTCCCTCCATTCAAGTCTTTGTTTTTCCACTTAAAAAAAACATTTAAACCCCCATTCTTCCTTCTCTTTCTCTCTTTTCATCTTGCATATCAGACATGGACAGTTTGTTTTTTTAAATATTTATTCTGCTTCCACTGAGGGTACATCAAACCAATATATCAAGTCAATATTAGATTTTTATTAAAAAACAGACTTTGCAAGTCAGTGTGGTCAACCAATTTTGATGATTATGATGGATATGATGCAGTTTGATTGACAATTTGTTTATTATAGAGCTGATGAACACACCGGCCCTAACTTGAACTTACTCTGTTGTGACAGAATGTGCTGATCAGAAGCTGACAAGAATAACACTCTGGGGAAACAATAGTAAACTGGTATGATATTGGCTATCAGCACACAAAAATCAGCTACTAAAGCAAATCGACTACAATTCAAAAGTATTGATATCTGCTTTGATAGACTTCTTTTTAAGAGTAGTTTCAACATTCTTTCACTTCTCCCACTGAGAAAACTGCATTCCGTCACCCCCGTCTTAACCATGCTCCCTTCCCTCTTTCCCCGTCACAATCTAGCTCTGTAAATATGAGCCTGGCCCGCATCAGAGATCCCATCTCAGGAGACGATGGCGTAGTCAGCGAAGCAGAAATACACTGTTGGGTTTCACAAAAGAGGTTAACAGGTGAACGCAGAGAAGGGAAGAGAGATGGGAAATGGATGAGCAGTGGTGTTTTTCTGTGTTGCCACTCTGAGTGTGCATGCCACCTCAGTCAATCCTCATGAACACGCCCATGTATCTACCTGATCAGATGAATGGTGGCCACTGAAGCAGAGTACCCTTCAGGTACAGTGTGTAAGGGTGTCTGTGGGATTAAACATGTTTACAAGAGCAGAAAAAGTGTGGGCATTCTGCTGATCCTCCTCTGTGCAAATGGTGAGTTATGGCCAGTGTTCAGCTTTGAGCTATGAATTACATTTGGTAAGCCGTGTGTGTAGCTTTTGGTGTTTTTGAGAATTAAAGCCATATTTCTCAAAAATGAAAACCTCCTGTCTCAAAGTTTGTTGCTTCCCTTTTTCTTGCTGTTACTCTGTTAGTGAGGTAGGTTAAATATGCATTTCTGCCACAAGTCCAGCCTGTGCCTAGGATTCATTCATGCCCGTTCCTCTCCTCCACACTTCCAAATGCTACCAGACAATTGCCACCACATTGTTGACACGTAGCAATCTACTGCTATCAACATTAGCCTTGTAGCAGTCGTTCAATGGAATGTGGAATATTTGCACCCCACAAAAGATAATGGCACAAACAATACTAAATGAAGTTAACTGTTCACACAATACAGTAATGGTGAGCTATTTAAAATAGCTGGATACATGGTTAAATGTAATTTTGTCTTACCAGTGTATTGCCATGCGTAATTTGGCCATAGCAACCCAGTCAATCGGCCCCAAAATGTCCCAGTTAGAGTAAATGCGGTAAATATAATCTTTACAATCATTTCCCAAAAGAAACAAGCGGGCCTGTCTTATTGCACAATTCAAATATTTCTTCAAAACTTGGCATTTTCAGCGTGTAGCTTGTCAGCTCAAAGTTTGTTGTTGTGTACTGTAGCAAAGGTATTTTGAGAATGGCAACGCACAAAGAGCGTAAGGTTAGGGGCAAAGCCCAAAGCTCCAAATGTCAGGCTATTTGATGCATATGTTTCTGTGACCTACCCTGTATTTGAGGGTATTTGATCAGCACACGCAGAATACTAGAGGGAGTAAGTGAATTTGCATCAGTAAATAAGTGTAATGAGTAAGCAAGTCTCTCCAGGATTTTGCAATGTTGCGATTGTGCCAATTCACGCAAATTCAACCAATCACTGCGACTTTGGTGCGACCCGCAATTTTGACCAATAATTGCAACTTTTCCGCAAATTTGACCAAAAAACTGTTTCCCGCGACTTTAACCAATCCCAGCAGTCCCGAGTGCCAGACTGTATGTGACTTTGAGCCAATGACCAAGTGGGAGTGAGAACGGCTTGATGTCCCACGTACATCGACAAATTCATTTCCTTGTTTCTGCAATGAAGACGAGACGGGTGTGACTTGGACATCTTACATTTACCAACAAAATGTACAGCGAAAGACCGTGGAAAACATGTCAGACCGTCCAGCCCACAAATATACATTTTAACATCAATGTACGCTGTAATGATTTTTCCCTCTGTCGCTGAAGCGGCCGCTGTTTCAATCCTGTTGGCTCTCTGGGGGGGGCTGCTCTCTTCCCTCCGGAGATGAAACGTACACGATGACCTAAATTGAGGACAGCTATGCTCGTTATTGTAAGTGCAATGACAAGTTAAAGTCCAATAAGTCCTTTATCAAACTGTATGAATGTGTGTCCCAGCCCAGGTTAGGATAAGAAATTAACTAACAATGTAAAGATCAGCAAGTCACCGACACATATTTTCAAATTTGATTCATTCAATACATTATTATTTTCTGTCTAAAATCCACCAGCCAATTTGAGAATTAAGATTCCTAGGAAAGCTCAGCCTAGAGAAATTTTATTCTCCTCAAAACAAGTTTCCTTTTTATTTTTTAAGAACTATACAAAAAAAAAGCAACGTTTTTTGCAACTTTCTCTGTCTACCTCAACTTTCATTGCAACAAACATACAAAAGACATTGCAACTTTTATCGCAGTTTTTAACAAAAGCTACCACAAAATCAGGCATTTTGGAGAGCAACAATCTCAAAAAAAGGCCACAAAATTTTGGAGGGACTGGTAAGTATCCTGGATGTATTTTCGTTGATCCAGACTACCTACATTAAATATATGCAAGTAAAATTGTTCCCGTTTTGTCAAAATCCAGCCAACAACACAAATGAGATAAAAGCAGGTAAAATGCAGTGAAGCTGCCAATCATCTCAGTGGCGGTTTTGTTTGTCCATGGTAATTATACCGTTGTTTCAAAATTAAAGTGGTAATGGTTTATTACCACCACCAGCTAACATTTGATGGGGTTAGGTTTTTATTCTCTGTTCTGTTTGTCTGTTTGGCAGGATATCTCAAACTGAGGAACTGATTTTTCTTGAAATGCTCTTTAGACGTTGGTCACAGTGAAAGGAAGAACCAACTTCACACTGTTTAACAAAAATATGCACTGTATAACATGACGATAAAAAGATGCAGGTCTTCTGAATGGATTCATTTTATACTGTTTTAAAATGTCCTGCTTTTACATTTAACAGTGATTCATCTGAAATCCTAGCAGTAAAAATATATGAGAAGTATTTTTATTGGCACACAGTAGGAAAAATGATAAGAAAATGCTGCAAACTGTTTTTCAGTGTGGACGTTCTCTCAACAAGATGCTGAGATATTTGTTCATCGTTTCTCCTAATATGAGGTGGTCTATTGGGGGTTGCCACATTTACTCAACATCTTGACGTCAATCTGTAAGTGTTATTGTGCCTGCATAGCAACAGAGCTGAATGCCTCAGTCACCTTGGGCAAGGCAAAAATACTCATAACTCCCACAGTGATAAACATCCTCAGTGTGTATGATGGCCTCTTTTATTTTGCCCACAACTTTGTTAAAGCCTTGAAAGCGCAAAAACATATCTTCTCATCTTGTCTGCTGGAATGAACAAAAGTTTGGTGATGGTTCACATGGGTGAGGTCACCAATTGTGTTGCTACGAAAACTGCAGATGCTATTGCTAAAAAAAAGAATCTTTTAGAAGATTCTGAAAACTAATTAGCTGAGGATGCAGCTCAATATGCAGCTGTTGCTCAGAATAACTGTATATCATGAACAATGTCTCGCTATCTGCCTGATCTCCCGTCTAGACACACACACACACACACACTCTTACTAAGCATGTTGTCCCCACACAGCCGCTCAGGTCAGGGCATGTTCAGTGACAGGGATGAAACCTGCAACATCATCTCTCGCTTCATCGCCTTTTGTTTTCTCTCTTTTTCCAAAGCTGTGGTCGGAAATGTTGGTTCCCCCCGCTGCTGCTGCTACTACCGAAGCTTCGACTATTCGTTGTTGAAAAGCACTGAAGCTTCGAAGTAAAAAAAAAAAAAAGGTATTAGTACAGCCCTTTAAACATAATCAATAAAAAGCACTAAGTAAAGAAACCGCAAAACGGAAAACAATGCAAGCAAGAACCCTTTGAAAGAAGTATTGTTTTCCTGAAAGAAAGATCCCACTGAGTTGTTCAGTCAGCCTGTCCAGATGACTGACAAGTTCTGGGGTGTGATTTGATTGGGGGAGGAGGTAGAAACAATTCACCTTTAAAAAGGATGGGTCACTAGCAGTGATTTCAATTCAATTCAATTCAATTTTATTTATAGTATCAATTCATAACAAGAGTTATCTCAAGACACTTTACAAGGACCCAACAGTTCTAGTAGTTTCCTCCAGAGCAAGCAACAGTGCGACAGTGGCAAGGAAAAACTCCCCTTTGGGAAGAAACCTCGGACAGACCCAGGCTCTTGGTAGGCGGTGTCTGACGACCGGTTGGGGTTAGAATGAAGAGTGGCAATAACAGTCCCTAAAAAATAAATCAAAATAATAGTAGTTTGTAGTAGTTCTTTGTAGTCTTTGTAGTGATTTGAGATTAATAAGTTATATTACGATATTACTGTCTCTAAATTGTAATGTGTTACACTACCTTTGCATTACTTTTGAGTTACTTACACCAAAATAACACCGGAAGTTTGACTTGGCAGCTAGCTTGTGAATTTCACCACCAGATAAATAAAGTCTCCTCTTCATCCACTTTAATAAATCATAGATTATTCATAATATTCTATAAAATGTATATGAATGTGCAAAGTAACTAAAGCTATAACAAATACATAAGTAAAACGTACAATAGGCAAGTAGGAAAAAAGGAAAATACTCAATTAAAACTACCTTACAGTTGAAGTAAGTAAGTAAGTAAGTCAGTAAAAGTTTATTTATATAGCACCTTTCACAGGTATAGGGCCACAAAGTGCTTCACAACAAAAACATTAATATCATAAAATACACACAAAAAAGCATAGACAAGTACGGCTTTGTTTAAAATGTTTGTTTAATGCACTTGAATAAAAAATTCATGTTGTTTAGTTTAAAACAGTCGTTGTAAATAGTCATTAATAGTATGATTAAAACTCACTATCTACAGTACATTACTTGCAGTACTTGATTTACAGCTGATATGAGAAAAGGTACACAACCTTATTTAATTTTAGTAATTTAATTTTACTGTGAACCATCACAGGAAGTGCATTTATTTTGAAGAAGCCTACAAGGAAGTTGTCTGTTGTGTACTCTTCCACTTCAGGCATAGTTACTCTCCACAGCTGATAAATTGCAATGATATCACGTGTAGCAAGCCTAAAGATGAATTCCCGACATGTTTCTATCTGACGTAATTACCTGCTGTCCGTACCATGACGTACCGGTCTGGTTCTGGCTCTGACCATGGGAACAGAGATGGGACAGCTTGCTTCAACGCAGCGTAATAACTCCAGAAAATAATGTCCATCTTGCAAATGTATCTGCAGTCACCTTAACCATCGAATACAGCAGCAGGAAATAAACACTCACAGCTTTTTTTTTCCTGGGAAGAAATGATTCGCGATGGTGAATTCTTAAAAAGACAAAACGCTACTAAATGTTGCCTTAAAAAGCGCTGTAACTCGCGTTACTGACATTGTAACAAGTATAATATTACCGAAATTTAATTAGTAATGCGTTATATTGCTGCGTTACAGCAAAAAGAAATACATTTCTGTAATTGTGTTACTTTTTGTCACTAGACTGGGTAAACCCCCGCTCACTCTGCCGGCGATTTGATTTCGCCCTGCAGCTCAGTCTGGAAACCTGCAGGTTTCATTTTCCAGCTTCAGTTCACAATTTTGCAGGAACCAATCACAAACTGGCTTATCCACCTTGAGCGTTGTTGGCAGGTCTAACACAATGACGATACAGATGCAACAAGCAGTTTTTTTGTTACATTCAACATGTCTGCCAAAGCACAGAAACAGCAACCAGTTGATGTTGCTGTCGCTCTTAAAACGGATGAGAAACTTTCCCTGGAACAATTCCTACAAAAGAAGGATGTGTTTGCCTTACTACTGACCGGCTTTGTTAAAAGACGGCTCTGCAAAGTACGTCACCCGGATTGTTGGTCTGATTGGTTGAAGGACTCTCTTATTGCGTACAGAGTCATTTGAACCATGCCGTTGGTCACACCTCTTGTGCAGAGAAAATACGGAGCAGACTCCCCAGACCAATGCTCAATCTCAAATCTATTGAGCTTGGCTTGGTGATAACCAGACTAATGGGTCACCTAAGTATATTGCAAAATTGTATTTACCATCAGGGCATTAAACCAGGTTTTGAGGTCTTGACTGCTTCCACCCCAGCACAGATGTCAGTTTGTGCCATTTAAAGCACCAAGATTATATTTGAAAAACTCTATACCAATACATCTTACCAAAGAAATATCGATATTGGCCAATATTCACCTCATGACTGCCATCGGCCTATCAACAAAAAGAGTGGCATTCACCGATGGCAGTGGCCAATGTTTGTGTTGTTTTTTTGAGGCCGAGCACAGTCGGCTTGCAGATGCTTCTACTGCAGCTGCTGATTCTAAGATAATAACAATTTATACTGTATCAATCCTGCAAGGGAAATTACAATGTTTTCACTCTTTTGTTATACACATTACACATAGTCCTGAATTACACACACATGTTCAGTACCTATACATGCACTAATAGATAGATAGATAGATAGACATATAGACAAAAAAATTCCAATGTTGCAGCAGCTAAATATCAGACACACAGCACACATATAGAAGATACATAAAATAACAGGATACAATATACATGAAATAATAATAGGATAGAATATAAGAACAAATAATTTAAAATATATAATAATTGGGAATAAAAATGTACAACTGTTTAACTAGTATTGATAGGGCTGTAGATTGTGATGTCTATGAGTATTATCTAACATTCAGTGATGACGTGTTAAAAAGTTTTATTGCCTGTGGTAGGAATACTTTCTTGAAGCTGTCAGAGCCTCTTAGAGAAGCTGCTCCTCTGTCGGACCAGTGTGGGGTGGAGAGGGTGGTTGGGGTTATCCATGATAGATAACAGTTTGTTCAGTGACCTCCTCTCCACCACAGCTTCAAAAATGTCCTGTTTGCAGCCAATCACGGAGCCAGCCTTCCTGATCAGTTCGTTCAGTCTGTTTGTATCGCTGGCTCCGATGCTGCTGCCCCAGCAGATGGCGAAGGAGAACAGAGCGCTGGCCACAACAGACTGGTAGAACATCTCCACATTCTGCTGCATACGTTGAAGGATCTCAGCTTCATCAGGAAATAGAGTCTGCTCATCCCCTTCTTGTAAACAGCAGTGTTGTTGATCTTGATCCAGTTCAGCCTGTTGTTGATGTGGACACCCAGGTATCTGTACTCCTCCACCATGTCCGCATCTCCTCCCAGGATACAAAGGGAATGTGGAGCCGTTCCCTTCCTCCTGAAGTCAATCACCATCTCTCTGGTCTTATCCACGTTCAGCAGCAGGCGGTTCTTACCAGACCACTCCACAAATTCATCCACCTGCACTCTGTACTCTGCCTTCTGTCCATCCCTTATACACCCAACAACTGCAGAGTCATCAGAAAACTTCTGTAGGTGACATGACTCTGATTTGTACTGGAAGTCTGTGGTGTATAAGGTAAACAGAAAAGGAGACAGCACAGTCCGCTGTGGAGCCCCCGTACCACTCACCACCACATCAGACAGAACACGGTCCAGATGGACAAACTGGTCTGTCTGTCAGGTAGTCAGCGATCCAGGAGACTGTGGACACACAGACACCCATCACCCGCAGCTTCTCACCTAGTAGCAGAGGCTGGATAGTGTTGAATGCATTGGAGAAATAAAAAAATGTGATTCTCACAGTGCCGCCACCTCTCATTTGCACAGCTTGTAGGTGCAAATGAGCTTGCTGCAGAAGACATCCCCCAGACGAGGCTGGTAGGCAAACTGTAAAGGGTCCAGAGAAGACCTCACCTGCGGCCTCAGTTAGGCCAAGACCAGCCTCTTTAGCACCTTCATCACATGGTATGTGAGAGCCACTGAGCGGTAGTCCTTGAGGCCAGATGTAGTTGAGTTCTTGGGGACCTGGACAAGGCAGGATGTCTTTCACAGCAGCGGCACCCTCTTCAGTCTCAGGTTGAAGATGAAGAAGTTGACTGGAGAACAACAGACAGCTGACTGGCACAGGTCTTCAGGACCCTGGGGCTGATGCCGTCCGGGCCAGCAGCCTTGCGTTGGTGAAGCTTCTCCACCTGGCCAGGTGTGATTGAAAAGCAGGGGGGGTACTTGAAGTGTCTGTGGGGCAAGATGAAATGTGCTGTAGTGGTGTGGGGAGTGGGCAGACCACAGAGGAGTGAGGGGAAAGGTGTGAACAAGAGTGTGGGGGGGGTGGGGGGGGAGGAGGCAGTGAGGGGGTTAGGGGGTTGGTGGTATGTGCGTGAGTGCAGCCATGTCTCAGTAAAACACAGTATGCTGCACTCGCAGAACTCCCTCTGGGTTTTATTGAAGCGCCGCACGTGCGTCTGTCTTAGTTCCCATAGACCCTACATCTGATCTGCATAACGACAGTACAGAGGAACGTCTGCCTTTATCAGAGCGACGGAAATAACCTAATATACTATCATTACTAACATTAAACTACATGATGCTCTCCATCGTGATGCCAGTCAACCATCACAACGGACAATGATATGATATCGTCCATCGGCACAACCCTATAGCCTACCTTACAGACAACCAGTCCATGCACTGTACTTACTCTTGAACTTACTCGTCTTCAGAAAATGCAAACAATTTGTTTATTAGAGGAACAAATAACCTTAAATTAGAGGAAATAAAAGACCACGAGTCATCCAAGTCTCATATCAAGTGCACTGCCATACAGCTGGCAAAGATGGGACCCCAGGAGCAGAGTGCAGCAATAAAGACTTAAAAAAGATTTCACATCACTTTTGATTTGCTTATATTAAAAAATATGTATTGATAATACAAAATAATGTATTGAAGCAATTAAAAATATGCTAGTGCACTTTTTATAAATTTGAATTCCGGAAAAATTTGCTGGTAAAAAAACATAAGTGGCTGGTAAAAAATGGGCATCCACCAGCCACTGGGAAGAAAAGTTAATTTCCCACCTTGTCTCCAACCCTGGAATCTCCTCTGTAGCTCCTTTGGGATTTCAGGCTTGGCCCCCAGCAGCATCACCAGTCAACACAGCGCTATCAGCTGATTGCGTGTGTAAACAATAGTCGCGCTGCCTTGTGTGTAACACGCAGTTACAAAAAAACAACCAAAGTAAGAATAGAACTAAAAGAAAAATTCCGAAGTTGACAGAAGCCATTCCAACACAGATGTTGTAAGTGACCATAAAAAGAACTGCACTTAAAGACCAAAAAAGTGACTAAAACACACAAAATACACATGTACACATTAGGAGCTGCTGCAACAGGCTACCGCACGACACAGCGCCATCTTGCTAAGAAAAATGTTGTCCGAGTAAGTATAAGATAACGCCAGTAACTTGACATGACGTGTGTCGACGCAAGGAGATATTAGGAAGGAAGGTGTTGCAGGTTGTTCCTAGGACAACCATTGCTCTTTTAATCCCAAATATTTTTCATATCTGAAAATTCATGTTGTGGTTAGGGAATGAATGTAGGGAATCAATAGCTCTCACCTGAAGAGGCATTCTAAGAATATCAATACTGCACGCTAGAATTCAGTATAATGATCATTGCGCTAACTACTGCATATCACTTACCTGCCCAGTGCTGTGTGAGACCACGGTGATGTATTCAACCTCTGGCTCCTTTCCTGTCCATGTGCAGACTTCTCGAATGTGAGCTCTAATTGCAGCTCTGGCAAAGACAGAAACAAGCAGCCAGCCGGAGGAGAGATGGTTCACAGTCAGGCAGTCAGCAGGGGGAGCACTGCTTCTCTGGGACACTGATTTATTGGACAATTTCACAGCAGTGTCTGCAGTAATGGGACAGGATAAATGGCTGACCCCTCAGTGACTGAACTGACTCCTGGGGAAGAGCAGAACTGGCTTGCATTGTGCGTGCGTGTGTGTGTGTATGTGTGTGCTTATTGTGTATGGATGTGTCAATGTTCCATCCCTGTGTGGGTTTTTAGTGTGAAGTTTCATCTCTTTGTTATTCTTCAGTATTATTTTCTATACCTCCCTATACCAACCAACTAATTCAGTATTTCCTCTTCATCCCTCCTCCACTATCCTGTTTCGATTAATTTATTCTCTGCCTGTGGCATCCTTAAGCCCTGTCCTCTGAGTTTCTTCTGTATGTGTGTTCTCCCTTTTCCTTTCCCAGCACACATTCTCTGTATGTATCATTACTCTTTCCTCTCGCACATCTTTTCATTATTTTTTCCATCATTCCTCTGTGTGTTGTTTCTGCCCATAGCCCTGCTTAAGGGATGTCTTCACTGTATGTGTGTTTGTTTTTGACTGTATTCTCTTTGTGTACATGCCAGTGTTTGTGTGTAGTTTTATTTTTTTACTACAGTATTTTCCCCACTCGTATGAGCGCATCAGTGTGCTCAGATATGTGGGATCACATTCATACTAAAGCTACACAGTCATACTGGAACTATTTCATAGCTTTCAACATTATTTGTAAGTTGTGAAAAAGAGACTCTCTACTGCACATCAGCTCCAGCAATGGTGGATGTCACAATAACACTTGTTATGATTTGATAATATACATAAAATTGAATTGAATTAATATATTTAGCTAAATCCTTCATTGCATGTTCTCTATATTTTTACATTTTGAAAAACACTAGGAGACTGGAGACCCAGAAAGTGAGAAAGTGGGACTGAAAGCCTGGGTAGCTGACCTTGTAGAGCAGGCACCCATGTAGAGGTTTACCCCTCGACGTGGGGGACGCGTATTCGACTCCAACTTGAAGCCCTTTAATGCATGTCGTTCCCCCTCTCCTGTTCAATGTCTTCAGCTATCCTGTAACAATAAAGGCCTTAAATGCCCCAAAAAATTCTTTAAAAATTTAAATAAATAAAAAGTGGTACTAAATACATTTTTCTTTTTAGGGTTTTAGTTCACTTTTTTGTACAGTTTCTCCTTTACTGGAATTTGAACTATCCGTCAAAATAGACCTTTTTTTGTTCAATGTTTATCTGTTCACCAACTTGGAATATGTTGATCTGTCTAAATTGACAACGGTTCATTGAGTTCTATTTTGCAACGGTTCTATTTTGCAGAGGCGGGGGTTTAGCGCCGCCCATGACAATTCTGATTGTTTCTCTGTCTTTATATCCGATTTACTGTTTGTTTCTACAATTCTAAAATAAGAAGCTATTACTAACCACAAATCATTTGTGTTTTAGTCTTTATAAGGTGTACCTGATGTTACCTAACACTGTTTCTTTAACTTCAACTTTCTGTGTATCGTGCTCTACCTAAATCTGTGTTACTCCGTTTGTCCTCTAACTTTTGTTTGTCCCCTATTTTACCTTTGCCCCTTGTTCCTCCTCTTTTCTCTGCTTCGCTGATCGCTGTGGTGGTGGTTTCAAAACCACACTGAGGCAGGCAGGTGCAAACACACACACACACACACACACACACACACACACACACCAGCTAATTCAATTCAATTCAATTTTATTTATTTACAAATCACAACATCAGTTATCTCATTGCGCTTTTCATAAAAGAGCAGGTCTGGACCGTACTCCGTGTCATGAAATCCCAATCCCTATGGTTGTGACGGTATACACACTGTGTCTGTCTGTGAATGTGTGTTTGTTTGTGTTAGTCTCTATATTCTGTTTGCATGTGTATATGTGCATGTCCGCATCTTTGCATTTGATAAGGTGGAACGTGGGGAACGGGCCCATTTCTTTTCTTTTTTGCCTAGGGATCCTTTGGCAAGAGACTGGCTGTCACCACATTGCCTTGTCAACACATCTTATTTGACCACCGGGGAGCATCGGAAAATACAACATGCAAGAGGATCAGGACTTCAGGTTTTGTCATCAACACTATGTTTAAGATTTGGGAGAGGCACAAAAATTCTGGTTAGTCAAAATGCCTTGGATGGTGTGCCCATTGCAAACCAGTTTTACAGTTTTGTTAAGAACAAAACATTGGGGCGAATAAACCCAAATGGTCCAGCAGGCAGCGTAAATGACGCAAGGCAATAATTCACTGTGGTTTCTGTCTGAACACATCTATTTGTGATGGTTTAAATTAATGTTTCTTTGTGTGACTCAATTGTCTTGTGGTGATGTGTTGCATAAGTACATATTTATTTTGCTTTTAACTTTCTCTTGTAAAAGATGACTTGATCTCAACGAGCTTTCCAAATAAAGCTTACTGTAACTACCTATGCTGTTGGTGTCTGCTGACATTTATTAAGAGGTCAGCTTGCCAGCAGTTTTCAGTCAACACTCGGAAACACACACTTGACCAGATCGATCCACTGCTACAACTATTCACTGTGGTCTGATACATGTATTTGGTATTGGAAAGCACATAAATAAGCTCAGGGTCAGAGATACACACTTTTTACACATGGATTAAATGTACTGAGACACACACACACACACAAACAGGTAGTTGGACTTGGCAAGTGCTCTGGGAGCTGATAGCTGCCTATCTGTTGTGTTAAGTAAGGGCCTGCAGTCGCCGCTCTCCCAAGTGAGCAGAAAGAATAAACACAGTCCTGGATAAACCTCTTTCTCATGTTTTCTGTCCCCTACTCTCACACACACACATACACACTTGCATTGCATTGTGTTTCTCTAACACCACCCTCTCTCCTGCCCTCCCTTCGTGTTCAGTGCAATTCTGTTTTTGCCCCAATTTGTTTTGTTTAAGTATCGCCATCCCACGTTTATCCCATAACTACTCTCATTCCCACACCCTCCTCCCCTCCTGCCCTCTCTTATCCTCATTTTGCTGCTTTACCTTCTCCTAACTTCCCCTTTTTGTCTTCCCTACTCTCTCTCACTAGCTACACACTTCCTTGTCTCACTGCCTCTCTCTGTCTTTCTCTCTCTCTCACACTGCGTTTATTCATCCCAGCAATTTTGCTCTCTTCCTCCTGCCTCCTGTCTTTCATCAAAGTCTCAGACACCCTCAGGTGCAGACAGGGTCTTACCCCCAAATTCCACAGGATGTGGAACCTCTGCGGATTGGCTCCGCTGCATGTCGGCAGCGTGCTCCACCATCCGTCAACCCCCACCAGGTCCGGATTGGTTGCAGAACGGCTGCGGCCATGATTGACAGCTGAAGTCTCGAGGATTCACAAGATCTCACAAATTCATGTTGAATAGAGCAACAAAGTTTGTTTTCATCTAGAGGAATAGAGAGGAAACAACTCTGTGCTGTGTTTTTAAGGTTCAGTGCAGGGAAATATGATCCACCGAGAGCACGGTCCATTTTAATTTGAAAATGAACTGGATGTTTTATGTGTTTCTGTGCTCGACTTCCTCTCCCGCACATCTGCCGTGTGCTGACTTGGTGCGGAGTTCTCCGGCGAAGAAGCTCTGCGTATCTACTCCGGAGGGTTCCGGATCGCCGGATGCGTAGCGTAGGCAGCGTAGGATGTCATGCTGAAATTTCTGAAATCCATGAAATAATAAACTTTTCTAATTAAAAACAATAACAGAAAATGGGAATCAATTCAAAAAAACATTTTAGCTATCTATGATAGTTTGATTAGTGATGGGCAAATGAAGCTTTAGTAAAGCAGTGAACCACTTGGAAGAATTGGTTTTAAAATGGATTCATTACTAGAAGCTTCAGTAACAGCGACCTCGCATAGTGAAGTGCCATGGCTTCATCTAAATTATCCTGACAAGATAGTGGACAGGCGGCTTTTAGACTAGAGACACCCGTATATCATTTTTTTTAAAATAAAGATTGATGAATTTGTGTACTGGTATTGGGGAAACAGAGGATGTGCTGGGAAAATATGGCACAAGTTGGGTGTGCTTGTGTAACTATGGCCAGGGGGTATGTGGGATAGGGAACACTTTTATTAGGAACAGTATTTTTTTCCACACTTTTTGGACTGAGCCTGTTTCTTTTTTTGCTCACAACCTCTCCACATTTAGAGAAGTTTATGTTTAGCCAGTATAAAAAGGTGAGGGTACACATTTTCGTGATTTATCCAGTACACCAGTGGATCTATCCAGCGGTGGAGCCGTCACGTACCGCAGTATCTCCACTGTAGCTTCCTTATTAATGAAAATAAATCGATAAGAACAAACTAATGGTTGTCACTGTAGAGGTTGCTACAAACCAAACGCAGCTTTTTTTATGCTTTGCTAGTCTCCGTGTGGCGGTGGCGACGCAAACCACTCAGCTGATTCATCAGAGAATGAAGCAGTTGATGCTTTGGAGGTCATATGTCACGTTATTTTCCCCATACCTAAGCAAACTTCAGAGCAGTGGTTGAAATGGAATTGTAGTTAATGGTTTGAAGCATGTATCGAAGGTTCAGTGTCAGACTGCCATCACTAAGTTTGATTGCTAACGTTAGCTCAAAACATCATTCAACTGACAACCTTTGTTGTGTTTGATTGCTAACTTGTAGCCAGCAGTGAACGAACTTTGTTATGTAGGCCCATGCATGACTCAAATCTGCACTCGACATACATTGGGGAGTGACAGTAGGTATAGACCTGGACCAGTCTCACCATCAGTTCAGTTTGAGAAACAAGGTTCCATTGAAACATTATGTAACTTGCAGATAGTGTACCTGTCATATGGCTGGGTCAACATAAACAGGGTTACTTAAATGCTAAAGTTGTCACTTTTTTTTTTTTATTTTATTTTTTATTCTGCATTTGGTCCCAATAGGAAAAGTAAGCACAGCAAATTGCTACAATATGCAAATATGACTTCAAGCTTGGGTATGAAGAAATATCTGTGGTTTCAATCAAACATTATCCTCTAACTTGGAGGAAGTCTAACAGGAAGTGCAGTTGCATGTGCAGGCCATCGCAGACCGAAAACCTTGATGAAAAGACAATTTGGGACACTTCCAAACCAAACACATCAAACTGTGTTCCAGTCCATTTAGAGAAAGCTAGAATGAACTGCAAGATACTGTAATGTAAGATGTATATAATGTGTTATATGTGTTGTATATACAGTAGTTTGCATGTAAGGTAATGTTTTTTCTTTCATACTGAAGATATTTAACAATTTATCATATTTTACACCATTATACTATTAAACATCATCACTATCCAGTGAAAACCATATATCTCTAATTTTGGTATGTCTGAATTGTTCAGTTAAACTGAAAGGTAATTGTACTTTTCAAACTAGATAAACCATTTAAAATACAATTGTATTTTCTAAATAATGTCTTAAAAGCACATTGAAACTGCCTAATGAATGCATTGTGACGATATTTGAAAATGTTTTTGTTAATGTTATGTTTTGTTCCTCCGAATTTGCTAAAACTATTTCAACTGCACATACTGTAATTCATGTACTTTCTATTAGTTCTACCCAACGTGTCTAAATGTTTTTCTTATTTGCTCCATTTTATGTGAATTCTGGTATTCATCATGTTGTTGCTGCAGTGATACAATATCCAATAGTTTTATCTTCGATCACAGATCGGAGTGTGAGTCAAAGAGTCACAGCAAACATCATGATGCACAACACCATCTGTCCTACAAAAAGCTCCTGTGGAAAATTTCTGCCAAATTTCTGGAATCACCGATAAATGACTGCTTGTCTTCTGATTCAAAGTAAGCTGACTGTAGATTTACTAACACTCTGACCTGCTCTGCGTCCAACATCCATGGGCCTCTCTGCCCCAGACACACACACACACACACACACACCCAAATGATCTAAGCACTAAATCACTGTGACACCCACCGGCTACTGCTGCTACTGCTCACATTAAGGGGCATACACACAGAACATACGTCCATGTATTCACACACAAACTTCATGCACATGCTTTAAATAGAGATGAATAAAGATGCCTTCAGGTTTTGATGGACTTTACATATGGACTAAACCCTTGTCTGGGATGTGATTGAGAGAGAGTGTGTGTGTGTGTGTGTGTGTGTGATGACCTTTCCAGATGTGGTGTGGTTTCCTCTAGAATAGGTTTTAATAAGAGACAGCAGTGAAGGAGAGCAGCAGCGGGGCACATAATACCTCTGATGTTGACATTATACACTCTTACATTCGTTTCTGATATTCCCATTACACTGGTCATACATATTCACACCCACACTTGAGTGAAATAACACATGTGAGTCATTTCATATACAACACACACGACTATACACACAGAGCCTAAACTGTTTGCCTTAGCAGCAGAGTTGAGTCCAACTGATCCAACTGGCACTCACAGATAACTACATACTGATCTGCTTTCCCTCACATATTACACACACACACACACACACACACACACACACACACACACACACACACACACACACACACACACACACTAATCAGAGCAGCGAGCGTGGTCTCTCACAGCAGAATGATCTCTCATGGCTTGCTGTTTGATCTCAGCATCGCTGATGGGACTGGAGAAGCAGGTCTAGACCGTAACGCTCACCATATGTCTCCCGGAAACCACCGGGAACAAAACAAAGTCATCAACAGGCTGCCAGCCGCGAGCAGACCAAACTCTTTCACTCCCAAATGACCTCGAATTCATTCTATCTGTGGCTGCATAGACAGAAAGATACTTCAATGTTTTTAGCTCAGGATTCAAATGAGAAATGTATTCGTGCAATGAGGACCAGGATCCTAGAGACACACTGGGACATTTGAGAAGTCTGTTTATACTTATGTATCAAGCTCAAAAACTCTGTTCGGTCAGTCTGGTCTCAGGTCTCATGAATAAATGTTATAGATTGATCACATTTCACTGTTTCCTGTATGTAAGTCCCTTATACCTAATCTTATTAAAAACATCAATATTCTTTTTTTGCAATTTAATCAGACTCAGATCCAGGGAGATACTGGGTTCTATAGTACGCTCAAACCACACACACACACACACACACACACACACACATATGGCAGAAGTTCACGTTTTTGCGTAATCTGCAGTTCAGTAACAGTTTAAGGAGATGTGGCTAATGTTGGTCTGACTAGTTAGTCAAACTTTAATTGCACATTCATATATTTCTTCTTCATTTCATGGTTGTATGTTTCTCTTTTAACCATATTATTGCGAGGCACAGTACAGGGTTTGTTTAGGAGTGCGTGTGCTTTAGGCAAGGCACATTTATTTGTACAGCACCTTTCAACAACAAGGCAATTCACATTTTGAAACGGAACTTTATAGTGAGTTTCAGCTTATTGTGTGTCTGGCTGACAACTTTCATATTTTGTGTCCATATTATAGCTGTCAATCTTCCTCTATAATAAAATTCAAATTTCATTCACTTTTTAATATTAAAATCATATTTGAATATATAATGCTCAAATGCAGCCGGTTAATAATATGTACAACACTACTCAGGCTTATGCATTGTCAATTCCACTATAAGCATGTGGTTGTTGTTAAATGTTCTGTCCACTAGAGGGATTTCCAACATTAGCCTGACCTTGATGGGACCTATGTCACGGCGCATTGCATTTCTGGCACGCCATTTTCTGGCACGCCATTTTGTTTACATTTTCCACCATGAGCACAAAGCGACAAACACAAATCAACAGAGAACTCTGTAATGAAACATTATCTAACAAGTGCAGAAGCAGCTCTGTTGTAAAGGCTAACGGTGCTTGGTTAGCACAATGATGTCATGTTAGAAAGCACAGCTGAAACGATATGTCATAAACTTAGTACCAATAGTGTTAGCCACGATGCTAACGGCATTGATGACTAAGCCAAAACGGTGCTGTCACTACTATTTTAGTGATTTATAAGCAAGCTGTTTCTTACAGAGTGTCAGGTTTCTGAGAATACAGCTAAGAGAAGGTAATATATGAAGTTGAAGCTAACTGACAGCTGGAGGGAAGCTAACAAAGTTTAGCTGTCTCCATTAACCTCCTAGCTAAGCTCCTGTAACTCACGACACAGTTAGGAAACAAGAACGAGTGTGTGAAACCAGTCAAATGCGTGAGACACACGCATTTGACTGGTTTCACACACTCACACGCCACACCCCCCGATTTCTCACGCTGAAGTGTCAACCCGGTCGGTCAAATTTCTGAAAGATGAGTTTATCTATCTATAGATCTACCTGTTGAGCCTGTGACTCAACACCCTCTTGAACACCCTCAGACTGTGAGGGGGTTCAAGAGCGCTTCCTGTCTGTGGAAGTTTCGAATTGTTGCAAACTGAAAACATTATTTTCACGATCCATCCCAGGTGCATTTCCCCGGCTTCAGGTATGAGCTCTGAGTATCACAGACCCGTCCGTCGCTTCGTGTCCACTCTCTCTGTAACAGTGCGCAGCGCGGCTGGTAGTGTAGCAACTTCAGTTCATTTTAGTGGACTCGCTGTCCATATTGCTCATCAGACGAGAGTCGAGACAAAAGCAACTTGTTTTCACATGCAGGTCGGCCAAGGCGAGCAGAGGGAGATTAGCTAAAGTTAGCCAACATATGTATATATTTAAAAAAAACAATCACATTCAAAAAAGGTAATTTCAGCATTCCAATAAATATTGATTTTTTTACTATTCAAATTATATTCGACTTTCGGAATTCATTCCAGCCGTAGTTCACAAACTTGTGTCTGCTGCCCGCAAGTGGACACAAAAAGCAGTTTCCCGGATTGTTATCCAGTGACATGGATGGGATATGTCGCAACACGTTTCGCTTTCTGTTAGCTTTCTTCAAGCACCAGCACTGATATTGCACCAATGTCATGAATTGACATAAGAATTATGATTGTTCAGACTCAGGTTTTTTGGCACAACAATACTATATTTATCAGATCAGGGAACACAGCGGTCAAGTCAGAACTGAAAATGTCAAAAGATGTGTGTGATTTGAGCTGTTAACTCATACATCAAAAAGCAGTTCTGAGGCCCACGTCTCAGCTGCCTCTCACCTAAATGTATAATGTATAGCTCCAGCACAAATATCACCCAATCTAATACTGATTTAAAGTTTAAATCAAAAACCATCAGTGACAGTTCTCAAAAGCAAACATTAGTTCAATCCCATGACAACATATAACAAAAGCAGCTATTTCAGCAGATGAATTCATGAGAGGACAGCATGTTACCGTAGCACACCACGCTAACAGGAAGCTCAAGGACAACTGATCTCAGCACCGCCCCTAGGAGCTAGCTGCCATCTGTGATGATCAAACACACACACACCGTGCGGTTAAGCCAGCCATCTGACCACAGGAAGACTATAGTTTTCATATGAGGTTAAAAGACTGTGTGCAGTTCAATTAGTAGTCTTTGACTACTCACCAGAATTGTAGACACATTTAGTCTTATACTGTGTTGGTTGCATCATTAGAGGCTACTGTTAACTGCTTCTTAAAAATTAGTTGTTCTACAGTCTGCATGAGAAACAAGATTCTCATCAAGGCTCACAGTCTTTGGATCAATATGCATAAAGAGCTTTACTTCATTTCTCAGAAATAATTTTATAGACTTGCTTTTGCATTGAACTATTACTTTGTGGGAGCAATGAGAAAGAAATATTTCCCCCACCAACAAAACCTTACAAGAAAGATCCAGAGGTAAAAGTCACAAATCAAGGTAGCAGTAGTTTAGTGAATGCATTTACATCAGGGACCATGTATGAAAACACATCAACCTAAAAAAAGACAAAAGATGCTTTGTGCCAGATATAGCTACTAGCTAATTTTCATCTGTAGTCCCTGGGCAGGTGAAGGGACACAATAAAACACCAGAGCAAAACCTATGATCTCCACTACAAACAACCGATTGATGCCCACACAGGCTTATGTGTACACATACTTCATAGGAATAAATACAAATATGACATACATATCAAAAGTTATAAAAAACAGGTTGTCAAAATGTCAAATGAATGCTGACATGTTGCTTAGAATACATTTTCACAGTCACAGAAAAAACATGGAAATCTGTGCAGGTTTTTAGATTGATGGGGAGTTTATTCCAATCTTTAAAGGTCCCATTTCATGAAAATTTCACTTTGAGGTTTTTTAACATTAATATGAGTTCCCCCAGCCTGCCTATGGTCCCCCAGTAGCTAGAAATGGTGATAGGTGTAAACCGAGTCCTGGGTATCCTCCTCTGCCTTTGAGAAAATGAAAGCTCAGATGGGCCAATCTGGGATTTTATGAGGTCATAAGGAGCAAGGTTACCTCTTCTTTCTCTGCCATGTCATGAGATCTTTAATGGCTTTTTGAAAAAGAAAAAAAGAGCGAAGGTGAAGCCTCATTTTTACAATCTTCCCTTGAGGCAGACATTGATGCTCTGCTCATTTGCTCGGAGAGAAGCTGAACAAAGCTGATGACCGAAGAAGATGAATTTGTTGTGAAATCATAACCCATATGAATAAGATGTCCATTATAACTGAACTGACTATTAGCCTAAAGTGACCATTTGATAGAACATATTGTGAAAGTGATAATTTGTATAGTATTTTATCCCTGTAAGAAAGTTTGCTCACTGTCAGGTTCACACCAGCTTACTGGGTATAGAGTAAGAAGCACAGTTTGACTACTGCTCCTGTTCTTTATGCAAGTCCCTGCACTGCCTGGGAAGCTCAGTCCAGGGCATAAATCTCCTCTCCGTTCTGTTCTGTTCTGTTCAGTGTTAGCTGGAAAGTGAGTCACAGTGAGAATCAAAGAATAGCTTCACCTTAGAAGCAAAATCTCCTGTTTGAAATCATAGATGCAGACAGATTGTGGAATTCAAGTGAAAATTAAATGTTTTGTTCTACAAACTGCCATTTGAGTCATAAGTCATCACTTAATGGCACCAGATTTATTTATCAAATTGATAATTTTGTAGCACTGAAACACATACTGTACGTGGTCTTTAAGCACAAAAAGTAAATCGGAAGATTGCTTGGTATATTTTTGACAAATGCTAATAAAAAGTTGGTGCCATCATTAAATACTATACAATAATGGTGGAAGGAAGAAAACCATTGGTAATGAAAAGTTGGGGCTATCAACAAATACTATACAATAGTGGTATAATATAGTAGTGGTGAATAAAATAATTTTACCTCATGCAAGAACCACTCATATGAACACATTTGTTCTTAAAGTCATAGGACCGCTGTGTGTCTGATAGGAATTATGATTCCTATCAGACACACACCAAACACAGCCATTCTCACACCAAGGCGGCCCTTTTAAACGTGACTCCCTCCTCACTGATACCAGCTACACTGACGCTGCTTCACTCACTGCTGCTGCGGTTTCAAATGGTTTTCAATGTCTTTCTTTTGGCTCACTCTTTTTTACCCAGGGGGGTTTCTGCATGGTACTCCCCGTTTCAGCTTAGCATGCTGCTAATGGTGTAATCTATGACGAGAGTGTTCCTGACTGAACAAGCATTAAACACAATATGCTTGCATGTGTCTGAAAAGATGCCAATGAAAGCGCAAAGAAGGAACCCAAACAGTAAAAGTGCTCCTGGGAGGAACTGCAGAGTCCTGTGCTAATTCTCTGTGTTCACCATAGGTCTGGGCAACATATCAATTTTATATCGCGATATCGTCTTAGATATTGTATATTGTATATAGTGTTTTCCTGCTTTTAGTTTAGCTTGACCTTGACCCAATTTCAACAACAGTTCAAATTCAGTAATTCTAATTAATTAAGTGGTAATTCTACAGTACCACTGCAACTGCTTAGGGCCTGAGCATGAACTTTATTATAACACAACACCTCGTCAGAATACACTGTGTGAAGTTCTTTTTATTAACTAGTGAGTGACATTTGTGATTGAAACCTGCGCTCAGACGGAGCAGAACAGCTCGCCTGATTTAGCAATTTGATTATGCTAATGATTAAATTTATGAACATGCATCTACAATTTATGACACGTTTGTGCAGTTAAGAGAGCATGGTGACTCTGACTTGGAAAACTTGTACGAGCTCCTTTCTGGGAAAAAAAAGATTTAAGATAATACTTAAATGTTCTTGCATCCGCCTCTTTGTCGAGGCAAACTACTAACACATAACGTCAGAACCAAAGTCAAATATGATTGAAGTGTGTTTGTTTCTTCTATCAGACCCATAAACTGCTACAACAGCAAAAGTGTCGCCTGCATGAAGATGAGATAAATCACACGCGCCTTTAAGGATTCAAAATGTATTCAACTGTTCTTTGGGCTTGATCTGCCAGGCCATTAAATCCAAGCTGAGTCATTCTGCTGCGTCTTAATTAATGAGGCCACTTTGGAGATTTATTCTCGGGACCAATTACAGCATCTATGACTCTATGGAAAAATCAATCAGTGCTACTAATATGACATCATAAGTGACTAAGCAACTCTTCTGAATGGCATTATGGCATCAGTGAGTAAGGCCAGGAGCCAGAGGAATGACAGCACTCAGTCATTTCTTTAAAGCCAGTAGAAACTGATAATGTAATCAAAGTTGTCAAATTGTACTAAAATAGTGTTTCAAATAAGTGAAGATAATAAAATGCTAGTAAATGTTACAACATTCAACTGTTATCCAAGTAATCTAACTATAAATTAAGGACCGGGTGTGTGTTTGTGTGTCTCCGTTGTCTTTAAAATACTTTGGGAACTGTTTATCCAATCTACTTTACACCTGACATTGTGTATTTTGTGAGTAATACCAGAAGCTCCAACATAACCAGTAACATTTCTCTGTCAGGTAGGCCTAAATGTAGAATTACAATGTTTTCCTCTGAAGTAGAAGTACACACTAAGCCAGTAGTGTACACTTGGATTGCTTTGGGGTTCTTCTTATTTTATTAGGTACTTATTATTTTGGGGTACAATGGTTCTGGACAAAGCTCTGAGAAGCAATACCACCGGCCAAGCAATCGGCCCGTTCCAAACAGGCACTCAACTGGAGTGCAGCTGAGTGCAGAGTGTCACCTCTATTGAGTTGTGAACTCCTGCATATTCTTCTCTGTTGCAGCTGTTGATTTATCTCCTCTTTTCCTTTCCCCCATTCTCACAACTGAATGTGACTTTTGTTTTTACTCTGTAACCAATGTAGCAAAGTACAATACTCAAAATTAAAAGTAATTAAGAAAATGTTACATTACCGATTTTTTAAAATACTCAAAAAAGAGTTTGTTACATTAATGAGAGTGAATGTTATGTGTCAGTTTCACTATCTTGGAATAAACAATGGCATAAGGACTTGTCAGTTTGATTGGGTCATTGGTATAAATACTTGCTTTGGACACAAACAAAATATTTCCAGCACACTTTTGCAGGTCAGTCACTATGTGGTGCAGTTTACAGCATTAAGAAATGCACTCACTGTTGTGCAAAAATGTCACATACAGTGCCATGCGAAAGTATTTGGCCCCCTTGAAGTTTTCAACCTTTTGACACATTTCAGGCTTCAAACATAAAGATATAAAATTTTTATTTTTTGTGAAGAATCACCAACAAGTGGGACACAATTGTGAAGTGAAATCTATTGATATTTTAAACTTTTTTAGCAAATAAAAAACTGAAAAGTGGTGCGTGCAAAATTATTCAGCCCCTGATACTTTGTAGAGCCACCTTTTGCTGCGATTACAGCTGCAAGTCGCTTGGGGTATGTCTCTATCAGTTTTGCACATCGAGAGACTGACATTCTTGCCCATTCTTCCTTGCAAAACAGCTCGAGCTCAGTGAGGTTGGATGGATTGTGAACAGCAGTTTTCAGCTCTTTCCACAGATTCTCGATTGATTCAGGTCTGGACTTTGACTTGGCCATTCTAACACCTGGATACGTTTATTTGTGAACCATTCCTTTGTAGATTTTGCTGTATGTTTGGGATCATTGTCTTGTTGGAAGATAAATCTCCTTCCCAGTTTCAGGTCTTTTGCAGACTCCAACAGGTTTTCATCCAGAATGGTCCTGTATTTGGCTGCATCCATCTTCCCCCTCAATTTGAACCATCTTCCCTGTCCCTGCTGAAGAAAAAGAAGGCCCAAACCATGATGCTGCCACCACCATGTTTGACAGTGGGGATGGTGTGTTGAGGGTGATGAGCTGTGTTGCTTTTTTTACGCCAAACATATCGCTTTTGCATTGTGGCCAAAAAGTTCGATTTTGGTTTCATCTGACCAGAGCACCTTCTTCCACATGTTTGGTGTGTCTCCCACGTGGCTTGTGGCAAACTTTAGACGAGACTTTTAATGGATATCTTTGAGAAATGGCTTTCTTCTTGCCACTCTTCCATAAAGACCAGATTTGTGCAGTGTACGACTGATTGTTGTCCTATGGACAGACTCTCCCACCTCAGCTGTAGTTCTCTGCAGTTCATCCAGAGTGATCATGGGCCTCTTGGCTGCATCTCTGATCAGCCTTCTCCTTGTCTGAGCTGAAAGTTTAGAGGGACGGCCAGGTCTTGGTAGATTTGCAGTTGTCTGATACTCCTTCCATTTCAAAATGATCGCTTGCACAGTGCTCCTTGGGATGTTTCTTGGGAAATCTTTTTGTATCCAAACCGGCTTTTTTCTCCACAACAGTATTACGGACCTGCCTGGTGTGTTCCTTGGTCTTCATGATGCTCTCTGCGCTTTCAACAGAACCCTGAGACTATCACAGAGCAGGTGCATTTATACAGAGACTTGATCACACACAGGTGGATTCTATTTATCACCATCAGTCATTTAGGACAACATTGGATCATTCAGAGATCCTCGCTGAACTTCTGGAGTGAGTTTGCTGCACTGAAAGTAAAGGGGCCGAATAATTTTGCACGCACCACTTTTCAGTTTTTTATTTGCAAAAAAAAAGTTTAAAATATCCAATAGATTTTGTTCCACTTCACAATTGTGTCCCACTTGTTGGTGATTCTTCACAAAAAATAAAAATGTTATATCTTTATGTTTGAAGCCTGAAATGTGTCAAAAGGTTGAAAATTTCAAGGGGGCCGAATACTTTCGCAAGGCACTGTAGTTCTGATTGTATTTCAGAGGAGACATGTTCATGTTGATTTCACATAGCTAAAACAAACTTGAATGATTAAAATGAAAAGTCTACATTAACTTACACATCTGGCATGCATATTATGGCGGAAATATGCACCCCAGCAAAGTTTTGCATCCGAGGTCTCTGGACAACCTCAAACTTGTGTCACAGGCTACAGCTCTGGGAGATCGCTGATGGCCAAAATCAACCTCTCATGCATGTTCCGTTTGTGGATCCACGTGTATTTTGTATTTACTTTTTTCTGTTTTTTTTTTCACACATACGTGAATGCACTTTACAGCGCACCGCGGCAAGTTGAACCATGTTGAACTTTGACAGCGGCATGCGCAAGAGCGGCTAAGCGGTAAATGCTGCTTGTGCTTTGCTTTGCGTAGTGGCAGGCCAGTTCTTGCGCCCGCAAGCCATTGACAATAATGGGTTTCATAGCACAGCAGCTTGTGGGTCCAATGTCAATTGGCCCTCTCACAAGCCTGACATTTGTGGGTGTGTTTAGCTGAGCACAACTAATTGGACAGTCATTTCCTCTCATTGACACTTTATTAGCGCACAACTAACTGTTTTAACACATTGGGGCACAAGTCCCAGATTTTTGTAAAATCCAATCATATTATAAAAGGTAAGCTGTTGACCGCCATGATCACCTTTTCCCACATTTGTTTAATTACAAAGTTGAGTTGGAGCTAGCTGAACTGCTGAACAGCTGTGCTTCTGTTTCCCAAGGGAATAAAAAAAAACTGATTAGTTGTGTCTTGGTTGTCACTCATCCTTAAATCTCAAATCTCAAGATGAGGAACACAGGAGGCTATATGGGGGGTTTCGTTCACAATGAATGGCCGCATGTCCCACCTCTATCATTTGAGTTGGTATTTGTAAAACGGTTGTTCCTATTAGACAACATTTAATAAGCACCAGCAAAATTCCAGCAGTAACAGAGCTCAAATTGTGAGATAAGGATTTGATTGGCTGTTGACTGCTAATAAATGTTATATCTGATGCAGATATGGATATATCCTGAAGAAGGTGCCCAAAAATTAGAAAAACATTGAGTCAAAACTTTAGCCTCCCAAATTTGTATTAAATCTCATCACTTTGACCACTATATATCCAATCTACTCTTGCACTTGAGCAACATTCAGTTAATGAGTGAATTTAAAGTGTGTACATATTATTCCATCAGTTCACTGTGGCTACATTTCAGGAGTATATGTTTACTTTTTGCACATAATTTGAGGTTGAAATGAGGTGTGAGGGGACTCTGCGAAAGGGAGATTACCAATGGAGTGCTGTGAATTATGAGGAGACAGTAACTGTGGAGAGTATTGACTTTCCTGACAGTCCTCCAGGCTGTTTTCTGTGTGACTAAACTGAGATTTCCGAGATAATTTTAAGTACTTAAGAGGTTTGCATGCAGGAAATGAATAAATAAAGGTTAAAGTAAGAAAAACTAATGTTATAATAACAACATAGTAGACTGTAGCACTAGCTATGTTTCCATCCACACGTTTTGATTCAAATTAAGTGATATTGAATGAAAAAATGCCATATTGAAACAGTGAAATTCAATGGAATTTCCTGAATATCAACTCAAAGGAAATACGTTTGATCTTATCGGATTTTATCTCAACTGATATACGGCTTATGCGATAAACGCTGATGGAAACGTTATTTGCCGAATAAGTAAATTGCAATTAAGTTTTAGGTCATTTTATGGTTGCAACCCGCCATGAAACGAAGAAAAAAAGTTTTAGTTAATTTCCGCCCAGTATTTCTGCTCTGTTTGCACACATGACGGGTGTCAAGAAAGACAGATGGTAGTGGACGAACAAGGAGATGAGACTTTTTGAATTTAATTTATCAGGAACTTGCGAAGGAAATGGCCAACAAAGGTTAGGACAAGCCGTGAGACGTCCTCCGGAGTAAATGGAAGGCACTCAAACGGCGAGACAAGTCTCAAAAAAAGAGTTGTCTCGAAGCGGTGCCGAGGGAAAATAAAAGGTAAGTTGCATCTGCATCGTTATAGCAATGTGTTGGTAGTGTTGTTTTCTTATTATAGCTTGATATGTCGCTAGCAGCTGGCACATAAGCACTACAACTTGTGCAATATTAATCATGTGTTGGTAGACGGCGCAATCCATTTTGTCTAGAAAAACTTTCTTCGCAAATGTTTGCTCGAATGTTGTGCGATTCAGTGCGAAAATGAATGGAAACTTAAAATGTCTATAATCTATTTGATATGCCAATTTAATCGCAAAACAGCATGTGACGTCCTCACGCATAGGTTTTTATTCGCTTTAAAGCTGTTGGATGAAAACACACTTTCACCATCTTTATTTCGCATGAGTTTTTTTTTAACCGAACTTCCGATAATTCGATTGACAAGTGGATGGAAACATAGCTACTATTTAATTCCACACAGCCCACATATCATTTGATTGATTGCTTGTTTGACCCACGCACCACCCCAAGCTGCCTCCTTACGCAGAATTTAGCACCCTTATACCTTCTACAGCTACGAGAGGTGACCGCCTAACAAGATACGCAATTGGGTTGTTATGAGCTGCTTATACAAACATCATATACGGTTGTTTTCTGGGTGAGTACGGTCTGTATTAGGGATGCAACGATTATAGATTTTGTTGGTACAATTATACTCTGAAGAATAATCACGGTTTCACGATTATTAGGATTATTATGCATTAGTTCATTTCACTACTAATGTATGAAATCACATGAACACTCACGATTTTAATGTGTTATTTATGCTGTCATGCTTGAAACAGAAATAACACAGTAACAGTTTTGAAAATATACCAGTCACAGGAGATGCGCAGCATGTTGCACTTTGCAGCGTTATGTCCCATGAAGCAGAGTAAGTAAGTAACGTTAAGTGGTAACGTCAATGACATGATTGAGCTGTTGCGGAGTTTTGACTCGTATGAATGTAACGTTATCATCAGCTCGCTCACTGTAAATTGAAACGTCGGCTTCTGACTCGTTAGCTGTTAACTGTAATGTTATCGTTAACATTGAACAGGCTAACATTAGCTAACTGGTAACATCAACAAGCTAACAAACACTTAAATACATTAACAAACAAAGTCTTGGGTTGACTTCCCCATTGCAGAAGCAGCTGTTGTGAGGTCAGGAGCAGGCTCTGTGTTTTCCTGGTGTTTGTCTCCTAAATTTAATAACGCAAAAAAATTGCAGAAGTAAGTTATCCCACCAGGGGACACCACTGTACATCACTCTGACAGTCTATACTCACGGTGACGGCGTCTGATATAATGTGTCTGGCACGTGTTGGGCTGTGCACCGAACGTCAATACTTTTATTACACTGAACAAAATACTCCGATCCTATGAGTATCAAAAAAATATTTATCTTTCGGTACCAAATTTCTGTACCTGAGGGCGCAAGCACGTGCGCACTTATGTTAAGGAGGTTTAATAAGACTTTCACACACTGCTACACATAATGTGCAGTCAGTTAACACTGGGTGTAGCGGAGCTTTTACGATTAATTAACCCTGACATTTTAAAAGTGTGGTTAATAGTGAACTCGGTTAATCGCTGCATCCCTAGTCTGCATGTTGCTGTTCAATGCAAGCTTCTCATTTCCAAAATGTCACCTTTGCTAGAGCTACATTAAGAATAACAAGCTTTGCTTTTAGCCTGATGACTGCATTTTTACACCATCCAATGGGCTTTTGAAAGATCAAGAGGTTGAGTTGTTTTTTTACAGACAGTTCTTACCCTGAATGTTAAAAGAAAATCAACGAGAGTAGACTTCCGAGGCCATCGCATGAAAACATCAACAAACATGTATATAGTATGTGTGTAGTGTATGCATATGTATCCATGCAGTGCTGTGCCTGTAAATATGTGCAAATATACTGTATAGTAGCAGAAAGGAACACTTTTATGTTACTGTTATTACACTATTACTTTGTAGTGGCTCTGCTGTTTAGGATGCTCCCCACATTAAACTGAGCATGAGCCAAAGACTCAGCAGTGGACTAATGTCTTTGTTGTAATCAGACTGAAACGCTGCAGCAGTCACATATCACTGAGATATGGAATATTTATAATACAGTTCAGGCTGTAAACTCTATTGGGATGAGACAAGTTGACAGCTCTGAACCCACACCTGTGACGGATCTGGGGAAACGATTTTGATGATCAATTAATCATTATTTATCAAGATAAATATGTCAAACATGTGAACATTTACATATATCTATGTTTTGGACAAACAAAATAAATAATCTCAGCATATTCTCTTTATTTTGATTCTCGATGATCAATCAAAAAAAAAAAATGGAGATGGATGACCGCTGACCCCTTGGCACAAAAAGTCACTAGTATCATATTTCCATTCAAAATGTTGGAGTTAGCAGAAAGGTGACAAATTTGCAACTACGACAATATCAGAAGAACATATTGTTAAAACAGTACCTGATGTGGGAGCGAACAGTAGAGGAGGACTCAGGGTTGGTGAAGGTTTTTCCATTACATGGTACCTGCTCGACTCGCCTTGACTCTACTCGCCTTTTTGGTGTTTCATCGAAGTTGAAGTTCCAAGCGAGCAATGGAAAATGGAGGACGGGGCACTGAGGCCAAGTCAAGCCGAGCAGAGCTGGTACTAGCAGTTGGGAAGGGCCATAATAGACCCTCCTGTTTTCAGTGTGCAACGTGATCAGTGTTTGTTTTCGATGAGCAGATTGAACTGATCAGCTCATGTGGTCTGCATGACTTATGTATCCTGCCTGAAACACCATAAAGCTTCATTTCTGTAATTCTTTGACTACTCTGTTTTTAGAGCTGCGATATTGTGATTAGTTGCCATGTCAGCCGGTGGTATCATGTCAGCGAGTGTAGGAGATGACTGGATGCAAACGTGTGTATGCTTTCCCATAAAGCATGCAGCGCTGTGATTGGCTGAACAAAACAGTTGGAGAATCAATCAAAGCGTAGCCATACTCCCGTTTGCAAAACAACCAAAACAGCTCCCAACAGGTTATTTTTTTTTTTACATTTTCCCCTGTCACTGTTCCTCTCATCTTGTGTTCCCTCTTCCCCTGCCTTTTAAAACACTGGCACAGACCTCAGCCAAAACTAATAGTTTTTTATTCATGCTTTTAGCAGGCCAGAAGAAAGTATTGGATTCCTTTAAGATGGAGAAGGAGGCACAGTTAAAAACAGCATTATCCTTCCAACAACCTTCCATCAATTAGATTCTCTATTAAAAGAAATACTGCTAATACGGCCTAAAGACACACACACACACACACACACACACACACACTCTCTGCGATCCGCCCACATTTTCAGTGATAAGCCAACTACCACCTTAACACTTGCTTGTTTGAAAGGCATTTGAAGGTTAGTCAAGGATACTGTTACACATTGGGAAACAGCTTGTATGCTGCCCAGTCTGACTCTGACACACACACACACACACACACACACACACACACACATACTCACACACTCTCACACACACACACAATGGGCAGAGACATCCTGGGAGTCAGTCAAAGATCACCATTGACTGAGGGACCAAAACAAACACCCAATTAGAGTAGATAGAGGCTATGCAGAATAAACAGCTGCTACCATTTGGATAGTTGAAGCTGAATAGAACTGACCTCTATCAGCCAACAAATAGGCTCGCAGCAACCTCAGTGAACTGTATCGGCATGAAAACGGGCGAGACACTTTGAGAAGTGTGAACAAAGAATTTGCCGCCAATAACATCGCCAGAATGGTTGATGCCATCAAACAGGCTGCTCTGTGTTTTTCAGTAGAAATAGATGTTTTGCGCTGACAACTGATTCAATGTCTTAACTCATGGTGTAGAGATCGGTAAACCGTATCCAGCCGTCCCAAAAGTCTCCTCACTTACTCTCACTCTGTTTTCCTGACAGATTAGATATTTCCCTCTCCTTCATAGTTTAGATGGATTGCAAAGTGTCCCAAGCTATAAATCTATTAATAATCACTCTGGAGACTAAAGACGATAAATCGGGTCCATAAAAGCGCCACACAGGGGATAGAGCAACAGCTCACACTCAACACAAATACACACACACACAACTGATCAGATTTGCTGTGTGTTTCGGTGTAACTGTGTGTGAGTATTAAAATAAAAAAAAACACTTCAAAACATGCATTAAAAGTGCAGGGCGGGAGAAGGGGCGACAAAGATGGCTACCTAGCTCTTCTGTTGGTGTTGTGTTTTTTGTTTGTGTTTTTCGTAGCGTTCCCATGTCGAGGTCTTACTAACAAGTACAGCCACAATGAACTAATTAATACAGGACTATGATACAACACAACAGTTACGAGAGCCTTCCAGGTAAATCAAAACATCCCGTAGGATATAGCCAGACCACCGGGCACTCTGTGGATTGTTGTTGTTGACAGAAAGCAGATGCGAGGATCCCGGTCGGGCCTGCTGGCCCGGCTAGAAAACTACAACACAGACATCCACTGCCAAGCCTCCTCAGCATAGCAACGAACAACTACACACAGAACTGCTGCGTGATGATTATCACCCAAACCTGTATGAACCCCCTCATCTCGGACGCTGCTGTTAGCTAGCAGGCCGACCTACAGTAGCTACCGGCAGGATCGAGACAAGAACTCCGTCAAGACCAGAAGAGGAGGACTGCACTGCATTTTTGTGCATAATGAATGGAGTACCAACAGCAGGATTGTTGACCAGCACTGCTCACCTGACCTGGAAGCCCTGTCTGTCAGTAATACGCAGACCATTTTATTACATTTATTACACTGTAGAAGTCTACATAGCCTCCGTTGCTAACGTTAGCACAAGTTTGGCTCACCTTCTAACGATTGTCAACAAACTGCAGCGCGAGTTCAATTAGAATGTTGTATGTCTTTGAATTGTTTTTACTTACTTTTTACTCCAGGATCGAGACAGGGACCAGGGTAGGTTAATTTAAACAATGTCTGAGTTGAAAACGCATGTTGTTGTCACATAAGGGCCCTGTTCATGTTGCACAGACATTTTAATTGCCTTTTATGTCTGTTAAGTGGCACAAAGGCTCTCTAAAACTTGTCCTGACAATTGGCGATTTACAGTGGAAACTCTTACACGTAGCTGCAGCTACTCCGTGTTGCCTGCATTGATTTGGGTCGGGGCTTTTTCAATTGAAAATACACACATATTCATGACGATCAAGATTAATGTAAAAATGACCGGAATTCTCCTTTAAGTAACTCAGACTTTGAAAAACACATCTTTAAGGGGATTGAGTGATTTGGGATGTGTTCCTGAGAGAAGAACTTTGTGCTTATCTGAAACACCACATGGACTTTCTCTTCCCTCACTCACTGTTAAAGCTGCCATGACCAGGGGGATTGGTTAGAGAGAGAGAGACACAGACAGACAGACAGAGAGAAAGAATGAATTCTGAATTGTCTTTTGAAAGCACGCAGGGCATTTTTTGCAATCAAAAGACAAATTCACATTCAGATTTAAATTTGGCTCAAATTACTTTGATCAATTATAGAAACCCATTGTGCTCTATGGAAGCGGGGCGTGGTGCCTACAAACAAGTCAATTGTCAAGAGACGAGCAAAGACTAAAGTCGCCACACGCAGCAGGTCCTGGCGCTTTCTTCCCAAACAAGTTCAAGCAGTGTTCTGCCTCAGGAGTAGTCTGAATCACACACAAAAAAGTGAAATGTAATGTTATCTGGCCCTAAAAAGACAATGGCCCAATCCCAAAGTCTGCACATTCTCACGAAATTTGTAAGGGCTTAGGGTTGTCCCAATGTCGACTTTCAAAGGGCGTGAGGGTTTGAGTACACACTTACCAAGCCCTTTCTGTGAGTCTGCATTGATGCAAACTTCACCCAAGAGAATTACCCACATTTCAAAGTGGTGTAACGTTTACCACAGAGACCATAGGGAAATCTGGAAATTACAAAAGGTAAACAAAACAGCACGACACACAACCATGGAACGGACCTGTTGCCCAGCTTGTAAAACAAGAACTTGAAAAAATTTGGAATCAGCCAGCTGTCTCCTGTGCCTTGGCCGTGTGGAAAGCAACACACTTAAAATGAAAATTCCCAAACCGGCATTGTCAGCAACATATTTGTTATTCAACGGCGCCATGGTAACGTGATCTCGTGAAGTGCTGTCCCAATCCCATTTATACCTATCTGAGCCCATGTGGCCTCACCCCCTCACTCACTTAGCACCTGAGATCAATGTGAGTCTTTAGTTCTTAGTCCTCAGGGCTCACTTTGGGATTGGGTCACTGTGGCAAACCTAAACACAATGACTGATTTTAACCACAGAAACACGTTAAAGGTCCCATGACATGGTGCTTTTTGGATGCTTTTATATAGGCCTCAGTGGTGCCCTAATACTGCATCTGACATCTCTTCCCTTCCTGAAGTGCAGAATTACCAGAGCCAGTCCCACAATGAGCTTTCCTTAGACTGTTCCATTTCTGAGTCTGTAGCTTTTGAGGAGGAAGGGTGGGCCAAAATCTCTGGGCGGGCAAAGCAGAGAAAGGGGAGGTAAAAAATAAAAACTCAGATGGGCCAAACTGGAATCTTGCCCCTTATGAGGTCATAAAGAGCAAGATTCCAGATCGGCCCATCTGAGCTTTCATTCTTACACCTATCACCATTTCTAGCCACTGGGGGACCATAGGCAGACTGGGGGAACTCATATTAATGTTAAAAAAACTCATAAAGTAACATTTTCACACCATGGGACCTTTAACAAAGTACAGCCTGAGTAATATACTGTAAATATGTTGCAGGCCTTGTAAAAGTATAAGTAATTGATTTTCATTAACCTAGATGTCATTAAGTCCTGAGTTTGTTGTTATAGACGGAAAACTAATTTCATGTCCTTTTAAGGGTTAAAGAGCTTCTTCTTGCTCCCAGCAGCTTGTGTTGTCATGTGAACATCAGTCTAGCAAGTAACACCAAAGATTAACAGAGAACATGAGACAAAAAAAATAAATTAAAATGTTAAATTTAAAAAAAAAATCAGTAAAGCAGAAGAAAGCTGTTTAGTAGGTAAAACCTAAAAAGGTTTGTCAGCACAAATAAAGCGAGAAAGTGCCATAAAACAAATCAATCACATTCTCACAGAGAAATGAAAAGGTCAGAAGTAAGAAAAGCAATAGAATTCAGAAAGGAAAAAGGTCAAAATTATATAGACAGTTGTGAAAAGAAAGAAAAGAAGGCAATGGGTAAGTCCCACAGTATGAAGTGATGGTGTGTATGAGTGCGTGTGTGTCAGCATGTTTCCTGTCTTAATGAGGCTGTTGCTCAGTGAAGTGAGCAGGGTGTAGAGGCCAACTCCCCCACCAATCCCTCCTTATTAAACAAGCAGAGAGAGAAAAGGTGAGGGAGAGGGGGGACAGAGAGACAGGAGAAAAATAAATACAGATGGGAAAATGTGATGGGGGAGCTGAATGAAGAAAGGGACATAGTAAAGGAAAATGAGGAAGGTAGCATGTGAAAGAGAAGAGGATGGTGGAGAATGACAGTGACAGAGAAAGAGGAGAAGTATAGGGAAACGAGGTACGAAGGGAAAGCGAGAGGCATTTGGTGTCACATATTTTCACACTCTTTTAGCTCTCCTACTGAATCAACACCTTCAGTGTCAAATACTCAGAGTGATCATAAAAGTTGTCATGTTGCACATTATGTCTTTCCAGTCAAATATCTGACATTGAACGGCGTGTCACCTTTGACTTGAAAAATACTATACTAAATTACCAGACTGATCTCATGAAATGGCGTATATATGACACACCAATTTTTATGCCATTATTGGTGTGTTACCAAGACGCATACTCGCTTTTTAGCGTGTATATTAATGCCGTTTGGCCTCCATTGAGTTACATTACCTTGCGATGGCGTGTGAATTTACGCCGAGCGAGGAGTATGAAAGGGCGAGGCGTTGGATGGGTAAAACACAGGACTTTTACCCAGGAGACTGGGGTACTAAACCCAACTGGTTCTTCTTTTGCTAAACTCAACCGTAGCTTTCTTATTGTGATAACACGTTCTTCTCGCGATAACAGTGGCGATAACATGCCAAGTGGCGAGTATGTGTACGCCCACTGTATACAGCGTAGACATAGACACGGATAGCTCACAATCCGTATAGATAACATGCCACTTGGCTTAAAAAAAGTTATATTTACACAAAGTCACGATGCCATGTTAAAATGACTATGCATGCAAGCCAAGCCAAGTTATTTAATAGAAACCACATGGTTCTATAAAAGAACCTCAGATTGGAGTTCATATGTGTGTGTGTGTGTGTGTGTGTGTGTGTGTGTGTGTGTGTGTGTGTGTGTGTGTGTGTGTGTGCGTGTGCGTGTGCGTGTGTGCGTGCCTGTGCGTGTGTGTTTGCCCTTTTGAGCTATAACGATTGCCCGTTGCTTCGGCTGCTAACGTTGCTAACGCTAGCATCGCTAATCTGCTGCCTGCCCCTCCTGCCCTGCTGTCTCACTCCACTCTACCTCATAATATTTTCTAGAATTCCCATTCGACTTTGTGTGGAATTAAGACCACATATCCCTCAACAGATCTATATTTTAGAGCCTATATTTCCAACAAATAAGTGAATGTTCAGTTCAGTGACAGACTATAGAAAAGTAGCCTAGAGCCACTGTCTTAATAACATTCAGTGGAGAACTTTAAAGTTGCCCTGGAGGCCACATCAAGAAATGTCTCAGGGACAAACTGAAGTATTTGCTTTTCAAATAATGTATGAAAAAAAAAAACTGAAATGATATGTGAAATATTGAACGGGGAAGGAAAAACATCCTTTTTTTAATATCTTCTGGAGATATTTTACCCTATAATTTACCATTGGAGAAGGATGAAGATGGAAAAAGAAGAAAGGAAGAGGGGGAAGTGGACTGACAGAAGGGGGGTAGCTATAAACTAAAGATCACTTTCCTTCCCAAAAAAACCAAGACTTACAACCTCATAAAGACCAGCCACATTAAATCATGCTCATTCAGTCCCTCCCTATCATCCCTCGTTCTCTCATTTCCACATTTCTCACAACTCATCCAAACTTTACTGTCTTTTTATACATCCTATCATGTCTCACCAGACTAAAAGACTAAAAAGTCCACCCAGGCTTTCAAGAAAAAAACACACTTTAGCGACACCTTTACACTCTCTCAGCTCATTCCCACTGTTTCTTTTAGCTCTCCTTCCATTGCTTTGTTTCTCTGTCTCTTCCTTTCATCATTCAGTTCTATCTCTGTCATTTTCATCTATCTGTTCTCTCACCCACTCTCCTTTTCTTCTTTCTCTGGTGTTTTTTATTAGAGGGATGAGGATATGAGTCAGGGGGTGGGGGGGTAACTTTGATTGCTCCAGCATATGTGAGAGGCCTATAAATCTATCATCGCATGTCTCTCTCTTTACACACACACACACACACACACACACACACACACACACACACACACACACACTTTAGCCAGTTCGTCAGAGGTAACCACATATACCCACAGGGAGAGAGAACGAAATGGAGAGAAGGATAGGAAAAGAAAAGGAGACGTAAACATGGTGCTTGGGGGTCCAATGACAGGAGAGTGTTTGGTTAACCCTCAAACACACACACACACACACACACAACAAAGGTGAGGAGGGACACACCTGTCAATCAAACAGGGGCACAAGTGACATGAAAAATACAAACTGTAGCTCATGCGACCACACATAGAGACAAACTCCACACACAAACGAATGAGACATTTGGAAGCTGGTAATTCCAGCAAGAATATGAGTTTCATATCCTTGGATACTTTGTGGTGATTTATGTGTTAGTTTGACAATCTGCAAAACACACAGCTGTTCCCTGGGCAAATAAACTTGTTTTAAAATGACAACCCAACCCCATTTCTACACAGCGTTTTCACAAAGTCACAAATACGTAAATCTGTTTGAAATGCTAAAAGATATCCTGTAGCTGTTTTGCAGTGAGTGATGTTTGATTCATAGCCTTGCATAAAATAAAATAAAAAACAATTTAAAAAACCTAGGTTTGATTAAAGTTGTGTGTTAAAGAAGCTGAAGAATTGTTTTTGGAAAGCGGTATACTGAAAGTTTACATGGTGTCCACTTTAGAGATTTCAGTGTACAGTTTTATTTAGGGTTGGTAGTATCGTCTTGATGATATAGTACATTACTTATTATAGCTTTATGTTGGATCACTTTGTTTGTCAGTGCCATCCAAACCAACGCTGATCTGCCAATTATATTGTTAAGATTTGATTAGATTAAGGAACTTAAACAACTTGGTTAAGGCTAGGAAAAGATTATGGTTATGATTCAAATAAATCAATTGTCGACATCCTCAAAAAGAAATCGGTAGGACACAGGATGCAAACAGCAGTGTCTCGTAGACAAACAACAGTAATTACTGGCACAGCCACATGAGGTCCTCATCAGCAAAAGTGTTTGAACTAACAACAGATGCTCTTGTTTTTCTAGCAAGGACAGTCTTAAGGTGGGACAGGGAAACAGCAACCAGAGCATTAGAGACTTATACAGCAGTCACACATAAAGCATATCCTATTTTAATGGAGCTGTCAGTAAAATGTGTCTCTTTAGTAACGCCTAGTGCTGAGGGAGACTACAACAAGCTGACAAACTCCACAATCACAATTTTTTTTGTTCAAATGATTTATTGAAATTTGAAGATAATAAGGTGTTCTGGTGGCCAAGTGACTTAGACACATACCACACTGGCATTATTATTTTGACATATCTCTCTCTCTCTCTCTCTCTATTTGCATGAATCTATACACATAATATAAATAAGGCAAAAATGCCATAAACATCTTAATTTCTGTCACCACCTGTTAGCTAACTGATATTGTGCTCTACAGATCAGACCTGAATATGTATACTGACAAGTACCATATCACCACTGAATAGCCTACAGCTGGCAGCAACAAGGCTTTCTGGTAATGCCGTATCCAGCTATTTTAATACATCTATGATATTTGATGTAGGTTGCTGTATATTTTGCCATACAAAAGTGCATAATACGAAAGTGTATGTTGTTCAGGGAGACCAAAAGGTTACAGCGCTCAAAACAAAAACAGGGCCAGGGCAGCTATGTCTGGTTAGACAGCTTAAACTCCGAGGAGTGACTGGCATTGATTACCAACACTTTCGAGCTAACCTTCAAAACATATTATGGTAATTGCCTGAAAAGTAAACAGCCAATCTCAAAGAGGCACATGCACATCCTTAAAATCTGTGCAGGTGTGAGGAATTACCTGAACCAACCAACAGATGAACAAAAACATCCTCACTCTGTCTGCTCATTCTCAGTTGTTCTTTCTAGACATAATTGACAGCATGTGGATCACAGATGGTCTTCCTTCTTTAACTACATAGAATGAAAAGAAGAATTGGAAATGAGCAAGCATGTACTTTTGTCTCTATCTGTGTGCATAGTGCTGGTAAAATATTACTGATGCAACTTTAAGCTCCTATTCATTTAAATCTATTTAGGCGTTTTGGAAACAAAATGAAGGCACTTTTGTACAGCCTTCTTTTTTCCACCTTTGGAGAGATGTAAAGGTGGAGTCAAGTGTTATAACAGTGAGTTGAAATTCTGTCAAAGTGAGTACGCTTCTCTAAAAAAATATTAAACAGATATTTTTCATATCAATCAGGAATGGTAGTGTCTCATCAGTATTCAGTAAGTTCATGAATGGGACAAAGTCCTTTAAAGCAGATATGAAATGGTGCCGCACTCCGAGGTGCTTTTCACTCTACCTGTGTGTGCTGTTGTGATTGCAGAGTCCAGGATGCAGTGTAGCGTAAAGCCACCGCTTCAAACCGCACTTAATCACACACTGCAGCAGTGAGTAAATATCTAATCACACACACTGGGCTGCATGAATGTTGATGCACACCAATGTGTTTATCATGCATACACACACACTCTCAAATAGCACATTTATGAACAAAAAACACACAAACGCATGACACGTGTCTTTCAGAAATGGATGGGAAATTCCATCTTTTTCCACTTTGCGTAACGGTCAAACTAGGCTGGAGCTACGCATGCACACACACACATCACTGTTTGTGATCTGTCTCAATGCCACGCCTCAACAGATTCAATCAGAGGGGAGCCTTTGTTTTTTTTTCACATCTTTTGTTTTATTTTTCTATTCTCTCTTTCGCACACACCTGTGCACGCACACCCACACGCACACACTTTTGTTTTTCATTTGGAGCCAAATAACTATCTGATATGTTCCCATAGCTCTCACTGTGCAGCTAAACAGACACACAACAGGATACCTCTCTATCACACACACACACACAGAAAGTGCAAGAGAGAAGAGTGAGTTATTGCTGATGTATGACTGATGTGTATGTCTATATACGCAGTGAACGTTTACACGTGTGTGTTGCACACTTTATAACACACACACACCCACCCACACTCTGAGTTTATATAACTATTTATTTGAACCTGAATTTGAATTACATTTATTCTCTAATTGCTTTTTATGACATTTAGCAGACACAGCAACATGATCATGTCAAAAAGTGACGAAGTTCAAAAGTTAGCCTACAAAGACATTGCATGCAATAGTCCACCTTCTACCTCCTCTTCCCCTCTCTCTGTCACACACACACACAAATGTTTTTTTACTAAGACTACAATGCCCTGACTTAATGCTTCAGCATAAAATCTACACCATTGCTACGTACGTTGGTTCATGGAGACACAAAGCTACGCTGCAGCGTTATTTTGGATCCCACGTTACTTCTAGGCAAGTCCCGCCCTACGAAGCAGCTTGATTGGTTTTGGGTTAGGCATTGACCTCAAATGGTTAAGGTTAGCATAGCCGATTGGTCAGGGGATAGGACCTGAACACATCGGGTTATGTTACCTTGCGTAAGCATGGCCGCCTGGCCAATAGTAGTGTGTGAAAGCTATTGAAGGGCGGGCCTTGCCTCGAAGTTGCGTGGGTTCCATACGCTGCATTTCCTCCTACTCATTTCCAGGTTCTCCTTCTCCAAAAACAACATGAACTCAAGGAGAGGGTTAACTTGTCCTGCTACAGATTTCCCACCATGGTCAGGAAGCACAGGGGAGACACTTTGTTCCTCCCACTATGACTCTGGAGTCAGTACTTGCTCCGGAGCTAATAGCCATCACTCTCTTACTTTCTCCTACGCTCTATCACCCCCCTCCCTTCCGCACACGCACAAGTATAAAAATCAGGCCACTTACAAAGGCTACGGTGAAAGCTCTGCGGAAGCATAAATCAAGCTTTAGTCAAGTAAAACTTGACTGAAGAAAAGCAGGATGAGGTTGATGAATACTAACAAGGACATTTGATACAGGACTAAATAAAGAATAGCTGACAAAATTGAGACTGACTCTCACAGACAAACCAGGGACATGGAAGACACAAGAGGAGTGGGGAACACAGGGAAACACAAGGGAGAGACATCCCTCCCTCCTCCAGTTGGGTCTGCGCTTTCTCTGCCATTCTAACTCTTCACAGTTAATTGGGAAATATACACAATTCACAGCCTTGAGGCACAAACCACACAGGTGGGGCTTTGAAATACGACAGCGAATTGACTAATTACAATAGAAAATCCCATTAAGGCATCAACTTTTCATACCCCAAGACCGATTTGATATGCTTGATTCAATACCAAATTCTAAAATCTCACCTGAGGCAGTGAATATTGCCAAGCGTTTAAAAAGTCTAAATCCATCTGTTAGTGTGAGAAGCTGAGCCTTCTGCTGTCAGCCTGTGCAGAGCAGGTTGCAGTGCAGAGTTAAGCAGATGTTAAACCTAAATGAAGATGTCCTATCTCATTTCCTGCTGCTCCACAACTCTGTGTCCCAGTCACTGCTTCTTCGTTTCCCACCACCCCATCCCCTCTCTTTGGTGATGTCCAATCCTTCTATCTCTTCTATAAACTTTGCTGTGCAAGACTGAATTTTATACATCTTCCTAAAGAACACACTAAGCTGTTAAAGTGTCACGGGACATCAGTCTACCTTTGCACTTGCCTCAACAAACAAACACACTGCTTCTCTATATTCAGAGCTCACATTTTTCAACAAGCGACGACTTCATCCATCAGCCAAACAACGTGTCGTTTCGAGATTTGATACACAGTTGGTTAGTGATTATTTCCCTTTGGATACATTTTGTATGTTTTTGTGAAGTGAAAGTAACCATGGTGACTGAATTTGGAAGAGAATGAATCCTGACGTGAATGAAATCACAAGTGCTGCAAGAGATCTTCATGCAGTCAATGACAGCCTTTCTCTCCATGAGAAACCCAAACTTTTCAATTTATGGCCAAACGTGCATCTGCTAAACATGACTTCTTGTTAAGGTTAAACATTCATTTGAGACTTACTCTTATTTGAGTGTCTTTAAACATCCACATGAGTCAAATCCCAGCCCGGAGCCCTCTGACTGGATCTTAGTGGCTGTTCCAGTCGTCAAGATTAAAAACAATATGTTTTGATTGGGGCCTCGGGGAAGACCCAGGACTAGGGTGAGGGATTATATTTCCAACCTGGGAACGCCTCGGGATCCCCCAGTCGGAGCTGGTTGATGTGGCTCGGGAAAGGGAAGTTTGGGTTCCCCTGCTGGAGCTGCTGCCCCCGCAAACCGATACCGGATAAGCGGACGAAGATGGATGGATGGATGTTTTGATTGGATCCTTCCAGAAAACAAGAGTTGTCCATGGGCTCGCTAGATGAAAAAAACAAGTCTGGATGAAAGAAAACAATGAATCAACATGTTATTTCTCCATCAAGGCTCCTGGATTCTGGATCATTTAGGATTTTTGATCATTTATGCTAAGCCTGTTCTCATGAACCATTCGTTCCAAAAGTTACAAAGGCGTAAGCGTTTCATGTTTTCTTTTTGCTGCATTCACTACATCGACGGCTGCTGTAAAAAACGTGCATTCATTTTCAATGGGAGTGGCCGCACCAAGCTTGCCAGGCTGCCACGAGCAAGGTGGGGCCAAAATAGACAAGAAGTCTATTTCATGCAAATGCTGAGCGATGTGACAATGCCAATGGAGTGAAGGCAACGCGACTTGTACATTGGTTTCTCAAGTTGAAGAAAATCATTCAAGATGACAGAAACACTTCAGAACATCATATTTCTGTATATCTTATATGTTTGGCATTTTATCTCAAACATTTTGTTACCCCTTTTGAGAAATAAATACTTTTAAAGCCAAAAACATTGTTCTTGTGATTTGACAATACCATCAAGTGAGTGTGTGTCGCTGTCTTTTTGTAGCTAATGTGACTGTAGGGTTAGCAACAGCCACTCAGCATCATTGAACTCGTAGCCAGCCGGCGTCACGTGACCAGCCGGTAGACTCATAGCATACGTTTTGGTGTGCATACACTTTTGTCTCCCAGTTTCATGTGGTGTCGATCAATGATTTCCCTGTCTATATCATCATCCCAGTTCTTGTTTTATTGGCCTTATGCTGGTGTCATATGTCCACTGATAAACCAGGATTCGCCATCCGTTGACATTATGACCACTTATATTTTTTAACTCATTTTTAACTAAATGTTCATGTTTGCATGAGAGCTTCCTTGTGTATGAGGAGGATGTGAAGTCAGGTCAGCAGCAGAGTCTGAACAATTTACAACATCGGCAGAATGTTTTTCAGCGAATATATCCTAATTGTAATTACATTTAATTGAAGGTGACAGGGTTCACACAGCACACAATGCACAGCAGAAAACACATCATGTAAATTGTGTTTGTTGGAGTGAAAAAATCAGAAGCTGGGAACTCAAATCACTTTTCAATACCATGTTTTTTAGGCCTGTATTTGGATAATTACTTATTTGTATGTTTATTCTATTTTATATATCTGAGTGAAAATTAGGCTACTATTTTGAATTACAATTAAGTGGGGAAAAAATTCTCAAGAGTTGCCTCATAAAAGGAAGTAAATGTTATTTTTTATCCAGGCATCTATTTGTGGCTTGAGTGGCCTCATTGGGAGCCAATGTTGGCTTTTTCAACTTCTAACAGCGCCTATACACATTTCCATGACTTTAAGTTGCCTTTCAACTTCTGAAATTGGATTAATAATGGTCATTTAAGTAAAACACTTTCTCTTGCAATTGGCTTCCTGTGACATTTTGTTTCTGTGTTTAGTGGATCCACCCTGAAACCCATATTTGTGTGTGTGTTTGGGTGTGTTAAATGAACCCTGTGGGTGCTTTGACGTAGGTAACACTCCATTACTTGTCCATTTCCTCTGCATGGCTGGCTTGAGCATTTTACCCACAGCGTAATGGACTAATTACTGCTGTAAACCCACACAAAGACACAAAGACAAACGCTTGCAACCATTTACCTTGCTAATTTTACTGAGCCACAGTCTTCCCATCATGCTCATTTTGCTCTCTGTCAGATTCCGTTCAAGTGATCGCTCTTGTCTTGACAATAAAATAAATAAACAATAAAGCTATCTTGCCTTGCCTTGTCTTTAACAGATTACTGGAGCTATCTGAAGTTCCGTCCTTCTTCAAACGCTCCACAACCAAAAATACCTCCATCTCTGGACTAAATGACTGCAGGCCTGTCACCTTGACATCTGTAGTCATGAAGTCCTTTAAAAGACTGGTGTTGTTGGCCCACCTGAAGGACATCACAGATCCCTTGCTGGGCCCCCTGCAGTTTGCATACAGGGCTAACAGGTCTGTGGATGATGCAGTCAACTTGGGACTGCATTACATCCTGCAACACCTCGACTCTCCAGGGGCTTATGCAAGGATCCTGTTGGTGGACTTCAGCTCGGCGTTCAACACCATCATCCCTGACATCCTCAGCACCAAACTCTCCCAGCTCACTGTGCCAGCATTACAAACTTCCTGACTGACAGGAGTCAGCAGGTGAGACTGAGGAACATCACATCCAGGACACAGACTATCAGTACTGGTGCCCCCCAGGGGTGTGTGCTCTCCCCACTGCTCTTCTACCTCTACACCAATGACTGCACCTCAAGAGACCCATCTGATAAACTCCTGAAGTTTGCTGACGACACAACGGTCATCGGCCTCATCCGGGACGGTGATGAGTTGGCCTACAGATGGGGGGTTGGTCAGCTGGCTCTCTGGTGCGGTCAGAGCAACCTTCAGCTTAACTGTGGAGATGATCATGGACTTCAGGAGGAGCCGCCCCCCACTCTTCCCCCCCATCACCATACTCAACAACCCTGTGTCTGCTGTGGACTCCTTCAGGTTTCTGGGATCCACTATATCCCAGGACCTGAAGTGGGAGCCCAACACTGACACCATCATCAAGAAGGCCCAGCAGAGGCTGTGCTTCCTGCGCCAGCGCCTGAGGAGCTGCTGATCCACTTCTACTCAGCCATCATCCAGGTTTTCCTCTGCACGTATCTCACCCCGGACAGAACCTGTTCCAGCTTCCTCTGGTAGGTGCTACAGAGCACTGTATGCCAAAACCAACAGACTCAGGAACAGTTTCTTTCCACAACTCTGATGAACAGCTGACTTCTGACTCACAGTGCCAGGTTCAATTCTGTTTACTAACCCAGCAACACTGTCTCTAATCAGTCTTTTTGGTTCCACTTATTATTTATTCTTCATTCTCTATTTCAGAGCTGTTGTAATATAATTTTTATATAATAACAAAGTACTATTTAGTCCAGCATCCTTTGCACTATTCTCCATAATTAAAATAATAACTATCATAATTATAATTTACTCCTGCATACTTTGCACTCTTCATGGCACTGTGGCCTGAACCTGTCTATATTATTTCTGTTTATAGTGTGTATACATTGTTTGTTTTGTATGAGTAAGCGCAGTCTGAGCAATATGATCCAATGCAAAATTCCTCGTATGTGTCCTCCTACCTGACACATAAAGCTGATTCTGATTCTGATTACCGATAGTGTGGAAGCACCTGGTGCAGGCTCTGCCGCCATGGTAACCGACGATGACCACCCCAACGACAGTGGTGATGAAGATCACGTTACACACCTTTGGCCATAAAGTTCATAATCCAAGTTTTTTAAACTTTAACTTCTAATACTTAATTACAATTTATATCAGAAAATTACTTTTGATACTACAGTAAATATCAGAAACTTTAAGACTTTTACTCAAGTACCGTAATATTCTAAAAGGAGACTTTAATTTCAACCAAAGTAATTTTTTGGTAAGATACTTGTACTTTTACTCAAGTATTGCTTTCAAGTAGTTTGTACAAGACTGGTTACCTCAAGGAAATGAGGACAAGATGCATCCGGCTCAAATAGGAGTGGGTGGAGGAGGAGTTGGGAGGGGGTGATTTCATCTTCATCACTGCATAGATGTTATCACATCTCTGGGTAGAGTTGTGGGGCAAAAGTGGGGAGTAGGCACGTGGTGACAGTGGGTGAAATAAAAGGTGGAAAAAAAATGACAAGCAGTAGAACAGAGCAGATGGGGTCTCTCGCTTCTTTTTGTTCTTCTTTTGGGTCACTGCTCTGATTACTGAAGACAAAATCTTAATGTTGTTCAAGCAGACTGGTGAAGGAACATTAGACACAATGGCGCAGTTATGTGGTCAGGTCTTGTAGCGCTCAATAGGTAGAGCATGATTAAATTCTTCCCGTGGTGAACCGTTGAAAACGTTTGGATGGATTACAAGATAAGATGAAACTACTGTTCCAGGAAGGAAATTAGAGTATTTCTGAGGCAAACACTATCCAACACTGCCATTTAAGTGAGTAATGTTTTTTTTAATTTTAAGCTGTGAAGCTTTTTGCACAACTGTAAGGAAACATATCACATATTAACATTTTTACAGTTAGCTCGCGATATTGTTATATTTTGCTCCTCTTACTGTACAGTGTTCAGTGTTATCTTCTTTCACTTAGTTTCATAAAGATATATACTGTCATGTTTTAAAAATGTTATATAAACAAACTTTTAAGATGATGTGTATGGCTTTTTCATTCAGATTTCTTCTTGATTGAATCTATTAAAGTGCTCATATTATGCTTTTTGGCTTTTGCACTTTCCTTTATTGTGTTATATATCTTTTTTTGTGCATGTTACAGGTTTACAATGTACATAAGGCCAAAGTCCAGCCCAAAGGGAGTTACCATCTCCATCAAAAAACACTGTTCACAAACTGCTCCAAACAGCTCTGTTGTAGTCCAGCCTTTACTTCCGTGACCAACGCACGTCACTTTGTAACACACGTTATAATGCTCGCCTAGCTGCTAGCGTGGCACGCCCTCATACTCTGCTTCTGACTGGCTAGTAGTCCTTACCTAGTTACTGCACATGTGCGACTCCCAACAAAGATGGAACAGAAGTGAAGTGCCTCACTCTGTAGCTAAAACAGAGAGCTCAACACACAGGGTGAAAAGAGGAGCTGCAGCAATGTGCAGTACAATAAAAATATGGTGTTTTTTTGAAAAGTCTGTTATAACCTCTAAATACAATTATGAACATGAATATAAGCAGAACATGAGCACTTAAAGGAAAATCTGAGGGGAGGTGATAAGTGAGGAGTGTACTTAGACTCAGATTGTAAATATACAGGATTGAAACTGACCATCACTTGCAACTTGCTATTGCCTCTGCACATTGTTGTTGAGCACTTGTGAAGTGTAAACAAGTTACAATTTTCTACATAACCTGTATTTTTAGGTTCATCATTCCAGTCGTAATAATAAGATTGAACATCAAGTTACTTGCTAAGATCTGGGCTGTTGTTTTCATAAAGTCCAACAGGGAAAATCTAGCATGCAGTGGTTTTGGTGGTCAATAGTGAAGGGGTTTGGCTTTGATCTCCAAAAACATGGGATTTCTGTATCACATTTTGAGGCAAACTATTGAATAATTGTTAAGATATTTCACACAAAAAACTAAAACATCAATCTCATTGTGGCGCTGGAGGTAAAGTGAGTCGATGATTAAAGGCATTAGGCTTCATCCTTTAACAACCATGAATGTCTGTACAAAATGTCCTGGTAATCAATCCAATAGTTGGCGAGGTATTTTAGTCTGCACTGAAGTGGACCGACCATCCAACATTGCCATCGACAGAGCCAGGCAGCTAGCACAGCTAATAAATGGAAGGTGGATGGCTGGCAAAGGCGGCTAAATCTTTTAAAAATAATGATCTCATTTGTTTAGTTATTTAATAATGCCTCAAAATCAATGCATTAATGATTTATTTTTGTGCCAAAATGCTACATGAAGCACCTTTTATAAAAGGCAACTGAGACGAGAAAGTGTTCCCGAACAAAAGGTGACAAGAAATAAGTTTTGAGGAGCAGGACTGGTAGTAAATGAGGGGAAAGGAGCAGGCAGCGCAGTGGATAAATGGAGAGTGAATAAGAGGGAAAAAATCGGGAAAACAGATGTTTAAATGAGTAGGATAGAGAGAAGGGCTATTGTAGGTTATCAAACACCCCCACCCCTTCCTACAAACACATGGTCTGTTTCAATAACAGGGAATTAGTATAGAATCTGCAAGGCAATTCATTGGACCAATTTATTTCCACCACTCAGGGACAAGTACACAGGCCTTTCACAATAGTTCTGAATACAGTCAACAATGACACACACACACACACACACACACCTTGGGAGCTATATCTGAGTTCAAACTCAGAAAGCATTCCCACTGTTACTGCGTAACTTGAACCAAAGCCATGAATAAACTGGAATGAGACCATGTCATCATAACAAAAATAGTGGCGATGCGCACACGTCACTAAAACTCTGGTGGCCTTGGTATTGGTTCATTTGATGACATCCCGTCTCTTCTCATCCCTCATGCATCTACTCACCACTCAAACATACAAACAACAAGCAAATGTTCCGTTAGTCACATGGTGGGACAACAAATGGAAAAATTAATGACATTCAGCCACTAGGCCGCCATCTTTGTGCACCATATCCTGTCCAACCAGTAGGGGAAATGAATGAATATTGCTCTGCAGCAGAAGGCAAACATAAAACAGAATAAGCAATAAGAAATGTTCTTCCACCTGTGGCTCTGCCAGCACATTTACCATTCATATTCAAAAGCATGATGGGCAACTCAACATGGAGCACAGTGTGACTCAGCGCACACTGTAAAACTATGCTAATTAGAGTGTGTGTGTGCACGCAGGCCAGATTTATAGTTGTATTTCATGGATTTGGTTATCTCCTGTGTGGAGTGGTCTCATAACACCCTTTAAATGTATCTAATGTGAGCTGAAAACGAACAGACGGTGTGTAATGTGGGAGCAACGGTAAGTGAGAGCATCTCTCACACAGCTAAAGAGACTAACTTCAACGGACAGGAACAAAACGGAACAAATGCATCTTTGTTTCTGACTCTGTCTCCTTCAAATTAAATAAACTGCTCATTTGTTTTGCTGCACACAAATCGTAGGCGGGATGTCGAGGTGGATTGTCCCACATGTGGTTAGGTTTAAGCCACAAAAGATTTAGGGAAGTATTGTGTATTTTTTTTTTTTTAATTATAGAGATAAATTATATGTATACAGTGTGCAGCCCATGGAAATTACCATTTCATGTTGGGGTCTAATCACCAAAGACTACTGTGCTTTCCCACTGTAGAGTACTAATGTGCACCCTATATCAAAATAATAATATCACCAAAAGCCACTTCAAATTAGTCTCTTCTAAATGAGGTGTTATTTCTGTGTTCCCCCTCAGTACAGTATATGAAACCCAAATCTAGAACACAGCCTGAAGCAATCTCAAAAGATGTTCATCTACAATTCTTTTCTTTTTTATAACCTTCCAAAGGGCAGCTAAACAGTGCAGGTTTGCTTTTTAAGCTCCACGCTAATTCAATTCCCTTATTCAAACAAGTGCACACACCACCTGGTGTTTAAACAGCTTATCAAGTCTCCTGCTTAGACACAACACGGCGAGACAGTGCCTGCCAAGTTAAATCTGCCTTCGGAAGTGTTACATGTTTATGTTAGGGCAATAAAATACTTGTATTAATAAAAAGGTTATGTAACCTGGCTAGGTTGAGGAATGTGTCACATGACTACTACAGTGTGTAATTGCACTGTAGTAGTCATGTGAAACCTAAACAGATGTAAGAATCACACATGGGTCAGGCCTTATGTTTAAAGAGACAGCAGGCACGCAGACAAAAACAAGCAGGAGCAGTTCAGGGATTTTACCGGAGAGTTGCAGAAAGTTAAAGAGTCACAAGGCGGGCATGGATCAAAACTGGGAAAAGGCTCGGGAAAAACAGAACTAGACAACATGGCAACTCTGACAAACTGATGAGGAGTGAGTGGGAAAGGGCTGATTAAACACCTGCAAGGCTGAGGGTGAGAAGAGGTGAGCAGGTGGGTGTGGATTTGGCTGGAGATGAGGGACTGGGGCTGCATCTCATAACCCTTAAATTGCCTCCTCGATTCCTCCACTTGCCTCCCTTCCTGAGGAAATCGCGGGAGGAGAAAAGCAACAAGCGAATGTGTTCTGCAGTGATGAGATGTCCTTTCCTCTTAAGTGTCACAAGAATTCCACAGCTGGAGGGCAGTGCCACTCCTTCAGCTGCACGGCTCCTGGGAAGGCTGCTCTCATGTAACCTCGCTCATGGCTCCTCGGTGATCCCTCCTTGATGCTCGCTCCTTGGGGCAAAAAAAGGACCTTTGAGACAGCCTTCCTGAAGGAGGGACAGAACAATTTCCTGTTCAGCCGAGGACCGACGACCGAGGAGTCGAGGAGCTATGAAATAAGGGTTATGAGATGCACCTACGTTCTATCTATCTGGCCGAGGACCGAGGACCGAGCACCGAGGAGCCATGAGCGAGGATACACAAAAGCAGCCCTACAGGAGCCGTGCAGCTAAAAGAGTTGCTAACTCCACCCATACAGTTGACAAATTCATGTCTCATCCATCTAAAAGCACATTTCCTCAGTTCCTCTCTCCTCCCGTGATTTCCGACACAAGGAGAGGAGTCAAGGAGGCAATTTAAGGGTAATGCGATGCACCTCATGATACAATATACTGTAATGTCACGCATACAAGAGGTTTTGTTTTGTTGTTTTTGACTGCATGACAACTTTTCTATCCATTTCTTTTATCAATAAATAACCCTAAACTGCCTACAAGAGGAGAGCAAGGTGGCCAAAGCCAGAAGTGGCCTACCAATTTTGAAAGAGGACATTGCATTGCACATGAGCAGAACACAAACATCTTAATGTCAGCAAGGGTCAAGTTCTCATTTGTATGTTACTGTATGTAGCCGGCAGGACTATTTCATCAGTTTCACCCAGTTGTCACAGCACTCAAAAGGTTAATGATGAATGTATCCAGTCCAAAGAATTTGTGTGCAAAAGCCAGCACTGGTTGCAATCTATTTATAATGCATGTTAGGGGAGGACAAACTGAAGTACGCTCGTTCATAAGAGTTCATGTTCATAAAGAAAATGGAACTGCAGTTTGACTGACATCATTTGCACAATGCACAATGACACCACTTAGTGCTCTTCTTGTGGTCTGTGATTGCTGTCATCAAGGATTAGAAATACATGTACATACGTACTTTAATGTACTGGCTGTGAAGTAATGCAATCATAGTGTCATGCTGCTAAAAACACACGTGCACTTACAGCAGTAGAGAAGCACTTCAGGTGTGGCGCTATCCCCGTAGGAAAATCATGGCACAGCAAGGACAGAGCAGTTTAACACAACAGCGTTGCCGTCTAGTGTGTGTGTGTGTGTGTAAGTAGTCCTGCCGTGTTGACTGCCCCTTTTACACAGTCCATTTGGATCTGTGACTACCTCCGCTGCCAAGCAACAATGCTCCTCTATTCCGTGTTTGTACTTTTTATCCAGAACAGCAAGGCAAAATAATGGCACTACTATCTTGTATTTGTGGGGCTTTTTTATTAGATAGAGCCGATATACAGGAAACAAGGAAGAGAGAATGCAGAAAAGGGCTGCGGGTGGAATTTAAACCCTGGCTGCCATGGACTGAGCCAACATGGCACTCACACTTTACCGGTTGAACCAGAGGTCGCCCGTTGACACCTTTGTTTAATCAACGCCTCATTCAGCAGTTTAAACTCTTTCGTTCTGTAATCTGAATTTGCACAGCGCACTTCGACTTTCCACATATTGGTATGCAATGATGATCCGTAGGAAGTGCCAGGGGTCTGTTTGGCCTCCGAAATCCTTAACTAGTAATCAACGTTGGTGTGACCAAATCTACTTGACACCCTACCCTCCTCTCCCTCCAATCAATCTGATGACTCTGGCAGTCTGGGAGTCATGTAAAATTAAGTGGATCAGAGGATGCAGAGAGGTAGTTGAAATGGAAAGTGTGGTAGAAATTATAAGTGATGAACTGTGTGTGTGCAACCCGTTGGCAAGCCTAGGGGTTGGGGCTATGACACATGGTGGAAGTGACAAGGTGGTGACAAGTTTCCTTTGATCAGGGCTGCAGACATGACCAAGCAGAGTTTTAGACTTAGAGGCACTCAGCCCTGATGGTCTCCATCTTTGATTAACACACACACACACACACACACACACACACAGTGGGCGGTACTTCTCCTCTGCCGTAGCCACTCTTCTTCCTTCCTTCCACCATCTCTTCTGTTTTGTAGCCTACAGCTTTTTTTGTTTTAACAAGCAAACACTTTGAATGGAAAAAGTAGTTCTGAGGCCTAGAGTGCATGGAGAGGAATTTGTGTCAAAGATTTGGGACAAATGCGTGTTTCATGATCCATAAATGAAAAACAAGATTCACAAAGTGTTTGACAATTTGTGAGTATATGTTCATGTACACATACCAACACATTTGAGTGATATTTGAGCAGAATTACATGCATTGCCACATTATCACAACTATTGTTAAGAAATATGCAATCAATATTTAATAGTTAAATTATTTTGACAATGAATATTTTATAAAAAAAGTCTGTACTTTTTTACTGATGAAAGTACCATTTATTTTACTGTTCACATGACACAATCTCATCACAGTTAAACAAAGATTGTTAAATTGTTTTTGGGGGGAATTTATATCTGTTGTATATGTACAGTACATAAACATACTGTAAAACAAATGGGTTTGTGCTATAGGAATTTTGTTTTTAGTAATGTAGCTTAGTTTAAACAGCTGCAGATACATTCATTTAGATTTGTGTCAAATCCTTAACGATCAAATCAAGCTACTGTAACTCTGCGATCCAAATTATTTAATGATACAAAGAACAGGACCCTGAGAAAGCTGGTGTGTGTTTTGGGGGAAAAAATATGCATTTGTGAAACAACTCCACACACACAATTGTAACCCAATCCACATATCAGGTGATCTGTGCACACAGATTTAATTGCACATATTTACACCACATACTATATAAATACACATCCATGTACAGGAAGCTTTACAAAAGCAAAAGTTATTATATTAATAAAGTTGGAAATATACATGTCAAATGTTGACATTTATTAAAGTTGAGTTGTATTCAACACACACACACCTCTCAGAGCTGGGGTCTTTCTCTCAGTGATAAATGTCAGCCTCCCTCCTCCTGAACAGATATCGATGGCTATTTGGGCTTATTTCTCCAATCTGTTGTTCTCCTCAGAGCGGAATGGAATCCATTTCTGCCTGGTTGGCGGTGAGGCTGACTGTAGGACAAGGCAATTTGGCTGGCTGGCACCCTCTACTATCTCTCTGTCTTCGCCGCAGAGCTATCTTACCCCCTATTTTTAAAATTTACCTCACACAAACAATTGTGGCAGACACAAAAACCCCTCAGCTCTCTGCTCTGAGACGCACAAACCGGTCTTCAACTGAAATGAAACAAAGCCCGGACACCCTGAGCGGTTGTTAAGTTTGATCCGGCTTTCGCAAACAATCTCCTGAGGAAGTAAAAAAAGAAAAAAAAGAAAGGACATGTAATACAAACTTTTATTTGTTTTCAGTCAAATCAGTTTCCATCTTGAAAAGTACACATACATTATTAGCAGGAAATCAAACACTGAACATTTCATCTCTCCAACAAAGGAGGTTTTTTTTGCATCCCTGTGAAATCCAGGACAAAGATTGGAAGAAATGTAGTGTCAGTGGTTTGGTGAGGAGTGTGGGGTCCAAACAAGAATCCTCTTTGGAATTAAGAATGATCCTATTGGTCCAAAAATAAACATACTCTCAGCTCATTTCAAACACAGGGATATCAAGTACTATCAAGTATCAGGGATAAGTAAATCCTTCAAATAGGGATCACAGATTGTCAGGATGTATCTACTGAAAGAATCTACTAGATTTTAGAAACTTAAAAATGCAAACCAACAAATCTGCATTGATCTTCGAGGTATGTGTGTCAATCACTGCTCAGACACCACTTATATTTTTTTTTGTCCTAGATCTTTGCAATCCTACCTACAGCACCTTTAAAGTGCTCATATTATGCTTTTTGGCTTTTCCCTTTCCTTTATTGTGGTATATATTTGTGTGCACATTATAGATTTACAAAGTGAAAAAGCCCAAAGCACCCCAAAGAGACTTAACATCTCCAACAGAAAACACAAACCGCTCCAAACAGCTCTGTTGTAGTCTAACCTAATGCTCACCTAGCTGCTAGCGTGGCACTCCCTCATACTCTGCAACTGACAAGCTAGCAGTACTTACTGTGCATGTGCAACTCTCTGTTGTTAAAACTGCAATGTGCAGTACAACAAAATATGGTGTTTCCTAAAAATTAAACCACATACACCTTTTCTGGTACCACCTCTAAATACAATTATGAACCTGAAAATGAGCATAATATGAGCACTTTAAGTGAGACTAGGTAATACCAGCTGATCTGAGTGGGTGGCTGATCTTTAATGCAATATATATATATACACACATCGCCTATTATCAGCAACCATTCATCCAATGTTCCAGAGACACATTATGTTTACTAATCTGATATCATTTTAAAGAACTACCTAAGAAAACATTAAAGAACCCTTTTGCAATTATGCAAGAACATAAAAAAAACAATGACAACAACTGATCTCAGCTGGTAATCTGTCTATAATGGAGTGCAATGGAAATATCGAAGTGTATATCCTATTTGTTGAATTTATAAGCAGTAATACGTACCTTTCTCCATTCAGTACACTCAGAGGTTTTGTTATTATTATATTCTAATAAATATTTCTGTGCAGTTGATATTACTGAGTTAGTTCAGCAAAAGGGACGTAGGTTCACTTTAAATGTTACAAATACTTTGGGAAATACACTTCAGCATTGAGGCACGTGAAGCAATGTGGTCACTATCGATTAAAAAAAAAAATTCAAGAAGCAGAGTACCTAAAATACATAAAAACAATCAATATAATATTGTGGATAATCACAGTAGTTATTGGCACTATAAACATATTTTAAGGAGTTTTGTAGAGACGTGCAACATGCACTTTGGCAGAGGAAAGACAAAAGTGCATTTGGAAAAAGAGGAATGTCTTCCTGAAATCCCACATAAAATTTCCTTTGGAATAAAACTCATATAGTAGCACCGTCGTTATTGTTGTACTAACTGTTTCCTTTGTTCTAAGTCCCTAAAATGGAAAAGCAGATTTCCTGCAAATGACTGCTCCAAGGTGTAACGCAGGCCAACTTTCTGTCCGTGATGGAATGAGTCCAAACCTTTGCTCCCTAACTAACTAGGCACTTTTTGATCTCAAGACATATGGAATGGTCATTTTATGGACTTTGAGCAGCAGCACACCAAGAAAACATGTCAAGAAAAGCAACAAGGGGAGTCAGAGGATACTTCAAATTCAGGTTAGAATGTATCAGGAATTAGACCGCTCTCTCTATCGCAGAAATGGTTAAAGGAATAAGTGGTGACAGAGGAGGATTGGCAATCTAAATGTTCCCCTGGGGGCCTGACCATTTGATACTGCTTTTGATTGGCTTGTTTTTGGCAGGTTGTACATTTGTCTGGAAAGGGATTAGCTTTACTTGGGTACATTCAAATCAGTCTGATTGTTTTATGTGTAAATTGCAACAAAGTTGAAATAATAGTTCAAAATCAGGGTGCCTTCAGCAGCTTTATGGGAATACCAGAACGACAAGCTGACAACAACAAAAACAAAAGAAAGGTTAAATATGAAGCCAGTCAGGATTTTTGCGATTACCAGGTGGCCAAGTATGATATCCGGTATTCATTATCAATATTCTAAAATAGGCTCTAGAGCTATAGTGCCAAATATTGTGCGAGGCAGTGCACGTGGTATCAATGAGTCAGTAGTGACATCACTGTATAGGTCAACATTTCAGGGACTGTTTTTTCTTCCCCAGTCTGTCGTTGGGTGGAGAGGCCAGCGTCGGGGCACTGCTGAGGTCTACAGTAATGCTGCACTAGAAGTGGTCCACACACTTTCAGAGAGAACCTTCTGCTAATCCCAGCAGCCCTCAGCAATCGAAGGAACACTCCCATGTGCCAGGAAGGGGATTGTTCAAAGGTCAGTGGTGATGACGGGCGTGACACCGTGGATGAGCAGCGTGGGACCCAGGTCCTGAGTTAGCAGGTCCAGCTGGTGTAAGTAGGTGGTGTAGCGGCGTGTGTCAGCTGGGGGCCGGGGTAGGTACAAGAAACGCACAGCAGGGGCGGGCCGGGTTGGGTCCAGGATCAGCTTATTGACAGCTGACAGGTAGTCATTAGACAGGCGCGTGGCGTTGCTCGGGAAGCTATTAACATAATCTTCATCGTTCTCTTCTTCTTCATCTGGTCTCTGCTTCTCCTCTTCTTTAGCGCTGTCAGGGGATTGCGACGACTGTTTCTTGCCCCACTCGGCCTGGCGCTGCCAGTGTAGCGCCACCTGCTGGTCCCATGGCACAGAGTAGACCTGAGCTTTAATTCTCAGCTCTTTCAACAGCTGGCCGAGCTTCTCTTCTGAGCCTCGCACGCTCCGTCCTTCCTCCACGCACAGGAAGAGACGCAGCTTGGCTTTGCGCCAGGCTCTCACCATGTTGAGGATACACGCTAGCTGTAGCAGGAACAGAGAACAGGTATCGACGTAGCTAGAGCTATCCGGGCGCAGGAGATTGACTGGCCAGACGTCAACGTACACAGCTCCCTTCCCTGGAGAGGTGGAGGGCGGCGAGAGGACCTGGGATCGGTCAAAGTTGTTGAAGTATCGGGCCAGCACCACATTCTTTAGCATCTTCATGGCGTCAGCGAGGATCGCTACATACTCCTGGGGTCCTAGAACCTTTCCGTCCCCAAATTCACCATAATCTTGTCTGTCGCTGGACCCCCGCAGCGAGGCAAAGTGAAAGAGAGGGGGCTGTTTCTCTAGTTCATCCAAGGAGCCCAAGGGATCTCTGGGCTGACTGGTACAGAGGGACGGATCAATCAGCTTATCCTCTGGAAGACAGTCATCATAGAAACCAAGTACGAGGGTGTTAGGACGCATCCCACCTGAAAAGAGAAGAAAGGAAAGATGACACTAGACCATTTGTTACAATCTAATACAAATCATTGATTTTGTGAGTTGTAAGGGATAGAGGTTCAGCCATTGTATCTGATGAAGTGAAAGTAAGATACAGATGTGAAGAGGACCCTGGAGGGAGAACTGGAGGGAAGCCAAAGAGAGATAAGAGAAAGGGCTGAAGAAGTTGGACATGAGTGACAACTCTCTGCAAAGCAGGAGGGCAGCAAATAACAAGGAAAGAACTAAAAAAAAAAAAATCACTGAGAATGAAGGCTTTCAAATGTCCTTATTTTGTGGTGATGTGGTGACACTGACCTAGTCCAGAGATGAAGAGTAGATGTTGGACACCATGACGCACAGAATCGGCCAATGTCAAGTTGACAAAAGATTTGATGTTGAGATTGTCCACCAGAGACAACCAGGAGTCATACTGGGACTGCAGAGGGTCGGACGGTAGAGTGTCTGGAAGGGTGGAAGAGAACACAGTGGTATGAGGTGAGAGACATAGCTGACAGTGTGTTGGGATTCAGAGGGAAAGGAAATGATCCTGCATATTGGCCGTAGATGGAATTATTATTAATAATTAGTGCTGTCAAACAATTAAAATGTTTAATTGTGATTAATCACATTAATGTTAGATAGCTCGCAATTAATCACACATTTTTCTCTATTCTAAATTTCCCTTGATTTTCAAGCTCAAACAAGTGTGTGCGGCGTGCCTGTTGTTTTGTTTCCGGTCTAGTTAGATACGGTGTGGTGTTGTAGTTTTTCTAACGTTACTAGTTGTTGCAACAGCATGTGAAAAAAAGTACAAAGTTTGCTAGACCAAAAAGAAATTGACGCTGTTAAAATGGGTTTAACTGACAGCACCATAAATAACATATTGTCTATACCTCATTATCTTTTAATTTAATACTGTGCCTTTGTTTTTCCACCCCATTTATTCAATATTTGCACAATACCATTTCATTTGTAGTGCCACCTCACCTTTGCAGTAATGGCCCTGTGCCTCAGCATTACAGTAAGTTTTCTCAGAATTGTTGGTGTCTTTCTAGTTCCACAATTAGTTTGTTCCTTACCATGATGGTCCAAAATGATGTTAAAATGCAAAGTTAGCACAGTAGCATAACACTTGAAAAAAATAACATGCACCAGCTCTGATCCTACAGTAGAATCTCCCCTGGATATACAGTACAGGTCAAAGAAGAGAGTAGGGAAGCCAGTATGACAGAGCTGGAATTAGAGGAACAGCATGAGAAAGATAAAAGACCAGATGCTGAGAAGTTGGGGGGGCAAAGAGAGAGAAAGATGCAAGCATAAACGACAGCATAGACAGAATGTGAGACAGAGAGAAAAATACAGGGCAGCACAAACAGGCAGGCAGGTGATCAATCATCCAGAAAAACATCAATATGTATGTAGAGTGCAATCTAGAGGCCACATCTGCAGGTTTCACAGACAATTCTTAGGTAGTGGTAGTTTAAGTTGTGTAAGGATCTGTTCAGACTTCTAACACTGTTGTTCCCGTGGATATGTCTTTTTTGTATAGAGCTTTAATGCAAACAGTTGAGAGACAAGTGAGAGAATATATGGATTGCTTAGAATGGAGTAGCTGGGAGTCCTTAACAACAACAACCCCCTTAATGTAATTATGTGAATGGTTGTTGTTGGTTTTTTGCCTCATCAGAAGGTCTCTTCAGTGGATAATGAACATATCATTTTTTCCTCACTGTAAAACACTCGAGGATTTGGATTCTGAAGACTATTCAGGGCTAGTCTCAGTCTCCCATTAACACAAATCCTCAAAATACAAAAGAAAACAATAAATGACCCTGCTCTTTTAAACTCTGTTTAGTGTGTGCCTCTGCAGAAAAGAAAGGTGAGCATTGGGTGTGTGATTACTTCCTTCGAAATAAAACAGCAGCAGATGAGCCGATGTCACAGAGAAAGGTCTAGAATGCTAAAAAAGGTCCATTACATGAGGCACTGCTCACTGTGAAACAAGGAGGCACTTTGCCAATTTCTACATATTCTTTTACTTAAATTTCTACATATTCTTTTACTTACTTAAACAATGTTTTACGAAGACATACTCAGTTGTTTTGATTTTGAAGTAAAGTCGCAATATTACTACTGCTTCCAGTAAAGACAAGTACAACAATTTGCTATTAAAATTCAGCAATAATGTTGAAGTCAACTGTCAAAAAAACAAGCTTTTAGTCTTGTCATTGCTGCCTCTAAATATCATAATAATGTTAAATTATCCAAAAACTATATCCCATCACCATCCCTAATTTGTTTGCACATAATTGCTGGATTAGATATGTAATCGTGCAGAAGTAAACTTTCATGCGCTCCTGATGATCTGATGAAACACTGTGTGGTTTCCTGATCGTTCACAGGAGAAACAAGTGATGTCTCGGAATGTTTCAAAGTAAGAATCCGCTTCATCATGACTGTTAAGTAAATGTAATATAACAAGTATCATAGCCGAACACAATCAGAGACTTAGTGTCCTTACTGAGATCTCCAAGCTGGACGTGCCCCAACACGTAGAGGCCACTCTTCTTGATGTCGTTGATGAATTTGATGAGGCCCACACTGCTGCGAGGATTGGAAACCATCAGCAGGACCTGAGGCCTCCAGAACTTAACATGGTCCTTCCTCACGTCCAGCATCAGCAGGTACTTACGCACCTATAGGAGACAATTGGAAAAGGGTTGTTTATTAAGTGTTATTTTTATTTTTACACCCAATCCTAGTTCTTCTTTAACCCCGTGGTCCATACCAGTGGACTCAAGTGCCATTAATTCACTCAAGTCATGTGTGTAGGGTGGAGTTCCCCTTAAGAAAGAGATGTCTCTGCAGTTATCTGAGACTCAGGCTCAGATCTTAAGTCCACTTTAATTACACTCCCTGAAATTCATTTCTGAAGGTGAACTTACACACACATGCAGTCGAGATTTTTCTTTGCATTGCCGTTTTTAATTTATATATGTAAGCCTACGGATTTGATATGTTCCCTATGCTTGCAAAATCACAGCAGGGTTTTAATCAAGAAAGTAAAATAGGCTCGTTTCTGGCTCAAGCTATAGATGAGATAATTCACCATTATGAAATTTCACCTGTTAGTTTCAGGAATGTGAAATTCAAGGCAAGACAAAGATGATAATAAAAAATACCACTGAAACACTTAAGGGATTTAACAGTTCCCTAACTGGTACAACAAATGAAAAATGATTAAAAAACAACAACAAACTTTTTCTCTGGATTACAAAATTGGCAGCTATGACAATGACAAAACACCACCACCACAAGGTCGATTTAGTATCTGTTCTGGAGCTTTCAAAAATATTACATGACCTTCATCAGCAGAAGGAGTTTAAGGCGTTTTTTGTAAATTTGAAAATCTACAATTCCATACCGACTTTATCTGCTGTTGATGTACTCTTAGATGTTTGTTTGCATCTGGTCTAATTTTTTCCCCTATACATTTAATTTTCTCATTTTATTCCACTGTTCATTGTCATAGTATCTATGTGATTTATCATGCCTTGATCTTTTTTTTCCAATGATTTTTTTGTGAGATTAAAAGGTAAATAAAAAACAAACAAATCCCCACAAGACAGATCTGGCAGCGTCAGAGGTGCAGACTGGTTGAGAATGATTTCAAAAACCTTAATGAGCTGCCAAGAAAACCAGTTAAGCAAATGAGTTACAGAGATGTAACTTTGGAAAGAAGAAATGGCACAACAATTGTCCTCTTACAAATGAAAAGTTGAATTCATAGGCAATAAAACACACCCTTGATCAGTTCAATACACTCTGGTTCTGCTGCTACATGGTCTGGTATGACCAGTAGCCTATGGTGGCTAATGTTTGCAACTGTATTTAGATATTGTTGTTTAACTGACATTACTGAGTTTATGACTGTTCTTTGTTTGTGGTACTGTGACACTACATTTTAACATGTCACAGATGAACATTTCAGTCACTTTATCATAAACATAAAATAAGAGGTAGATACATCATGCCATTTTTTGTAATGTCATTGCCACTGTTCAGCAAAAGATACATAGACTAAAATAACTATAGGGTGGACATTTTAAATATCCAAATCCAAAAATAGGTTACCAGTATGGATCATAAAATATACCAAATATAGATACATTTAGACCTATGCATGAATCATTAAATTTGAAGTATATGTACGAGTGTATGGTTAATTCAGAATGTTCATGATTATGTCTATGGTATTGCACATGATGTCCCATTATTGCGAGATTAAGTCCCATATGTCAGTTGTAAAGAGTGGAGTTGTAATGATGAAATAATTCAATCTGATGTAATGCAGAGGGGGAAAAAAAAAGAGTTAGACCAAACGAACAGCGCAAAACCGGAGGCTAGAGCCAACCCAGCACCAATGGCTCTGCTGTCCATTCTCAGGACTTATATACCCTGTGTGCATGTACCTCTATCTTATATGTATACTGGTGCTGTTGTACTGTAGCTGCACAGACTTATCATATGTAATTAAATCATGAATAAACATCTCTAATTAACATCCCATTATAATATGAGAACTGTGGCAGGGACCGAATGGATTGTGTGAATATATTTGTGTGCAGATGTCAACATGTGTATATACATGCGTACATATGTGTCAAACTGTTGGTAAAAATGTACCCATCGGTGATTGCTAATGTACACAAATGCTAGTGTGCATCAGTTTGGATTAGCATGCACACTACAACACAAGCATCATTAGGATTCTGACAGTGTGTTGATGAGGTGGCATGAAGGTACCATTGAGGAAATGAAACTAAGCGGAACCAAACATCAGATCTAAACCTACAGCCTACTAGGAATGATTAACACTTAATGTATTGGAATTAATGACTTTTAGCTCAGTGATGACATCACCACGTCAAAGCTGCTGCTTCATTGTCAGATTCAAAAATGAAGGGTAGCTTTAAAGGATAATTCTGTGTTTTTATGGCTTTAACACTCTGTTGTAGGTAGATCCTGCTGCGTAGTCGTGAGCAGGCGTGAAACACTCGGGATGAGTCAGAGATAAAGTCGAAAAGATGGGGTTTTATTTCTCTCCCAATTAAGGCTGCAGAGGCAAAATAGAGACACAAAAATTAACAAACTTTTTGGGAAGAAGACACACTTCCAAGAAAATGAAGGTAATTGACTGGGGAGTCAAAAAACTATCCCATAATAATTTTCCTCAAGCTGTCTCCCCAAAGCAAAAGAAGCTGATAGATATGACATGAAATTGTTGGAAAAATGTCACTCTTCTTGTGTTTCAGCTCCACTTAGGGATTTAACCTGAAAAGAACCAAAATTGTGCCGATATCGACTGCCTTGGCAATACAAGTTTAGGTCAAGGTCCTGAAACCTTGTGTGGCTACACAGCCATCAATCAATGCAACAATTTCCAACATTATTACCATAATTATCACCATAACTGTTTCCATGCTTGCGTCTGGTAATTGCTGTACAAAATGCAAAAGAACGAGGCCCCAGAGGCGAAGTCCAACTGCCTCCACTCATCTAATCATCTGTCTCTCTTTATCTCTCCATTTTCCCCTGTCTTGTCATCCATCAGCCTATCATCATTTCTCTGTTGCTTCAGTCTCATCCATCACTTAGTTTCTAAATCACTAACCCCCACTTCCTGCTTATATTCTGCCTCTATTCTTCCCTGCCATGATACCATCAGCTTTTCTTGCCTCAGTTTGTCTTTTTCTTCATTCTCTTTCTCTCCTAAACACTGTTGTCAGCCGCCTGTTATCTCCCAGTGTGGTTTTTGTTGCGAGCTGTTGTGTCTCCCGTCCCTGCTTCAATGTCACCCACTTGGCACCCTGCCACACTGGCTACTGCTAGAGGGTGCAGAAACGGTGCATGTATGAGATATGTACATGCACACACTCGGCCTCTCCTGCTAGGCCTGTTAGTGTAATCATGTAACTCAAACTGTGCGTCCTGCCATGGATGGGTTTAAAAACTTTTGAATGTGGGGTCAGACTGGAGCACAATTTTTAAAGTAAAGAGGCTCATTTGTAAAATCAGTCAAAATGTGTTGAGCGCATTTAAAGCCCAGGGGTACATTTATAAAACTGAATCATGCTGAATCATGGCGACTGGCGGAGAAAAGGCAAAAAAAATTCTCAGATGTTCAGGAATTGCTGCAAATTGAATCATAATTTTGGTATGTTCTTGCACAGTGTAGCAAAACGGCTGACATTACGGCACTCAGAGACAGCTTCAACATACCATACCTATATGACAATATTTAACAGAACTATATATTATATGCAAACAAGCCTTTGTGATAAAGTTGAAGATTATATATCATATTTACAAAAAACAAAACACAAAACACTTAGCTGTCTGCCATTTCCCTTTGGAAACAGCCTGTTTTGCTCAGAGGGGCAAGGACCTGTATTTGGACCGGGATGAACTGGGATGGACCGGGATGGACCGGGATGGCAGTTCTGGCGCGTTTCCCTCTCTACTGGACCCAATTCAGTACATAGATCCAAGAGCACAGCTTTAGGGAATTTAAATCAGTCATCGTCATGGTCCCTGTTTCTCGCCTGATTTTTCCATTGGGGGTTAGTCCTCCTGCAGTGCCAGCAGTGCCAGGGGGGGTGGAGGGGGGTGGGTGTCACCGCAGTATTTATATGTTTAATTTGTGATTCTTAACACCTTGCCAAAATCACAGCATTAAGTAGTGGTATCCCTCACCCCGAGATACAATTTGAAGAAGATAGAGAGTGTAATAGGCAAACACACTTTTCTTCAAGGAGGTTTTATCACCAACAGTACTAACGTTCGGACTGATAACGAGGACATTAAGGTTAACGATTGCGCGAGAGCTTAACGGCTGTAGGATATTTGCAGACTTTGACATTTGATTATACTTACTGTATATGCACAGAATTAAAGACAGAGATTTAGTTATTTACACTGTGTTCTGCCCTTATCTAATGGTAGGGTATTTTATGCTATCCTGTATTCCATGCAGTCGTGCCATCTCCTCCTCCATTTATCTTCATGATTTTGGGTTGTTTTGGATCTCTTTGTGATCTATTTGTGGTTGATTTTCCAACAAGAAATGTTAAGAGCCACTTCATACAGGGGCTCTGGTCCCGTGGACCAGTAGGCTGGTTCACTAATACATCCATGATACTAATAGTCCAACTACCCATCACCTTCTCTGATAGACCCTGATCTGGTAGCCAATCAGATTCCTGCTTCTAGCTGCTGTCTTCTGGCTGAGAGAAACAGTAGAGAGACGGTGGAGGAGAGAGAGGAGAAGAGAACAGAAAAGGAAAGGAGGAGAGCCTCAATAAGTTAAGTGGTTGTAATAATGTTCTGCCTCCTGACAAGTTGCTGGCAAACGCAGCCACCCTCACTCTCCCTGCCCATAACCTCTGCCCGCAGCCTTGGCAACGGTTCCCCCTCCTGGCAACAGTGCCCCTCTCCTTGAGAGCAACAGACTCGCCAGATAGAGGACACGGAGAGCTGGATGATGTAAAGCTCTGTGTGGGTGTGTGCGTGTTTATGTTTGTGAGTATATGTGTGTGTAATAAATGTAGAGAGCTTTGCTGAGGGGGAAGATGGTGATGTGTATGTGTGTGTCTGGTAGACCTGATATAAATATGATAGGTAGCTGCTTTAGGAGTGACAAGGCAGTGTATGTGTGAGTGTGCTTGTCTGCTAAATGCAAAGTGCTTGGCTGATGGACAGCAGAGATCAGTCTGTCTGTGGTGTGTGTGTGTCTGTGTGTGTCTATAAACCATATAGAACGATTGCTTGGCAGAGGTACATGCTCTTGTAAAGATATGGGGATGTGATTTTAGTTGCTCTAGTAATGACAAGGCAGTATTGAGTCTGTCTGTGTCTGTGTGTGTGTGTGTGTGTGTGTGTGTGTGTGTGTGTGTGTGTGTGTGTGTGTGTGTGTGTGTGTGTGTGTGTGTGTGTCAGACCTGGTGGAAAATGAGAGCCTGGCTGATGTAGCCCCAGCTGGAGGTGGGACTGAGGTAGTGAATCAGCAGAAGCAGCAGCAACATGAAGGCAATGCTGACCGAGGCGTAGATGGCGTTGATCAGAAACATCATGACGGCGCAACCTATGATGCCCAACGCACACGTATGCCAGGTGAAGTAACGAAAGGTGGGCCTGAGAAGAGAACAGGATAGGTAGAGGTTAGGAAACAATTCTTGCTCATATATTTTGCAGTTATTTTAATGTCAGATGACGGTGTATGGTGTTGTTTATATTCTGTTAAACCAATATTCCCTCACACTGCAAGGGACATCATCATTTAATAACACGTGGAGACAGACTGCTCTGAACTTAAAATCTCCTTACATTGATTTTTAAACTTATGGGCATGACGACAACAACCTGTGAACATGACATATATCACCTTATCAAGCTGATGTGGTGAACACATTAACAAACAGTGGCTTATTTACACATTTAGCAGACAGACAAATACTAGCATTCATCCTCAGGGAAATATTTAGCTCTTCAGCTGCTACTGTAAGACCTCTACTCTGCTGTATGTTCACCAGCTAGTCGCTAACTTTATCCGTCTGCTGATGGGAGCTGGGCAGGGAGAGCACAGTGGGTTTATTACACTCACCGGCCACTTTATTAGGTACACCTGTCCAACTGCTCGTTAACACTTAATTTCTAAGCAGCCAATCACATGGCGGCAACTCAGTGCATTCAAGACAATCTCCTGCAGATCAAACCGAGCATCAGTATGGGGAAGAAAGGTGATTTGAGTGACTTTACGTGGCATGATTGTTGGTGCCAGAAGGGCTGGTCTGAGTAAGAAACTGCTAATCTACTGGGATTTTGCACAACCATCTCTTTTTACAGAGAATGGTCCGAAAAAGAAAAAAACATCCAGTTGTTGCAGTTCTGTGGAGGAAATGCCTTGTTGATGCCAGAGGTCAGAGGAGAATGGCCAGACTGGTTCGAGCTGATAGAAGGGCAACAGTGACTCAAATTATTTTGGGATGTTACAACCAAGGTGGGCAGAAGAGCATCTCTGAGTTGTTTGCGCACATATATCGAACTTTGAGGCAGATGGGCTACAGCAGCAGAAGACCACACCGGGTGCCACTCCTTTCAGCTAAGAACAGGAAACTGAGGTTACAATTTGCACAAGCTCATTGTGAGAATTTGGACAATAGAAGATTGTTGCCTGGTCTGATGAGTTGATTTTGCTGCGACATTCGGATGGTAGGGTCAGAATTTGGCGTCTACAACATGAAAGCATGGATCCATCCTGCCTTGTATCAACGGTTCAGGCTGGTGGTGGTGGTGTCATGGTGTGGGGAATATTTTCTTGGCACTCTTTGGGCCCCTTGGTACCAATTGACCATCGTTGTGTACGCCACAGCCTACCTGATATTGTTGCTGACCATGTCCATCCCTTTATGACCACAATGTACCCAACTTCTGATGGCTACTTTCAGCAGGATAATGCGCCATGTCATAAAGCTGGAATCATCTCAGACTGGTTTCTTGAACATGACAATGAGTTCGCTGTACTCAAATGGCCTCCACAGTCACCAGATCTCAATCCAATAGAGCATCTTTGGGATGTGGTGGAACGGGAGATTCGCATCATGGATGTGCAGCCGACAAATCTGCGGCAACTGTGTGATGCCATCATGTCATTATGGACCAAACTCCCTGAGGAATGCTTCCAGCACCTTGTTGAATCTATGCCACGAAGAATTGAGGCAGTTCTGAAGGCAAAAGGGGGTCCAACCCGTTACTAGCATGGGGTACCTAATAAAGTGGTCGGTGAGTGTATAATATAGGTATAAAATAATAATTCCCACTGGGTTTATCACAACAAGTAACTCCTCTCACATTACAGATAGTCATTTGATCCAATATTAATATAAAAAATATTGATTATAGCAGCTTTAAAGTCTGTTGATAAATTGTCATTCTTTTTGAAGGTTTGCCCATTGTTGCTCATGGAGGTATGATGTGTTTATTAACAGAGAAATGTCTTATCAACTCCATTTATAATGTGTCAAAGATTTTCTTCATATACTGTATATTTTGGTATGTATACAGTAGATATTTAGGTTGTCCATAATGGCTATGGGATAGCCATTATGGACAAGTCATATATAATAAATATTGAGGCAATTGTTTGAGTTATGGAGAAAGGGTAAGACGTTTTCCTTCACCTTTTTGGTCATGTAATATTTATTTAGGTTATTTATTTAAGTTGTTTGTGAGAATTTGTTATATGTTTATTGTTCATGTTATTTGTTATTCCGGTTTGTTTTTTATTTAATCATTTAATGTTCAAAAAAAAAATACATATTAACTACAAATTTCAAATATGATGTCTTTATCCCTGATGCCCTAATTAATATTGACATTGTGTAAATATGATCTTTCTCAATCTATATAGACAAACTAAATGACTTTTTGATATTGCTCTACAGTTTTGACAGCAATCTGGCATTTTCCATGTAATAAAGTATGGACATGGTCCATTTAAGAACATGTCATAAACATGCTATAAACGTGCTGTGTCTTTGTTTAAAGTTCTTTAGAGAAAAAAAAAGAAAACCCTTGTATTAGTAATTAAACCTAAACAGCTAATGTAAGTCCAAACTGTCTGACCGTACCCTATATGGTGATTCCTCTACTGTGCGACAGTAAGTCGTGTGGTTTGGTCGTTAGCCTATTTTTACAAAAAGTCTACTACGGAGATAGAAGGTAATGGAGCCTTTTATACATTTTTGTGTTTCTTTAGAAATAAACAATGGACAAATGGAGTGTTTAACGCTTCAGATATAAAGTTATTTGCTGTCAAAGTGGTGCCAATATGAATGGCACTCAATGGAATGCTAACGGCAGGTGACGGCTTGGTAGCATCATATGGCGCCATAGGAGCTACGCTTAGAGGAGAGGCTTACCCCCTTGGTAAATTAAGATGGTAAAAATTAAACGTGCTGAAAATCAGCATGTTAGCTTTGTCATTGGGAGAATGTTAACATGCAGATGTTGGCATGCAGGTCAAACACCACTGTGCTTAAACACGGCCTCACAGAGTCACTGTAGAGACTGGAAGTTCTCGATTTTAAATGTATATGCACAAAAACAAGTGCAAAGCAGCAGGTCTTGGGTGCCAGACTAAGCGCCTCCAACTGCACCTGCTATTTTGGTTCATGTATGCAAAGCAGTGCAAATGCAAAAAGGCTGGGTGGAGTAGAAAATATGAGGGTGTTTAGTGATTAGTAAATACACTCTCAGGTGAATCCGTTTGTATGATTAATGCGTCGCTATTTCAGTTCCAATGTATCACATTGTAAATGGTCACAACTTATTACAGCAGTGGTTGCACCGTAATGCATTTCAAGAATAAAACATTTTTTTCTTTTTGTTGTTGTTTTGGCTGTGACAAACAGGATTAATGAGCTCCAATAATCCGATGTTTCACGCATAAACAACACAATACAGAATTATAGATGACCAGTCTGATGTTTGTGTGACAAGGGTTTCACCATTGTCTGAAATGTGTATTCTCAGAGCAAAGTCTAAAAAATATTTTATTTGAATAACACTCCCAACTGTTTGTGCATCTCCTCCCACCATTGCAGCGTGCACTCTTCACATAAATACTACACAGATGGGCAAAGTGAAAATTACCAAACGTTGAGTGTCTTCTAGGGTCTAAGGTCTGATGACAAGCATCTTTTTTGAAATGAGTGAAAAGGAAGATATGAGACTGTCTGCATTTTCTTTTACTTACAAAAAGTAAAGAATATAAAATACAGCATGTCATAAGAGTGAGTGAGCCATCTGACATACAAACTAAGCTTTTAAAATAGCTGCTACGCCCATGGAAGAATTTCATTTGTCTGGGTTTCACTGGAACAGTTCAGTGACACATGATGGTCCAAATCCCCCTCTCAGAGACCTTTCCCTCTTGGCAGAATACAATTCTTTAGGAAACATTTAAGACTCTTAATATATGCTTTAAACAGGTGCCATTGTTATGCGCATGATTCTTTTAGCCTCTGATTCCTGTATGCTTTGTGTCTGTTTTGTTTTAGCGTGTTCATTTTTTTTATGCTGTCATCTGTTTGTATATGAAAATTTATTTTGCATCTTGACATGCTGGCAGAAGAGATATTGTATTTCAATGAGACCTTTCTGGTTAAATAAATATGTTTATATATATTTATATTTATTTATATTTATGTTTATAAATTTGGAGAATGAAAATAGTCAATCCTTAAAGGCAAGTTACAAGGCACAACGTATCAACTATGTAAGATTGAAAATAAATTAATAAATAAAAACACCTTTAAAATATCATATTCCTGTATTAAATAAATATTTTTGTTGAAACTTTAAGGGTTATCAACTCATCTTTATTCAACTCAATGCTATTTTTTGCACATTCTGTTCCTGATCCTGTGTCAGTGTTGCCGAGGCTCTAATTGTGACACCTTGCTTTGCTTTCGGCATCATGATGTTTTTTAAACCTATTGCCCCATAGTGTCTCATTTTCCAGTGTTTGTGACTGATGCTCCAGGCAGCAGCTATCTCGTCTCTTTGTACCACTGAGCCATACAACTACACTACATCTACTATCATTACTACAACCACTGTAAATTGAATACTAATCAACAGTAGTGGCAGCTGATGTCATACAAAATGCAAATAGACTCGGGAGCTGGCAACACATTTCCTAATGCGTGACTGCACGGCGGTAACCAAACAAATATGGAGTTAATGGAGCTGGGACAGGAGCAATTAAAACAAACACCACACATCGATAATAAGCTCCTCTCTATACTTCTGTAGAACTCTCAGTGTTTGGGTGCATGAGCTTGAATTCATATATGAATGAGTGCCTTTTGAGAGAGTTGTATTCCTTGCACATACGATATGCTCCCGTCAAAATATACTTCCATAAATGTGTGTGCCATTTAAGTGTAAATTAGTTGAAGGGGTCTTGGAGTTGGGAGCTAAAGTATGAAGCGGATAAAGTGCTCACGTATTTAAAGGATCGTGTAATTGTACCCAATTTCCCTGCAATAACTGCAGTCGTGTGGATAAACAGCCATTAAAATAGTCCCATCTGTAATTACACATGCAGTTTGAATGACCGACTAGCTTCCTCCTCAGATACATTAACAGATTTAGACTTAAGTAACCACTGCCGAACACAACGCAGCAGAAAGTAAAGGAAAGTGTGAAAATATTCAGAGGACAGCAGGGGGTGAGACCACAGGAATACTGTAGTAAATTAAAAGAGAAACTATAGGAACGACAGATGGAGACAGCCATTAGCCCCATATTGGTTGTTTCCTTCATTGACAAGGAATGAGCAAAGAAGGTTAGGCACTTGAAAGTGAAAATGTTTAAAGAACAAAGCTGTTGAAAGCCAATATTCCACACTGATATTCATGAGTCTCCTCCTCATGTGTGTAACTGAGACAGTGAATCTGATCCCATTAGCCAAATTTATTCTTTGTAGTTGCAGAACCAGGTAAAATAATGATTTTTGAGGCAGATATTGACATTTGAGAATAAAACCCTATTCATACATTGCATGTGACGTCACAACTACTAGCTGGCGGGCAAGAACATCATTCTCCTAGCAACGAAACCTAGTAAGATAATCATCTTGCCAGGGCGTCACCAATTTTACTTTACAAAAGTTGGTGTTTTCAGGTGAAAAAGACATGCCAGATAGTTGTTGTGCGATCGGATGTATTAACCGTAATTGTAACTAACAGACTCAGACAAGCACACATACTGTACAGGTGTAAAGACACACAGACACAGACACACACACACAAACAGTCCAATAGACTTAACAAAGAAGCAAAGGACGGGATAAGGAAGTTGCGCACAGTCATTAATGACAAAAGCAGGAGGCAGCAGGGATTCACACAGGCAGAGAGAGATGGAAATTGCTTGATATAGGAATGACTGTGTGGGAATAACTTCACAGGGCTAACATGCTGACTCAACGTGTTTCAGGGACATTAAGTTATGTTGGTCATTGCTTAATTCGTTTCTTAAAATACACCACACATGAAATGATCAGGATATAATTTATAAAATAACATTTTAGCCTAGGAAGGGTGTAGCGCTACATATTCAGATGAAGACTTCATCACACAACGGAACAGATTAGCAAACATTAGCGGGTAGCTAGCTAGTAACCTTTGCTTTGATTATGAAGATATTCCTGTTTTTCACCTCCCATATGACAGCATTGTTAACCCATCCACTCTTGAAAAAGAGATACTGTAGATATCCGTACTTTTGTAGGCTCTCATTTTTTGTGCGGTGTAATAAGATTCTCTATAAGATAGATGTAAATATCTCCAAACTCCAAGTCTGGTAAAGACGGCCAGCTTCAAAGCAATGAAAACATGAGCGGGTGCTGTGTATGGATCACAAGTTCCGAGTATGTTATTTTGTTATGATATCTAATTTTAATTTGACATATGGTTTGATTGATTGTAGTATTGGAAATCTGCTACGGAGCCATAATGTGAGCTACAAGGTAATGGAGCCTTTTATACATTGTTGTGTTTCTTTAGAAATAAACAATGAACAAATGTAAAGTTATTCACTGTCAAAGTGACGTCAAAATGAATGGCAGTCAATGGTATGGTATGGTTTTCCGCAAAGCATTACTGAGCTTCCTGAAGTTGAAACATTTACCTGTCAGTTCTCTCTGATAAACAAACTGTAATTGATACATTCAAGTATGTTTTGGCTTTTCCATGCAGGAATGTCTTCTTACTTACTGACTTATTACTCTTATAGATTGCTGGAGACAGTTTTTTTTGGTATTTGTATTTCTCCCCAACAAAGGGGCCGAGAGCAAGACTCATCATCATGCTGTAGTTGTCCTTTCTGAGCAAGATATAAAACTCCATATCAATACTCCTTCTCTTGTCCCTTAAGTATCCTTTGGCATATAGTTGGGATGCTTAACATGAGCCTGCTGTGTGAAGTTTACTGATGTAAACAGAAGATTTATGGCTCTTTAAAATTCATTTGACTCTGCCATTTGGATAGTTTTATCTGACTATTTTTTAGGTATATACGTACATTCAAGGCAAGTTGCAAAAACGTACTCTTGTCTGGGTGGAAATTCCTCAAAAAAAACAGCATTTAGATCACATGGGACACTTAAACTCACCACTCAATAGTACACCTATGAAAAAAGTTAGATGGCCATCAGCTCTTTGAGCCAGAGTCGGACATGTTTCATTGCAGGTTTTCTTAAACCTGTTGAGTAAAATCTTCCCAAGCTCAGTGGAATGATTTCTCCAGTGAGACTTTTCAAAAGAAATAATAATAAAGCATATTGCCTTGTTAAAACTCCGTAGGAAGCTATATCATATTTATTGTAAGTGGATGACAATATCATCCTGCCATATCAGCTCCATCCTAGCCCATACCCACTGTTGCACCATAATGACCTCCAGTCTTTCAACTTTGCTTTTATTTCTTCTTGACTTGATCACTTAGCATTGGCGGTGGCCACAATTCTATCATCTTCTCGCTCTCTCTCCATCCAATTGGAGAGCAGGTGCAATTACGATAAAAGCTCGCCCACCAGGTCCGCCCTTCCCCACCCACCTCTTTTGTCTGAGACCCCTCTATCATCAGTGGCACTGGTACCTCCAGACAATCACCTCGCTCTCATCCCCTCTGCCGTCTCTCTTCTTCTCCAGCGACTGATGTCACTTAGCTGACACAGCAAAAGCACCATGAAATAATTGCTGCCAATCAAGTCCTTAGAGACATTAAGAAAAAGAAACGGATGAAGATGGAGAGAGGAGACCTGGCATTTAGCCAAAAGACACGTCATAATTGAGGAAAACTGAGGACAGAAACTTCATCCTTAACACCCACCCACAGCCCCCCCCCCCCACACACACACACACACACACGCTGCCAGGCTCTATAAGTTCAGAGAGTGTATGAGAGGTTAGGCAGCGTCCCAACACTGACACAACAGCAGTGGTGACTGGACTGATCTTAAGAAACCACTTGTATATTGGATCAGCCAAGAATAACATGGGAAGCAATTCAGCGCAATATAACTTGACTTAAAAACTACCTGAACACAACTGCATGATGGGATGATCTCAGGTCATCTTATCTGATAAACCTCCGCACAACATAATCAAGAAATCCTGTCATCCATTTTGATTTCAGGCACGCACCTTAATCCTCAACCATTATCAAGACATACCCATCCATTCACACATAATTATTCAATAAGAACCTATTTTCTCTCATACATCCAAACATAGTTGATGATCCATCTGGATTTTTACACACTCTAATCTGTCAAATCACTCTGACTCATATTTGGACAAGAACGGGCCGGGTAGAGGACAAAGCATTTGTTTTTGAAGCTAATGGTTCAGCAATCAAGGTAGCTGCAGAGAATGCTGCTGTAATTTGGACATCACATGGCACTGAGCTGGTAAAAAGTAAAGAGAGAGTGTGTTTCTGTTAAGCCGCCAGTTGTTGTCGCTCCACAGTTGCCCACTCTGACTGAATGTTATTGCCTTGTGTGTGACCGAGTTGCAGGCTTTCCACAAACATCATTTGGCTTCAGTGTGCAGCACTCAGTTGTGTCCTGAATCCTGGCCACTGACCCTGTGATACCATGTGTACATGTGTTTATGTGTGTGTTCATGCGTGTTTAAGCCACAACTACAAGTGGCCGGTGCCCATGCAGCATCATCAGAAGGACACACAGCACCCCCTGAGGAACACTCGGCACAGCTGGAGCCACTGCTGATAAAGCTGCAGCAAACAGAAGCCTCCTCACACAAAACACACACACAAAGATAAAAAAGGCAAACACACAAATATAAAGGAAATTACTCACAACCAGCACACACACACACACACAAACACATCTTTCCGCTACATCATAATTTCATTCCCTCCCCTACACAACAGCTAATTTAAAGGAAAGCCAAATATTTCTGCTAAATTAGTTATGCTAATTACAGGGCAGTTCTCAGGGGGAGAGACGGCGCTAAATGGCTTTTAATTCTTTTTGCCTGGAAAGAGACGTGGGAGAAATCCAGACAGAGAGCAGTGTGAAAGAAGCAGAAAAACAAAAAAAACTAAAACCCACACAAACAACTAATGTTTAAATTTACCCAGTAACACAGCAACAATGAACTAGCAGAATTAACAACTCAGGGGAAGGAGGCCCAAGCGGGCGGGCGGCCAGACAAAAAGCTGCCTTATCAGCTCCAGGGGCCCCGGGTCCCCCGGCCAACAGGGAGCGGAGAGATCAGCGGTAGGAAAAGTTTTGTGGCTAACTTTGGGTCCTGTAGCCTTTGCCAGCGGTCACAGTGATAACGAGGCATGAGCAGATAGCACACAGCACTGTACACGAAAGGCACCAGAGGAAACACTGGGCACTCGGAGTGGGCTGTACAGAAAGTTAGTCCCCACATTCTCTAACACTAATACTACAAAGCAGACATACTGATATACTGATGTTCACAGCGCACTCTTGTGGCTGTTGAAATTGATGGAGTTTAACATTCTTACAAATGTGAAATGATTCACAGTACAACCAAGGTATAGCAACTTTATAAAACATCTGCCAACGAGAACTTAATTAAAAGCTAGTAAACTATAAGTTTCCAAAAAGTTATCACTATTATTTTAAGGTGTCAGGTACTCAAAATCACATATGCACTGCAGATAAATGAACAAATAATGGTTTGGGCAGGTGAATAATTGACTTATGTGCACATCCAAGTGACATGAATTCATTATTTCCCACAGACAAGAAGCTTTTTCCTCACAATGTTCTCTTTTTGTCAGCACATTTCATCACAATAATACAGCAGGTCTCTGAATTGAGCTCAAAATGAGCTGCAGAATTATAGATTGAGAATATACCAGATTTAACAAGAGTGAAATCCAATGTTAGCTACATGACAACAGCTAAACCTTGAACAAGCTTTGGTACCAATTTTTTCTTTCTGTAATTGGGCTGAAAAGACCATTTGAGTATCATAGTGTGTGTGTATATATATATACACTACCGGTCAAAAGTTTGGAGTCACTTATACATTTCCATACCACTCCATTATAGACAGAATACCTGCTAATTTGGGTGGGGGGGCTGATCTTTAATGCAATATCTACATTGCCCATTACTAGCAACCATTCATCCAATGTTCCAAAGGCACATTCTGTGTACTAATCTATCATTTAAAAATAAAAAACTAGAAAAACATTGGAGAACCATTTTACTATTATGTAAGCACATAATGTAATCTGAAAACGGCTGCCCTGGTTAAAAAAACAATGCAACTGATCTCAGCTGGCATTCTGTCTACAATGGAGTGCAATGGGAATTTCTATGTGACCACAAACTTTTGACCGGTAGTGTGTGTGTGTGTGTGTGTGTGTGTGTGTGTGTGTGTGTGTGTGTGTGTGTGTGTGTGTGTGTGTATGTATGTATGTATGTATGTATGTATGTATGTATGTATGTATGTATATATATATATATATATATATATATATATATATATAATAAAATTAAAATTAAGATAAAGGCTGCTTCTCCAATCAATATTCAAGATCCCAGAGCTACCCTACTCCCCCAGGGCTTGTTCCTGCTGAAGTAGTTTACCAACATTGACATTATGTCTTAGGAAGTACATAAAAGGTCTCCAAATATCGTCAAATATTTTGTTTACGTCTAAGAGTGTACGTTATCTTTTTCATTGACATGTTTGACACCATTCCTTTGATCCATATCCAGTCTTGGTCCATCAGCTTTTATCCAAGTAAGAGCGATTGTACGTTTAGCTTGTAAAACACACATGACTACAAATCTAAGCTAATTACTTTGTAATTGTATGTTGGTAGGATACATACCCAGAATGGAAAGTTTAGGAACCAGTGGTAGATTTTTTTATAACATTTGATCTATCATATTAATAATATCTTGCCAAGGTTTTCATTTTCGTGCATTCCCTACAGTGGTAGATTGTGCCTCTTGCCTCATGTTACTTGATGCAAGTGACCAACACCATAGTAATACCGGTTATTTATTACCAAGTCAGCAGCGGCCAGAACGGACGCAACTAAAAGTCTTAACTATGCTTGGTACAAAAATCACACATCACTGACTTCATATGACAAAAGAAGAACGTCTGAGATCTATGATCACTGCAGATACTGGCAACTCCTTATTTTCCATGACTATCAGCGGTTGGGGTTTATTTGAGTACAGGGTCAACAAACACCGACCTGAATTAGAAAAAGCAAGAGATGACATACACTTAGGCTGTTCCTTTGGATTAAGAAAACAACTAGATGATGTTAAACTGTATTTGTCATTGTCAAACTGGGTTGAAATATACTTGGGCAGCTATTAATATACTTGGGTGTGACATGTTAGTGTAGCCTCTGTGTGTGAAGTTGGTCTGCTCATGTCAAGTGAAGACTTCTCTGGAGATCTATTAGATCTCAAAACAAGGCAGAATAAAAGAGATCGACCCAACAGTATCCAGAAACTGAAATATGACATATCTTTCCGCACACAAACAGCATAGTATTTGACTCTGCATCCTGTCAATCACCTGCCACCCACAAAAAGACATAATCAAAACATGTTGTCTTATAAACTGCACTGTCACAGACACACATTCTTATTCAGGCTTTTGTTATGTAGTAGGAACAGCAGTTCTTTTAAAGGATTTGTCTCTGAATATTTCCCATTTTTCAAGTATTTAAAAATCCAATAATGAGACAAAATTGCTTAAGGATTAGATTCTAGTATGATGAAAAACATGTACAATAGAGGTACAATAGAATATGTGCTTAAATTAAATATATGCTATAAACGCTCATTAAAACAGAGCAGAGTAATTTCCCCCAAATATATAGTTCCAGATATCACATGGTTATACAGTACTTTTACTATGCAGTTATATAAGCACTAAAAGGCCTGAGCTGTGAAAAAGGACTGCTCTGAATAGGATATTGGTCTATTAGTCATCTTCCCCTAAAATCTGACAAGAATAGTTTGGGATAAAAAACATTCTCTCTGTGATTCCATTTAAAACAAAGTAAAGAATAGCAGGTGGGAAGACATTTCCTTTCTCAGCCTTTCAGTAAGGTAATCACCAAATTGCTCCAGTAGAGTTGACAATTGTGGTCCAACATGCAACTATTAATTCAATCCACTAATATCATTATACAAAATATTCATGTTGAATAAATCCCAAAGTGCTGAGAGAACCAATATTACAGGAAGATAATGACTTTGTTTTCCAGATGTACGTCTGGTGCCATATCCTGGTGTCAACTAGACTTGACAGATGTGTCCTTGATGTGGAAAGTAGAAACGTTCTCACACGTCTTATGATTAATTTTTAACTATCACTAGAAAGGAATATATAACAGCAAATGCAGAGCTGCAGGCTATCTGTCCTAACAGAAAATGTGAAGGATGGTGTTTAAACAGTTTCTCTTCTACACCAGGAGCAGAGATGTCATGTCGTTTGAAAGGTATTTTACAACCAGTGAAGAAGTTTAATCAAAGAGTGTCTTTAGAAAAAAACAATATAGCTTATTGGATTTGGGGATACACTTTTATAAATTAAAGATTTGCAGTTTTGGATGACATTTGACCACTTCACACCGAAAATATAGAATAACTCATAACAAGTTGCAGAATGAATGGAAAACCTGGCAGCGTTGATGTCATGATGTAATCATCGAGTTATGTATAAACTACACGCTGCCCTCTGGTTATGCCGCTGTTGTGTGAAAATAGCTTTAGGGAGCTTTTATAAATCAGGGTCAGTGCAAATGTACTAGGAATACAAACAACACACACACACACACACACACACACACACACACTTTAAATCTCTTAACATCTCCACGGGCTGTTATTTGAGCATCCAGTTCAGGCTGTGCCCCCACAAAAACAAACACACACATACTTTTACTGTCAGTCCCTCTCCAATATAGGGCTATAAGCAGTGGCCAGTTTTATGTCTTTTAATTAGTACACTGTCACCACAGCTGCATCCAGCTGGCATACAACCACATTTTTACACACATTCATAAACAATGGCAGAGGTAGAAAAAGAGGAGTGTGTTTAGTTGGGGAAATGTACTACAGAAAGTCTCATCGCAAGGGGTCACCCATGAACCTTCATAATGACAGGATGACTGTGTGTTAAGAAAGTGACATGTGTGTACCTGAAATTAGGTGCAGATGCCCATTCCAGAGCAAGGCAGGCCAAGTCCACAGCCGCATACACTAACAGGAAGAAGATGGTCACAATACTGGCAATGGTGTTGAGCTTCCCTGAAAAAAGCACCAGCTAAAAAAGAAAGGACAAAAGGAGATGGGGAGAAAGAGGGAGGGAAAAGAGAGAGGGGATTAACATTCACAGCAACATTACATTTCAAAATCCGACAGAAATACAAGAAATAGCTCTCCTAGTTAGGTAGCCGAAGCTCTCTATTCTTTACCATTAATATAGCCTGCAATCTCTATTAAAACAATATCAGTCCCTACATATCATAGTGTCACTGTTAATGCTATTGTACCAGTATATCCTTCAATTAGAGAGAGAGAGAGAGAGAGAGAGAGAGAGAGAGAGAGGAGAGAAGCAGGAGTTTGGCAGTGCAGCTGAGTCTGAGGGAGGCGGCTTGATTGAGGTCAGTGGTCTACTGATATATTACAAATATTTCATGATATTTATTATATATACTATATTCTGACCACTTTCTGCTTTCATTTGCTGTAATAAATTAAACAAGTATGTAGATGGTGCCTAAATGTAGACTAGGCTATACATGAGCATACATACCTATACTATACATACTAGAACTTTTATTCATCTCACCATCAGGTTATTAAATTCAGACATACTTTAAATAGGATCCTTGTCAACCATATTGAAATGAGCTAGTTCAGCATATCATGCCTGACTGGAGCAGTGTGTTTTTCTTTAGGAGTGGGAAAGGCAGACATGTTGTCGGTTTCGTCATTTGGGCTGCCTTGTTGAGTGCGGAGGCACTGAGAACATTATATTTCACACAATTTAAGCTTTTTTTTTCTAAATGAAATAGGATTAGTCCAACAAATCGTTTGGTTTGGCTTAGCCTAAAGAAGAACTCAGCAGGAGCCTCTCTGGCCTAAGTAAATCCCCCTCCTGCAGCTTTGATGTATCTAAAAGCTAACATTAGAGTTTGTAAGTAAGACTTTGCAAGGGAAAGTTTTGCATAGCCTCGGGGCTAAGCCCCCCCCCCTCCCCCCGTCTTTCAGTCCTAGTGATGTCCCTGAGTCAAACTCAAGTCATTAATTACCTGATTTATAAGCAACTGATTTACCTCTGCCATCTAGTCTTACATGAAAACAGGCAACACAAGCTTTAAAGCCCATATATATTGGAGTTAAAGGCTTTAAGGCATTTAAAATTAAACTCTGTTTTGAATAATATATGATATTTTCACTAAAAAGTTCAATTGCCTTGTTGAAAATTCTTAAAATGGTATCTTCTTATTCTCCCGCATTAAAATATCTCATTTAGGACGATGCAAATATATTTTATTTTCATTTCACATAAGTTTAACAGCTGGACACAAGATGGCTCCTACTTTAATGAAACTCTGTGTGTGCTGGAAGTTTACAGTTTATACATTGCTTTTTGTAAATTGCAAACAGGATCATGATAGGCTTGTAAACTAGTTGTGATGTCATAAATCACGCTAACACACCTAAACGTGGCAAACTGAAACAGAGAAATTTTCCCCGTTCTGCGGGTGGAAGTTACTTTCTCCATATTCTGGAGATTCAAATACAGAACAATCAAGTTTATGGCCTTTACATACACATACATACATACATATACGTATAAACAATATTATATATATATACATACACACACACACAAATACATATACATACACACTGTATACAGTACATATATTCCATAATTTCCCATTTTTTGGGTTCAATAAATATCTATTTATTTATCCCCCCCCACACACACACACACACACCAAATACTGTATAAATGCTGAAATGAAGTTTGTAATATTAGTCACCAAATGTTTATGAACGGTCACATAAATGGACGAAAGTCCACCATTCAATGTCATAGCCAACCCTTGCTACATGAATGTTTTATAGTTTGCTTTTTTATAAAGACGAGTGATGGAAAATAAATGGTTTGATAAAAGACTTGTTATCCTGTGAGCTTCACGAATCAGGGTGCTTCGCTAACTGTGAGATGGATTAAAAATGGAACCAATTATCAGATCCCACCCCTAAACACTGAGAAGGAATGGCAGAAACACAGGATTGTCACATTTTTATAAAAATAAAAATGTAAGCCATCAAAATAATGTTCTAATAAAAAACAAAACTAAATTCCACACATTGGGTCTTTATACTATGTTATCAAGACTGGAGGTTCCACAAAGTGATTTGAGTCAAGGATCCCCACATAATTGAGTATGTGTCCATTTTGGTCTAAAGAAACCTTATAAAGATGTTCTGCTGATAAATATGATTATCTGTCTTAGTTAGTTAGTTAGTTGGTTAGATTTGAAAGCCTTCTTTTGTTTCTAAAGCATGGCAAAAAATGCAAGGTTTATTGGTTTAGTTTATGTTGCTATTCTGGTATGTGGTCCTTTGTCATAAATAACGGTGTCTTGTAAGGCCGTTTGGGCTGGGCATACGTTTTGTATGCGTAACACAATAATCAAGTTATTTCTTCATTAATTTATTCAGTCTAGGGAGCAAGACACTGTTAAAATAAAAAAAATAAAAAATTCCGTGGGCCACTTTGAGACCACAGGTGGTCCCCAGGGTCCACTTTGGGAGCCACTGATGAAGTTAATGTTCAGTGTTAATTAAGACGGTATCTAGGGTGCTCTAAGGCTGCATTAGTGATGTTAGCAACGGCAGCTACATGACAACACAGTCAAGTGCAAGATACATTGATAATGGAAGGTAAATATCTGGCTCTTTAGCTGCTAAATGCTAATTATGTTCAACAGCTGCTTGGCCAGGCAGTGTACAGTGGGTTAATCAGGACTAACAGCTTCCAGGCTGCTAATCGAGGCTGATGAGAGCAACGAGAGTGAACCGAAACAGTAAAATTATAGGCTGGAAAATAAATAAAAACACTCCACGGTTCTAATTGGTTGGTGCAGCTTTAAAGATTTAAGGAATTGTATTATTTTCAAAGAAATCACAGTTTGTGTCTGCGGGATGCACAACTAATATTTTTCATGCTGTATTCCTCTCATGTTAAAAGTTATCAGTTTTAGATTTTAGGTTGAAGAATCCGTATAGAAAAATACTTCGCCCATCTACAACATGAGACAAGTGCGTCGGAAACGTTACCTATTATTAAACTTTATATAGTTTTTGCAAGTTAGTTTTCTTTGCAAAGATCAAAGAACCTAAAAAGTAAACATGAATGCCCAACAACAGCTGAAGTTCATCATCTGAAGTAAGTACACCCTCATTTAATACAATATTGGTATATTTGCACACTATTTCTATCCACACAGTTGTGCTTTCAAGTTATAACAATGGAACTCTTCCCCACCGCTTCCCCTTACTGTATCACATCTTCCTACAAAGTGTGCATGAACAGGAAATCTTTCAGGCAAAGGTCAGCATGAGTCCTTTACTAAATGAAATATTTTCTGTGGATGTTTTATCATCATCCTCATCAAGTGTGCTTTCGTTATCTGTATGCGATTAATTGCGTGGTGGTAACTACTGTAGTGTACCTAGGAACAAACACAGAATATAGTCTATTTCTCCAATTATGTGTTTCACGATTGCCTGCCGGGAAACTAAGTTGGAGTTTATTTCTCTTGAGCTCAAGGGCATATTATTGGTATTTAGGTAGGGAAGAAGTACAGTAACTCTAATCACTAACTCTGTGACCATGAAGCAGAAGTAAACCGGAGACGAGAAGAGAGGAAAGAAGGTAATGATGGGGAATTGAGATTAATGATGTCACATTATTGACAGGCGGTCAGAAGGAAAGAGAAAATGACGAATGGTTGGAGATATGATAGCAAAAGAAGAAGAGGTGAAAAGATGTGATGGAAAGAAGAGAGAGGGGAGAAAGAAAGGCGAGTGAAAAAGAGAAAGCGGGGAAGAGAACATCTCTGACCTCTGACAGTCAAAGTTAGTGGGTGTCTCTCCAGAGCTCCCCTAGGAGCCGTCTCTACCAGAGCATTAATTAGCCATTAACTCAGACGCAGGCCAGCATGGACAAATGCTGTCACCTCGCAAGAGTGTGTGTGTGTGTGTGTGTGTGTGTGTGTGTGTGTGTGTGTGTGTGTGTGTGTGTGTGTGTGTGGACAGTTCAGTTGTGTGCGCGCACACACACATACTAAATCTCTAAGCAGTGTTCATAAATTGACATACATTTTCAGAGATGTCTCTGGGTTACAGGTCACAACAGAATAGTGCTTGTGTATGTGCACTGTCCAGATACAGAATGGATAATGAAGCTATTAGTTACAGTAGATAAATATTTTCTCTTATAGTTTAATCAAGTAATGAAGGACAAGTGTGCCCTCATTGTGCATAATCAATAAATTTACAATAATGGCGTTTTTCCATTACATGGTACCTGCTTAACTCGCCTCGACTCTACTACAACAGGTACTTTTTTAGTATCACCTAGTCTAAGTTCTAAGTGAGCTGAGGCAATACCAAAAGGTGATCCGGAATACGGAAAGTTGCTTCGGTAACATTTGTTTTCCCTGAATTGAGTCTATAAAGTCACCTTGTTTCTTCCTAACATGCAATACAGAACATACAACAGAGGGATACCAGAAAATCCATCCATGTTGTTACATGTTGAAGACTAAACTTCCATGCCCAGCACTGCATCCCCTTTTCTGCAAATCTCCTCAGCGCTTTAAGAAGTTTGCTGGATTGATCAGACTTTGATCTTAAGAGCATTTTTCCAGCGTGTGAAGCAGTAGGAAGGAGAGTCAGCACATCAAAATCTAAGGCCATGGTACTCTGCCAGAAAAAGATGGATTGCTCCCTTTGTGTGATTGTGAGTCACTGTCCTAAGTGAAGAAGTTAAAGTGTCTAGGGTTCCATCCACATGTTCATGAGTGAGATCAACTGGTGGATTGGTGCTGTTTCAGCAGTGATGCAGATGTTGCACTACAGAGTTGTGGTAAAGAGCTCCCAAATTTACCAGTCAATCTAAGTTTCTCGTTCCTCACCTACAATCATGAGCTTAAGGTAGAATGAAATCAGAGTTACAAATGGTAAAATTGGGCTTTCTTCAGTGGGTGGTTGGGCTCACCCTTGTAGGGTAAGGAGCTCAGAAATTAGAAAGAAGCTGGAGTAAAATGACCTTTGTTTGCAAGACCTTTGTTTGCAGACACTGAGGCTTGATCTTTACTTGACTTCGGCTCAAAATAGTGGTTTCAAATTGGATTTTGTGTGGGGAAACTGCTGTGATAGGCAAAATTTGAAAGCATTGTTACAGCTGGAGTGATTTTGCACAAGGTTTCCAGTGATTTGAATTTACATTATTCTTGTTATCACAAGATTCTTGAAGGGACTGTAAAAAACTGACCAGCATATGTACAATTTCAATGTCATCATGTGCAATGTCCATCTTTTCCATTGCATTAATTTGTGCAAGGCTGCAGTTTACCTATCCTCTTTACTATTTTAGTTTGTTTTCTTCCCTTGGTCTTGTATTCCATCTAATTTCCCTTTACTGTAAAGTCCAATAAAAGAAAGCTTTGCCTTGTGCCCCCCCCATCCCCTCCTCCTGCTTCTTTTTCAATCCCAGTGTGTGAGATGAGATTACAATCAGACTTTTGTCATCAGTGAATCATTCAAATGGCGAAGGAAGAGGCACAGTGAAAGAGGACGAGAGAGTCAATGATCTCTGATGGCAGCGCCGACGCAGCTAACGATTTCCATCTAACTGCTTCTCCTCCACTTCTTGAGAGTGGCGAGGGGTGAAGAGAGGAGGATGGGAAAGGGACAAAGAGTGAGAGAGAGAGAGTGTGCAAATAATGACAAGCCATTCAGGCTCACCTCTGATAATGATGGAATTGTCAGGTCTATTTGCTCTAAGATCATCCACCTCCTCTTTGTGGAGGTGGACGATTATATTCACGTCAATCTAACTTGACTTCCCATAGAAGACACAATAGAAAAGAAAAAAACAACAGATTTTTTTTTTGCCTTCTTTGGTCTGTCAAAAAAGTGAGTTTGAACTGATTAGCTGTTCTAAAACTACTGTATTCCTGTATGCCTGATTTCTCCCTGATGGTTCATGTTAAGGCCTTTATTTTTTATAGGACAGCTGAAGACATAAAGGGGAGGGAGATGGGGAATGACATGCAGGCAGCAAAGGCGTCGTGGAGTAAACCTATATGCAAGTCACTTTGATTCAAATCTGAACTTTGATAGCCAAGTACAAAGCCATTTTCATATTAAATAACCTTTATTTAATATGTTATACGTCTTTTGAGACTTGAGGCCTACAGTGGCAGATTTGCTGGGATTTTCCTTTTGATGATTACTGCCAGGTAATCATGTATGAAATATCGTTGTTGACTCTCCATAATTCTGCGTTTGTTTATTGCCACTGACCTGCACAAGGAACCAGGAGAGGAGCACCGAGGCCCAGGGGTTACCACTGTGGGACGTCTTCTTAGCCGGAGATAGCACCTTACCTGCAGGCATGAAAAGAAATCTTAGCGAAAACCTTTAAATTTTAAGGAATTCTGAGCATGAAATATTTTCTGCAGCAGCAGCTTCCATTAAACAATATCACTATTGACCTTTAGAACCCACATCCGAGAAACCCGGGATAAATTCATATACTAAAAGGTTTAATCGAAGAAAGAACATAATGAACTACCATTTTTGGGTTCAATGAAGAATTTCTTACGCAACACTGTCTATCAAATGTCAGCAGGCATTTACTGTATTCCCAACACTGAAAAAAAAGTTTTGACACACTGTAGGCGTTAATTAAATGAAATACCAGATGTCACTCGCATGATGCCTGTTCACTTAGGGTAGAAGTTTACCCTGACTCTCCTACTGACACCTCCTCCTCACGGCTTATCCTGATGATTTTTGGCACTGTACCTACCACAAGTCTCCATGAGATATTGATGTATTCACTTGGCGTGCAAAGATTGCAGCCAGAGGACATTTTCTTAGAGATTTACACAAAATAGAATATAAAATAAGGAACAAAATTTTGAAAGACTACAGTGTGGTAGAAGTCTGCACAGAACAGTTTTTCAGTCTCATACCAGCCCTGTCCTGCAGGATTTAAAACAATGAATGTCTGCTCCTGCAGATGTGACACCTGTCCCCCACCAACTCCTATGGAGATTTTGATTGCTCCTACTTTTGACTGAATATCCCATCCTGCTGGGTAAATAAGACATGTACAAAGATATAAAATAAAGAAATGCCAAGTCCGAGTTGAGTGCTGTGTGAAAGAACCCAGCACCCTCAATCATTTCAACAATGCTACACAGACGGCTCCAGTAAAATAGAACCTGGCTCAACTTTTGATCCAACGCAATGTGATGTCATATCAAATACATGTAAGAGCGCACTCTAGCAACTGCGTGAAAAACACAGACGGTCGCCATCTTGACCCCGCGCTACTGAATGGAAAAACGCCCCCTTTAAATTTCGGCACCCATGTCAGTCAATCCCAGCTCTGGGTCTGGTCCGCCTGGCGTGAGACGCCAGGAGACTTTTGGTACATGAGGGATGTGTCAACATCAGATTATGTTGAAAATCAAGCATCATATCATGTCAAGTCAAATCAAGTATATTCAAATTCCAGCAGCAATCCTAACCTTGAAAACAGAACTGTTAAAATATATTAATTATTTTCCAAACTTTGTACAAACCCTGCTTTGAAGACATGACCTACAGTAAGAAACAGTAACTAAAAATAACATTAAATGCATTAAATTGTAGGAACAATTAAAACAGCTTCATCTTGAAGCCATGGTAACTGAAACCACAAACAAAAGGATTTTTTCCTCTATCTCTTATACTGTAATTCATGAGGTTTCTTATAGCAACAGATCCAGATTCTGGAACCTCAGACCTCAGAGCGGCAATGACAAGGTTTCTGTTTACAAATCTGATCACATTTGGACTAGGGCTGGTAATTTCTTCTGTTAAGGACATTTAGACAAAATGTATGTAATTAACTGCACTTCTATTCAATACAAGAGAGGGCAAGAGAGAGGGAAAGCGAGTGGGCGGGCGAGACATTGAGATAGACAAACTAAGCTGCCACTTTACTTTATTTCATACCTTACAGGGCTGTTTGGTTTATTGGAAGACAACTCAAATACATACAGTCTCATGAGAATGACATTTGTGTTGAATCCTGTGACAGATCTTTACATTAGAGGTTCAAAGCAAGAATGAAAGACAGACATGATGGAGGTGGGGAGGGGAGAGGTTGGTGGAGAGGGAAGCCGAATTGAAAACTAAATTTCACAGCTGATGAGGGATGGGACTTTATAATCAAATCAATGTGGCTGAGGGTAGAAGACTGAGTGACAGAGTGTTGGAGAAATGCAGGACCAAGTTGAAGGAATAAGAGATTAGGGAGTTATAGAGAAAAAAGAAATGGAAGAGGTTTGTAAATAAATAAACATTTAACATAAAAATATTAATCCCGCAAGGAGAAATTACAATGTGTGATGGCATTTGTGTCTGTTGGAAAATTGACACATTCATCGCTCTGTTTGCATAGGACAATGGGAAGGTTGCGCTGTGTGTAGCATGCATGAATGACAACAACAAGAACACACACACACACAGACACATACATACATACATACACACACACACACAAAACATTCATCCCTTCTACGAGAACATTACACATTTATGGTTCCACAGTCATTGACTCTTAATTAAAGAGATTAATCTAAGTTAACCCTTTGGCAGTGGTGAACAGACAGCTGAACTAGAGCCATCTGCCTTTGCTCCATCTGATCACTCCACAGAGGAACTTGCACTAATACAGCCATTTACCTTCCCTGACACACACACACACACACACACACACACACACACACACACACACACACACACACAATCAATTTGCAATTGACTTAAAGAAGCAAAGGATGGGATAAGGAAGTTGCTCACAGTCATTAATAATGAGCAAGCAGGAGGCAGCAGGGATTCACACAGGCAGAGAGAGATGGGAATCGCTTGATATAGGAATGACTGTGTGGGAATAACTTCACAGGGCTAACATGCTGACTCAACGTGTTTCGGGGACATTAAGTTATGTTGCTCATGGCTTAATTTGTTTCTTAAAATACACCACACATACAATACATAGGTAAGGGTTCAGTATTCCTCAAATGAAATAGTTCGTATAACATGTCATCAAAACATGTCTGAAGGCAAATGTGTTTATACCGGCTTAATAATAGCTACTCTTAAGGATGGGGCCAATAGCCTCCTCATGGCCCCATCACACTATAACCCTTTTTTCTTGTGTTCCTACTGGACCAATTTGAAGATTATTAAGCTCCTCTGACCGTAGTTCCTGTAACTCCTTCAGCTCCTACTTCTGGTCAAGGTCTTTTCCCTTTTCCGAATAGTGACCTAGTCACACTCCCACAGCACGCCATCTGTAAAAGCCATGCCATCTCTGTTGGCAAAACATATTTGCATTACTTGACTTTGTGAATTACTACAAGAATGGGCGGAATGCTGAACTCTGAAAAGTGGACTGATGCGGCTGGCCATGAATGCCACCGAGGAGGTGCAGAGGGTCCTGGAAGGATCCACAAGAAACATTAAAATCTTAAGAAAAATCTCCAGTGAGCTATTGCAAATGGGGGTTTGTATGTGGCGCTAAAGTCAAGTGACGACGCTATAAAGACCGTTGTTGTGCTTGCGTCACTCCCTTACCCCTCCTACTAGTTCCTATGGCCACTTTGCCAGTGTGAATGCAAATGACAAAACCGGTTTTGGGGGAGAGTAGTTAGTAGAACTGTTTAGAAGTAGACTGCTCCTGTAACTATGTTCCTGTAACTACTTGGTCGGAAAGGCTATTGCGTACTTGGTTGGCCACAGTAAAAAGTGTCTGAAGAAGCTGTGTAAAGAATTAAAAAAGAATGGAAGTAAAAAAGATTGATAGATTTGATAAGCATAAAACCACCAAAAAAATATACAAAAAGAGAAGTGTCTGAAAACGTATTAACGTTTAACGTGACTATATCATCATGATAAGCCCCATTGAGTCTTATTAAATCTAAACTTGCTGGTGAGATTTAGAATGCTGTAAGTTAGAGAAATTCATACATATTTAGAACTCAACGTACTGAACCAACTGTTAGTTTAATATAAGTGGTATTTTTTATTCACTTTTTTTTTTTACATACAATATATTATCTGTGTTTTATGACACATCTGTGTCATGAAAAGGAATTAATAAATCACTAAAAGGAAATGAAAATATTGACTTTGTGTTTCCACAGACAGTGTTTCTGTGCTGGATGGATAGACAAGGAAATATGTTTTTACAAAAAAAAGGACTGTAACTCACTTGATTTGACACACCATGGTAATGCTACAAAAATAAACCCTCTCAATCATCACTTATGACCCACCAGAAGTGTGTGGGGGTGTCTGGTTCTGCAGAGACTGTGGCGCACTGCTTGTATTTTCTCTTTTCTTCTTATTTTTCTGTGTGTGGGACGTTTATGGGCATCAATAAAGAGCATCTGGGCCCCATATGGGTGTGTAATCCCCAGCCAATAACAGCGAAAAGGTTGTGCAGCTCGTTCTTATTCCTCGGTAACGCCGCTTTGTCAGATCCCTCTGCCTCACACCGATTCACAGGTGTAACCGACACACACTCAGAACAATCAGAAAATAACTTTTTATTTCTCCAATTCCCTGCTTTCTTTGTAATTCCTCTTTATTCATTTTCTAGCTGCGTATCTATCATCCATCCATCCATCCATCCATCCATCCATCCATCCATCCATCTTCATCCCTTTTATCCGGTATTGGGTCATGGGGGCAGCAGCTCCAGCAGTAGACCCCAAACTTCGACTGGGGGTCCCGAGGCGTTCCCAGGCCAGGTTGGAGATATAATCTCTCCACCTAGTCCTGGGTCTTCCCCGAGGCCTCCTCCCAGCTGGACGTGCCTGGAACACCTCCCTAGGGAGGCGCCCAGGAGGCATCCTTATCAGATGCCCGAACCACCTCAACTGGCTCCTTTCGACGCGAAGGAGCAGCGGCTCTACTCCGAGCTCCTCTCGGATGACTGAGCTTCTCACTCTATCTCTAAGGGAGACGCCAGCCACCCTCCTGAGGAAACCCATTTCGGCCGCTCGTACCCTGGATCTTGTTCTTTCAATCATGACCCAGCCTTCATGACCATAGGTGAGGGTAGGAACAAAAACTGACCGGTAGAGTGAGAGCTTTGCCTTTTGGCTCAGCTCCCTTTTCGTCACAACGGTGCGATAAATGGAATGTAATACCGCACCCGCTGCTCCGATTCTCCGACCAATCTCACACTCCATGGTCCCCTCACTTGAGAACAAGACCCTAAAGTATTTAAACTCCTTCACTTGGGGTAAGGACTCACTCCCTACCTAAAGAAAGCACTCCATCGGTTTCCTGCTGAGAACCACGGCCTCAGATTTAGAGGTGCTGATCCTCATCCCAGCTGCTTCACATTCGGCTGTGAACTGATCCAGTGAGTGCTGAAGGTCACAGGCCGATGATGCCATCAGGACCACATCATCTGCAAAAAGCACCGATGAGATCCCGAGCCCACCGAACTGCAACCCCTCCCCACCCCGACTACGCCTCGATATCCTGTCCATAAATATTACAGGATTACAGAACAGGATTGGTGACAAAGCGCAGCCCTGGCGGAGGCCAACCCTCACCTGGAACGAGTCCGACTTACTGCCGAGAACCCGGACACAGCTCTCGCTTTGGTCATACAGAGATTGGATGGCCCTGAGAAAAGACCCCCTCACCCCATACTCCCGCAGCCCCTCCCACAGTGTCTCAGTTGACAGCTCCGCCCCTCTCTTCACCCGAGTATCCAAAACATACGGCCTCAGATCAGATCATACTGAAGTATTTTAGTTTCTGAGATAAGATGTGCTAGTAAGTGGACTTTGAGTTAAAATGATATTGTCAAACTTTGGGTGTCCTATGAGACCGTTGAAAGTAATCAAAAGAAAGAAAAAAAAAACATTTTTAGAAAAAGTTATTTAAACTTTTAATTATGTGATTAACATACAAACGGTACTATTTAACTTTGTACAGTGAAATATCATCAGTGCTGCTCGTCACAGTCCCAAAGCCCGTCTGCCTCTATCCCCCAACAAGAAGTCTAACAGCAGTTTTAGAGGACAATTTTCCCCAGCAGGAAATTATTGTGCTGCCTACCAAACAAGTCGTCCCTGGCCAGGGCGTAGAGGATGCGTGAGGCTCCGATGAGGTTGCTCATGGCAGCGGAGAAAGTGGAGGAATAAACCCCGATGGTGACAAAGTGGCTCCAGATGTTGATGTCTCTTAGGAAGCTGTAATCCCTCTGAAGCAGGACACTGTAAAGATATACAGAATACAATTAAAGAGATTGCTTTAAAAAACCTGCATTGAAGTTAAGTTCTGGCATTGTTTTTTTCAGTGTATGTCTGTGGCATCTTTAGTTTCATTTGACGGTTTTAAGTAGAAATAAGTAGCTTAACTAATTAAGCAACATATAAATTTACATTTGAGTAAATTCCCTCTGCTGATAAAAACCATTGTGATACATTTGAAAGCTCCAGAAAAAGCTGTTAAGTGGACCTTGCATCTGGGTTTTTGCAAAGTATAATTAGTTTAGTTTTGTGTGTTTATTATTATAGTTATTATTCAAAATAATTAAAATCCATCCAGTAGGAACATGAATGTCTGCACAAAATGTCTTGGCAATCCAATAGTTCTGTCTGGACCAAAGTGGTGGACCGACCAACTAGACGGACATTGCCACCCCAAAAGCCATGCCACTACCATGGCTAAAGATGAATATTGACGCATTAATTTTCTTGGATTTTTATACTTACACAGCATGTTATCAGTAGACACCATCATCTCTATAACCATAAATAGATACATGTAACTATTCATTTTATTATATTCATATTGGGAAATAAAAATCAAGTTGTCCAAAGTTGTGTGTCATTTCAAACTCATTTTTTCTGGGGGGCAAAACGTGTCCAATGAAAAAGAACATGATTGAACAGGAAGTGATGATTACACTGCCAGGGTGCCTAATGATGAGATTGTGGAATAAGGGGCTCACTCCAGTGTCTGTGTGTGTGTGTGTGTGTGTGTAAGACACCTTGCACTAAGGAGAAAAAGAGATCAGAGTACAAAAACCACAGCAGGGTGTGCATGATTGCAGCCTGCCCCCCACCTCTTTTCAATACATCACAGCTAGAGAGAGGAGAATTAGAGTGCAAAGTGTTTCTCTCTCTCTTTCTCCTGATCCATTTCAATCTATCTTTGTGTTTCAAACACACACACACACACACACACACACACACACACACACACACACACACACACAATTCCCCTCCCTCATACCCTCCATCTCCCTCATCATGGTGTTTTTAAAATCCATTTAAGTCTCTCTCTCTCTCCCTCTCTTAAAAGTCTCATCACGTTTTTTTTCAGGTCCAGTGATTTTAATACTTATTATCATGGCCCTTGTTAAGTATTGTTCACTCCATCCAAAGATCTGAGAACACTATTATTCTATATGGAGCCTAAGACAGACACAGACACACACAGACACACACACACACTTTTGCATTACAAATCAACAAAACAAAGGTTCTGCTGAGAAGTTAACATCACCCTCGAAATTAGGAAATGCCAACTCTGTTTATTTGGCGTGTGCGCCTGTGCATGTGTGTATATTGCAGTGAAAAGTTTACGACCCATTCCTGTAATAAGACACTCTGAAAAATTCATAACACCAAAGAACTGTTCACTGGTCTGATACGCAGGCACATGATTAGAGAGAAGTCGCATTGTATTTGTTGTACAGAAAAAGGTGTTTTGTACGCTAAAAGAGGTGCTAAACATGATGAGGAATTAAAGTATGTGTGTGTGTGTGTGTGTGAGTGAGTAAGGTGAGTGATGATGTGGGTCAAAACTTATAGGCTGTTTATTAATTTCTTTGACATGCAGCAGGAGCAAAATAAATCTTGAAAAGCCTGACATTTCCAAACTGGCTCTCAAAAACAAAGCCGCAGCAAACTGGGTGACAGCGATGACAAATAGTGTGTGTGTGTGTGTGTGTGTGTGTGTGTGTGTGTGTGTGAGTGAGAGAGAGAGAGCGAGCGGGAGGAAGGTTGTTCATGTGTTGGGTCATAATAGAATGAACTACTATTAATATTCAGTTTTTATTTTTTTTATTTTGTGTTTCTTAATGTGTAGTCATTGCAAAGGCTGTATTGCTTATATGTGACTGCGTTTGTGCGCGTGTGTGTGTGTGTGGGTAGTAATTATTGATCGGATCATCCAGCTGAAATGAGCTTTGCCATCCAAATAAAGAGGAGAACAAAAGCGCGAGGGAGCTGGTGACAGATTAAAGGAGTTTGTTTAGAGAAGAGGAGGAAACAAAGCTGAACGACTAAAAGGAGCCCACAGAGATTGTTGGGCCGATTGTTCTCGCTCTTCCCGGCCCGCCCCATCCTTCAGCTCATTTGTTTACCATTTTTATTCATTGCCTCATTTGTGTATTCATGCGTATTCATCTTTTAATCCATCACTTTGTGTGTTTGTGCTTCTGATAATTCACCAGCACTTTGATCGGACATTATGGATTAATTATCTGCGATTTTTCAAATGAGATGAAAAATGAAGAGCTGACAATGAGAATGTAGGTATATTATAACAGCAGCATAAACCATCATCATCATCACCAGTGCTTAGTCTGCTGTGATCCTGGTCGTCTCAGCTCTTAGAGGGCGAGGTCACTCCTCATCACGAGTAACATAACAATTCGATCATCTAGTTTAATGATCCTGAAGAAAATGTCCAATAAATGATCAAATGGGATCAGAGCTAGTTACTGAGATGGCTCTGCCTTATGGCTAACATCACTGTTACGCTCATTGCACCATTATGTGACCATTTGTGTCTCAATATGGACATGATGGTCCTAGAAGTCAATACTCTGACTCTGTAGAATGCAAAGGTTAGTCCCTCTAATAAATCTCGCCATCAACATTACGAGAACAGCATTTATTTTTACTGCTTTTTTTGCTTTCCCCTTCTCTTCCTGTTTGTAAACAGGGGTGTGCTCTTATATTCAACAACTAAAAAAGCATTAAAGCTGCATCAATCCATATTTTCTATATCAACAGTGAATTCAATGATTATGTTTAATGTAAAAGGGGTCTTTCATGGTGGCAAACCCGCAGAGAATTATAGCCCAGTTCTGCGCCTCTACGGTGCTTTTGTAGCCAACTTTAGCTCATTGTTTTGGTTTTTCAGCCCCTTCTCCAGCAGTAGCAGGCAGCTGTTTCCCACTGTACACCACCTGCCGTGCAGCAAACAGCACATCAACAAAGTAAGTGTGTGACTAACTGGTGAAGAAAGTCACACATTCCAACAGCTGAAGAGAGTGAACATCGGATTTCCATTTGTCAGGTGGACCAAAACACAACACCAAATATATGCTAAAGTTGCTTTGTGTTTGTTGAATGTGCAAAACAGCATTCAAAAAAATATAGGTTGAGAGTTGAGCTGCTCCAGAAAAAGTGGCCAGAAAAGAAAACGGCTGCAGCTTTACAGATCCCTTTAAAGGGTTTTACTAGTTCCTTAACATGACATATTTCCATTTTGAAACAGGATTATTTGCAATGAAACATTAGACAGTAAGGATATAGGGATAGGTAGCAAAACCCAGTATTAAACTGTCCGCAGTATCTCATCCAGCACTGCTCTGTTTTTTTTTATTTATTTTTTTTTTATAATGTCTTTATTGATTTTTGTTTACACTACAGCGATGTTTTATACAAGCACAGCACGCTAGCTCGGCTAAACTTTGTTTAAAGAAATTGTTAAAAAAAAGCAAAAAACACAAAAGCTGTCTGTATGTAGTCTGTTTTGGTAAGCTTGCCATGTATCTTAACATTTAGCAAATCCTTGTAAACTTTCTAAGTTTACATTATTAATGGGATATAAATAAATGTTTAACTGGGAAGTTCTGGATGTTAATTTCTGGCCTCAAGGAAAATGTTAAAGAAAATGTTTTCGGCATTTTAGCCTTTAATAGACAGGAAAGCTGTAGACAGGAAAGGGGGGAGAGAGGGGGAAGACATGCAGCAAATGGCCACAGGTTGGACTCAAACCCTGAGCCGCTGCGTCGAGGACTGAGCCTCTACACATGGGCGCCCGCTCTACCAGGTGAGCTACCAGCCACCCAATGGAATTAACTTTAATTTTTGACAGCTAATATGACCTGTGGCAGTATGTTTTGTCATTTTTAACTGGCGAAAGCATCAGTCAACGCCGGCTAACAATGAGAAGCTGCTGGCTGGATGTTTTGTACACTGCTCTTTGCAAGTAAGACGGACATATTTAAAAAATGAATGGTTGAAATAAAGCAGCATAGGAGATATAGCAACTACTATTGGTCAAGCTCCAAAACACTGGATCCTACATACAGCTTGACATCATTCATTAGTTGTCTTATATTAAGTCTCAAGCCCAAACCGAGATACCCCTAGCCGTTTTCACAGGCTAGTAATCCTCATAACAAATAAACTTAAGTCATACATACAGTACACACATACAAAATTGGTGGAATGTCATTTTAAGGTCAACAAGATATTTACATAGATTATGTGATTGAGTACTGAGGATCAACAGAATTAAACCAAGACTTATTTTAAGGTTTCTGGTCTTGAAAACGATGAGTAAGTATGGTTTGTAAAAGCCTTCATCCTAACCAAAACTTACATGAATGTATAAAAATGTAAAAGCTACACCTCAGCTGAAAGACATGAAAAGGTGACAATTCTATGTTACAATTTTCCACCATGCCAGTGGGGGAAAACAAAGAACAACTCTTTTCTTAAGCAGAGCCAGTAGCAAAATCCTCAGAGCACACTTCAGAAGTCTGAATAGTAACAGCCTGAACATGCTTTACAGCCTGCATCTGGCCCGGTGAGCTTTGCATGAGCTCAGGCCTCTTAGAGACGACTGAATCGACTCTTCAGCACAAATGCACCAGCACACCTTACCCTTTACTGCTGGGATTTAATGCTGGTCTTTAGCCTTACTTCACCTTGACCGAAGTTACTTTTAGAGTGTAGCAACGGTACACGGGGGCGAAGAAGAGATATACAGACACAAAGAAAAAGCGTAGGAAATGGAGGCAAACAGAAGGTAAAAGGGAGGCAAAGAGGGGTTGTAAGAGCCAGAGAGAGGGATAGTTAAGTTCTCTCAGGGGAGAAGACTGTGGTTAAGTATTATTAAATGAGATCAATAACTAACAAGGCCTCTGTGCACACACACACACACACACACACACACACACACACACACACACACACACACACACACACACACACACACACACACACACACACACACACACACACACACACACACACACACACACACACACACACACACACACACACACACACACACACACACACACACTTCTCTCCCCTCCCAACACTTCACATGTACTCTGCACATCTCAGCTTTTCCATAGACCTGTCTTCCCATGGTACTCTCATCTTGTTTTACAGCTCCAATTCTTTTCCAATTTTTAGCCTCTCTATTCAGTGGCAACTGGCAATTCCCAGCCCCTTGTTTGTTTTACTCCATCTCTCAATGATGCTTGTAACTAGGAGCTGACTGATATAGGATAGCAATTGACAAATGACAACCATTTTATTTATCAGGGTCAAACAGCCTTTACGCCATCACGGCACAATAACTGTCCCCAGTGAAACACACAACACAAATATGAGCCCCTTTCACTGATGAACTGCAACCCTGAACTTATCTCGACAGTCCTGAGAGCCAGGGACGTACGCAGACATTTTGGGGGGCAGATGCTCAAGTGGAAAAAAGAATCTTCCACAGAGCACAGCTGCGGCAAGTTCTGGCTGCGCTTCGGCCACCGGAGCAGATCGTGGCCACAGAAAAAAAATGCTTGTGATTCCACTAGACGTACCGCAGCACGTTTCACAAGCGTTCAGAAGCTTCTCTCTGCTCTGCTTTGGACTACAACCACTATCATTACCTGGCTGGCTATCCCAATGAAGGCAGGTCAGGGAGACGTGACGTCAATCTGCGTGCATTTACAGTGGTTTCTGTGTGAGGTAGAGGCTTGCGTTGTCTTGCAGAATTGGAACTCAAATGCACTTGTTGAGCATTACAACACGCTTATATTTGAGAATTGATGCAATGGGCTACATAGAAAAAACTAAGTAGAAAAAGAAATAGAAAAGAAACTGTCTAGCAAAAAGGGCACTTATCTAGTCAGAGGCTAAAAGTTCAGGTGCCTGGGCACCCCCTGGGGTCTATCTGTGCACATGCATACCCAGAGGCGCTGTAAGTGAGATGGTACATCAATTAAACAGACTTTACCCTGCCAGCTCCCCTGTACAAAGTCAGGGTAATGTCCAATTGATCCTATATGTGAATAGAGCAGGAAATGGTTTGGAGAATTCACAGCAAGCAAGTGGGTGGACGTGTTGATGACGTAACTGGAAGAATACAAATATCTGTGGCTGAAGAAGAAAGGCTTACACAAAGATGACAAAGAAAATGTCTAATTGGCGAGACGAGGACATTTGGGAAATGATGTCGTTAAGGGCCTATGCTAAAAGAGGCAGAACAAATTCAAGGAATAGCAAGAGACTCAGTTGTTTAAGAAAGCTCCACAACACCTACTAAATTTACCTTGTGGTGAGATTATTTTGAAGGCATGAACCTCTAATTAATCACTATTTAGCTTTGTCTAAGTCATAAAAGGTTTGAATTACAAGACCAAAATCTGTGATTCTCATGGATCTTAGAGAATGGATAGTAAACTTCCCACCATTATGAGAGATTGCACTGATGTCGCCCGGCAACGTCCTCAGGACCGCTCTCTACTCATTACTGCTTGTGTGAACTGTTCAAAAAGTTGAATGAAAATACAAATCAAGTGCTTCCCAAAGATGTCAAGTGAGGTATTTTACAACTATCATTAACTTAAAATCTCATCTTTCATGGACGCCACCAAGTGCCTATTAACCCATTTAAAGTCAAAATAAAAACCTCATTCACCCAAATCCTTCCTTCCTTTTTCTCCTCTGTCTGTTGCTCATCAACCCTCTCCCTCCAATCCCTGCAGCTTTTAAGTCAGACAGACACCCCCCCCCCCCCAAAAAAAAAAACTAGGACAGCAGTGAGAAAAAAAATAGAGAGGGGGCAAAAATGACTGGAATCTCTGCAGTGGAGAGATAGGGGCGAATAACAAAAAGAGGGACCATGGCTGTGTGGATGGATGGATGAATGATAGACAAGGATGAATGATAGACAAGGAGAGGAGGGAGAAAGTGAAGCCAAGAATGCTGCTGTGGGGCGATAGTGCCAAGAGAAAGGGAGGGGGAAGAGAGAAATCTAAGGAATGAGGATGAGGGGAGAAGGGATGCTGGACTTGTTGCCTTACAATGGCTACTGTCTGGACAAGGATGAGCAGAAAGCCTGAGAATGAGAGGATATGATGTAAAGACTGAGAGGAATGACAATACTCTAAAATACTCTATATATAAAGATAGAGCATTTCAATCAGCGCCAATGGTACTTCTAAATGGGCGTGGCCTCGTTTGAAAGTGTTGTCACGTAGATGGATGAACAGTTATATTTGCATAATTTATTTAGACAGAAACAGGTCTCAAATTAATTCTCTCCCAATTTGTCTGACTGAAAAATGCCATTTTAGTGTCAAAATGTTCTGGAGATATGTGCCTTGTGAAAAATGGGTCCAATATTTATTTTGGTGACTTTGGGGCAAAATAATCTGTTAAAATCTGTGGTCACGCTCACTTCTCCCATTGGAATCAATACAGTACACTGAGGACCTGTCGCTAGTTTCCGGGGCCGTGGACAAACCCATGTGACACAGATCCATGAAATTAATCTGAATTCGGGTGTCGCTGTTCTAAACTGTCTCTGGTAACACACAAGGTTCCTCAGTCTTTTTTGCCAAAAATGGTTAATAACTAAAAAAATGTATTAATAACTAGAAGGGCAGTAAAAGAGCGCCGAGCTCTGCCAAGACCAAATGCCCTATCTTGCATTGTTATCCAAAGTGAAAAATAATGTGTGTATCTGCCCGTGACAATACCCGTTAACACTGTAGTCGATGCATTTTTTTAGCCTATTGTTTAGAACCCCGGGATAGCCGCAACCAGGGCAACACCATTGGACTATACTTGGTACTGTCAGGTCTCACCCTCACATCTTCACTTTCATCTGACCCTTTTTGTCATTTAGGGGTAATTTAGGGTTATGTTCAGTTACAATTACTATGCTTACAATAATTGTAGTTGATCAGTTATACTCATCTGCATGTCTCTGTACAGTATTAATACTGTCTGTTTATATAAGGGTGCTTATTGTATAAATATGTTTGTATTATTATTGTAATGTTATTATTATTCTAAATAATTCTATTTCTTGTAATACTTTCTGTATATTCTTTATCCTATGTCTATTTAATGTGTATTTGTGTTATTCTGATGTGTGTTCATTTTTTCTTTTGAGCTGCTGTAGCACAGGAATTCCCCCAGTGTGAGATTAATAACATCTTATGTCTCCATGCACATAACAAAAGAGTTTAATTTAGCATTTTAGTATATTTGACGTACATTCTTTAAGGGCTGCCCCCTGAAAGTCAAAGATTTGAATCATCAGTCCGAGACCCAGTCGACAGTCTCACTCAGACCCAGGGTGAAGGCAGCTGCCCGGAGAAGGGACAGGCTTTCCCCGGTCATGCTCTGAGATACCGTTATCTTCTGCATTCCGCTTAGACGTGGTGAATTTGTAGCTCATAGCAACTTAATACGATATAGTCTGTGGCTTTTGTTTAATATCGTATCGTATATATAGTATCTAAAATGTCACCATAAACGTCCCGCCAAACTCTGTTTAAAAATCTGGCAGCTCAATAAAGTGTTGCTCAATAGTCCATATGACAAAAATGGAACATGTGATGTGTTCATACTAACACTAAGTCAGCACAAAAGAGGGGATAGTAGTTAAACTTACCAAACTGTGCAGCAGTATAGAGATGAGGGACAGAGGCACTTTGGGGGGGGGGCGATTGCAAACACATTCACAAGGCTGCATGTCAGAGATAGCACAACAAAAGGCGGCACAACAGATTAAAATTATTATAATTATCAAGTCAATAATTAATACAAAAGCTTCTATAGCACAGGGCGGATTAGCCTACAGGTCATTGACGCACTGCACTGTGGAGAACACACACACACACACACACACACACACACACACACACACACACACACACACACACACACAATAAACCAGTTAGATAATATTCAGGCATGAAACCTGAAAAACTGTGGAGCAACAGTGAGCACTCACTCTGTTGCTTTAAGTGTAGATTTAAATTCTTAATCTCTCACACACACACACACACACACACACACACACACACAACCAAAAGAGCTTGATAAAGTAGCGACAGGGCAATCTGTCATGGCTGGCTAGCTGGTCACATAAGGTTAATAGATTCCCCTCTGTTTCACATCCCCTCAGCCTTGATCACCATCATCAGCATCTCTTACCATAGTGGTATATCACCAGCGACAATCTCATAACAGAAAAAAGGCCGCTCTATTAACAGGGACCTGGAAACCAGTTGCACGGCTTTTACATCTAGATGAGCTTCATTTTATTTGTAGTACTAATAGCTGTGAAGCAGAAAATGCGCTCATGGCTCTAAAAAAAAAAAAAAACACAAAAAACTGCCAATGCTACTTTTAAAACTATGAGGCAGAACTACTATTTGCAGAGGGTGGCAATTTAAAAGAGCCTTATGTAAATGTTAGTTTGTCCCTCTAAATCTTCCCTTTAAAGAGAGCATGGCTGGTTGGATGGTAACAGAGTGTGATTGCCACCCTTTGGACAACTCCTGTAACTACAGCAGGCAGTGTTGCTATCAGTGGAAACTTGTTTTAAAATGTACATTTTATCAAGCATAAAAAAATTGGAATAAAATATGTTACCCTGACAGCATTAGTAAACCAGTTTTTTTCACAATATGGCAACCTGTAGCTAAATCATCTTCCTTCTTTGGCATTTACAAGCAGTATATGAACAAATCATACATGGTTTCGAACACACTATAATGTAATTGTTAGCAGATATGAGGACATTTTGAAGTGCTTGTATTAATATATTTTTAATAATTTCTCTTTATAACAATAACTCCTGTGAATAATAATAATTTAAAATGAAAAAAATAAGCATTCATTATGCTCATTATATTTAGAAATACGTAATCTTGCTCTCATGACAACTGAGCAACTTCTATCCCCTGATGAAGGCCTCGAGGTCAGGGAGGAAATAAAGTAAGTGGACTTTGAGCTTGAACACATACAAGCATAAAACAGTTTTAAGTCCACCTGTGAATGCCTTGTACATATGTATAAACAGTAAATGCTACACACTGTAAGGTTGTGTTCATGTGTGAATCGTATATAATATGATTGAGGTTAATCCTTCATTCATCTGTTTATACACCCATGTTCAGATGCTTGATAAGTTAGGACATACATACAAAAGTGTTTATTTACACACTTAGAAACATCCTCATATTGTAGTTAAATCACACACGAGATTCACACATAAAACATGTGCCTACCTACCACATCGGCATCCCATAATAATCAGATACTGCCATCCTCACAGTTACCCTGGAGTCTTGTGTCTGGAGTGAGGGCTCCCATGACTCCCATGACATGTGGTGTAGTAATGCCACAACATGACGAAAGACTTTAATTGAAGCATTCATATTATTATTATATTATTCATATATAATCCTTGATAATTTAGTTAGCCTGACTGTTTGCATAATTTAATGCCAAAAACCTGCTGCCTTCCTCACCCTTGTGTGTCACTTTTACTTTGCAGTGAAACTTTCGTTTTGTTTATTTTACACGTCATCATTGTATCTTTAAACACAATTTCAGGAGGTCCAATGATCATATGCAGGCTGCATGAAATGGGGAACCCCAAATAAGCTCCTAAAGGCTTTTGGAGGGGGCCCGTGTCAGAGTCAGAGTGTGTGTTACTTGTTACATGTACAAATGGTTGTATGAGATAAATGTAAGATTGTTTTTTGCCTCAGGGTTTTGATTTCCCTTTGTACTGATCACTTTTTTTATATAACAAAAGCAACACATTCTTATAAAGATATTTCAGAGTAATTTTCATAAAACGCTTTCTTTCAATAGGTATGTGATGTTGTGCGTGTAATGGATGACCAACATTTTCCATGTTTCGAGAAAATGGATCATTCTTAAATTCTTGTGCCTTGATAAATATTGGGTCTTTCTCTAATTCCCTTACAGAAAATCAATAAGGTTTTATGAGCACTTTAGGTATTGTTGGTAATATTTTTTTCTTGGATTGAGCCGAGTTAATGTAGCAGAAACAGCGGTGAATGAAAATGTTTTTTCCAGAAGATGAAATACACTGCAGCACACTGCTTACAAACAGGTAATGCATAAAAGCTGCTATTTCCTCCATTAGAAAATGAAAGCTGGATATTAAAATAGATGGTTCACCGGTGGAAAGTGGCTGCTGGCCAGTTAATGGATGCATTCTTGTGAGTTAGTTGTCAAATACTCCCTGAAGACAATCAGGCCATTAGGTTAATCTAGGGAAGTGTAGTAAATTCCAGTCATTATAATGCAGAGGAGAGATGATCACATTGTCTGATTGATCTACCTAATTAAAATAACTTTTTATCTTGTTTTCTCACATTAACCAGCATTTAAAAAAGTCAGAAATCACAAAGCCAGACTGCATGAGGATGAACAGATACAAGTGCACAATATGAAAATAACCCACAAGTTTTATTGCTTCTGAGAAATTATTATAAAAAAAATTCCGGCAAGATAACACTTTTATCAGTTAAATTCTGGTCAGCCTCAATAAACTAAACTGTCCCTAAGATAAGTGAAGATAAGACAGGGAGTGATGTCCCGGGCATGAAACCAATAAAACAGGATTTTACGCCTTCTGTATTTCATAATTTTAGAGCCAATCTGTATAGCTCTAAGAAACTTGATGTTTCACTTCCCATCCTGTCCATTTACAAGAATAGTTTACATTTCCTTTCTGTAGAAGTCATTAAGACATACAGTATGACCAGATTTCCACAGAAGCATTGGGTGCATTGACGCTAAAGCTCTCTCTTACACACATATGCATAATGCACATGGTGTGATGTCGCATGCCGCTGCAGATATCAGTAAAACTATTAGTAGAACAGAACAAATTTCCATTGATAAAATTGAGGGAAATCGTCTTCTACTATAAACAGCACAGGCCTAGCAGGCATATCAGCCATGCAGTTTACACACATCATGTGCCCACATAGTATTTAGATCCAGCTGAGTTTACACCTGACCTGCTACCATTTGATTTGTTCTATGGGGAAACTAACCCCCCAGGCACATAACTGCAGAAGGGACTGCAGTGGCTATTTGGTACCTCCCCTCAATGAGGGGTATGCATAATGCATTTACAATCCACTACATGGTGTATGTCTTTTTTATATGTAAATTAATGTTTTCATACAACTGAACTGTCAAAACACACACACCCACACCCACACACACGTCATGTGAGGGAACTTTATGGCCTCTTTATTTGGGTCATGTGAGTTGGGGCTCAGTGCTGATTTGGCCCTACTTCAAAACACATGACATTGCCTCGAGCCTTCATTAATAAATGAATAACATATGCAACATAAGTCATTTTCTACAAGGGAAACTACTTTAGATATCTATAACAGATGGAAACCATTTGTAAACATACATCAACATATAGAACAAGTAATATGTGTGACTGTAGGGGAAAAGATAGAGTACTGCAGAGGTGGAGAAAGTGTGTTAAGAAACACATCATGGTCTCTTATCAGGGAGTATGTGTGTGGCAGGCAGACGCAAGTAGAACAGTGCGGCAGGCTAAATGATGGCAGTATTGATCTCTGATGCTCTTTTATAGCCCTGTCATGTCAGTTTAGCACCTTGGCAACACTCGCTTTAGAGCTACATCAATAGTGAACTCTGGCACTCAGCAAAAGACAGATAGAGAGAGACAGATAGATAGAGAGGGAGAGGGAGGACAAATAAATAGAAAGAAGTGCAACATCAAGGTAAAGACTTGACTGCTCTAACCTTGAGAGTGAAGTGAGGACACAGACACCAAAGTTATCCATGTGGCCCTGATGGATTGTTAGCTGCATGCTAACACTTAATTAAAGGAATATTTCACCGATCTTGAGTGTAACTAGGTTTCTATGGACATTTTAATACTTTTTTTGCCAAGACTCTCGGTTGACATTGAAGTACTTAGTATCTGTTGTAAATCCAAGCTGAGTGAAAAAAAAACAACATTTCACAGCCATTTTCCAAGCCTACAGGTAGCAAGTGTTTGTTATTCAAAATAGAGATTCCGTGGAATATTCCATTAAGAGTAAAAAGTTGTCAATGTTAAGCGGCAGTAGATTTCCTGCAAAAACTTAGCTAGATGCTAATATTATGCTTAATTCTTGCAGTTGTAAAAACGTATAAATTGTCTTCACACAGAGAGAGCTTGTGGTTAGTTATGGAAGACCATGAAAAGCTAATAATAAGTGAAGGAATTAATATATGGTTGCTTATCAGAAAGTAGTTTAAAAAAAACAAAAAACTAAAAGGCTGTACACAATCTGGTGAGTCTTCTACTTTTGATACAGCTAGCTGCCCGCTATCATTAAATATAATGTATGCTACATTGTTAGTATATAGTAATGCATCTACTGAAGACATTGCTGTCTGTCTTTTCATCACATATCTCTGCAAAAACTTATCCCAGTTGGAGGGCATAAAATCCAGCCTCCTACTTGGAAAAATAACATTTAAAAATCCTTAAAGTCAAAATTCCCATCCAGAAATCCACATTTTCTCAAACTGTTCCCTGACAGTTGGGTGTCTCAATCTTGCAGGACATTTAGAGGATAGATTTTTTTTCTTAAATGCGAGCACAAAAATGATATTACCACACAGTTAATTTCATCAACAAATTACCTTTTCTGGGCTTTATAAAAGCATTTGTGGGTATTCTATTATCCACATAAGCGCATCATACTTTACCTTATTACTCATTTAGTTTAATTCAGTTGCCCTTTCTCAAATTCCCTGATCTGCTCCAGTCTACTGGAGTGTTGCAATGTGCCAAGATCTCAGCCAATCAGAGAATTGGTGTAGATCTTTTCTGATTGGTTGATTTATTTTAGTATGTGCATGCAACAATTGTTTTTATGTATTTTTTTGTAGAATGTCTGCTCTGCATTGAGACAAAAATATAATGTCACACATATCAGCTTGTTTGTGTGTCTGCGTCTACACAACTAGGTCTGTATTATGGTAACTGTTGTTGAGTAATGGCTTGACATTTAGCCTCTACGACTTTATAACAATGATTCATTCAGTAAACATCCAGTGTCAAAAATGGCCCTGAAGTACTGTTTCCATTATTTTGTCCACTGTTATTCACACGTGCTGCAGTTGTTCAGATTGATTAACAGCCACCTGGTGTTGGATAACATTCACTTGGAATTGATGCTTTTGAGACCGGCCCCCTTTTGACGCTCCAATTCAGTTTGGTGAAGCAGAAAATGAACTCTGTTCGCATTATCTGATAGTCACTAAGTATTGGATTTCAGCTGCGGAAAACAAAACATCTATTACTACAGCACCGCGCAGCACTCATACTCAACCCAAAGGTTTAATTACCTTGTTGGATCAGTGTGGATTAATGTTCAATTATGGTCCGTTTCACTGCTTTTGTTTCTTTGTAGATATAAATGATATAACTGAATGTGTTTAGTAGGTAGTATAAAACCAAGACAGCTCAAGTTTAACCTAGTATTTTTACCACTACTATCAAATAATATATATGTCCAAAATAAAGTGTACGCATATCATCTATTTTTTTTTTGAGGTGTGTGTTACTGACCGGTCACAGGAGCAGGCCACCAGTACGCTGAGCAGGTTGTAGATGATGAAGGTGAAGATGACCGCTGTGATGGTGCCACGGGGGATGGCGTAGCTAGGATTCTTTAGGTCACCTGGTAGAAAGACAGGTTTACTGTGTGTGTCCAGAACACAGATAACTAACTAACTTCTTCTTGAGCCTTGTTTCTTGAGCCATGTGTTGCCAATGCGCACATCGGTTTGAATTACGTTTTTATATTTTTTAATTTTCTCTCACGATTCGCTTAGCACTGCCAGGGTTGCAACTGAAATGATAGGCTGAAGCAACGACAGTTCATGGAAAGCACCAGTGTAATTGTGGTCAGATCTTGTGCCCTTCTGATGGGCAAGCGATATTGATAACCACTGTATTGCATTTTGCCTGTAAAACCGTGTCTGTGTTCTTCAGATTCATGTCGAATTATGGTTTGTTCTTCATATGTAAAATATTAGGTGACACCGGGGTAACTGAAATAAATCCAAGGCATGTTGATCTTGATCTGTACAGGCCTTTGATCTCACCTACCTGAAATGTTCGAGCCAGCCATGATGCCGGTGCAGCCATTAAACATTACAGCAAAAACGGTGGCAAAAGTCATCGTGGTTCCTGTTGTGTAATCCACAGTGTAGTTAGCTGTGGGAAGAGATAACGGATAAGTCACTGTAGGTGTGCTTTTATCAGCACCGTTAGTCTTCTAAAAGAAAGTTCAATTTGGTTTGTTGGCAAACACTCCTCTGTACCTGCTCACCACCAAACCTCATCAAGTTTTATAGTGTTTGAGAAAACCATTCCCTACACATCTTTTCTGCTGTTTGCAGAGCATAAACTAATCAATCACAGGATGTTGGATCTATTGATAAAAAACTAATCTCCTTTTAGGTATTTGTTGCTGTGTATAATTGGATCACGTCATTAACACTTTAACTTGAAGTAACGCTTCACAACATTCTGCTCTTGTTTTTCTGTCAATGAATGATAGCAGTTTCCCTTGAAGGAGTTCCAACAAGATGAAAGCCATCTAAAAGTACTGTGCTTTATTGATCAATAAAAGTATAAATGTATTGTAGAAAGTTAAATAAAGACAGTTAATATCAACAGATCCATTTATAAGACACCCTTTGCTTCTTACAATGTAATTAGACCCAATTAGGTTTTACTTTTTTTCTGGACTTATTTTTATTATATATTATTATTCACTTGTTAAATTATGATTTTACACATCAGTGTGTATGTGTGTTTGTGTTCTCTGTCATCAGATCTTGGAAGCTTGAATGTGTAATAGCTCTCACGTGTGCCTGAGTGCATGCCAGAGGTACACCAATTAGCTCAGTAATCATGTGCTTAGATATAAATCCCTGCAAACAGAGTGGAGTGCTTCAATAGATTTGGACATCAAAAACCAGAGAACATGTGCAACATTAGTCCTCTACCAACAGTGCAGGAAAAGTGACTTTATTTTTAATAAGGGCACACTGGTGCTGGCAACAGGGAAAATCACTAGCCACCAACTCAGAGCAGGGCTGTAGTCAAGACCACCTTTGTTGAGTCCAAGACAAGTCCAAGACCAGGATTAGTCAAGACCGAGTCAAGACAGAGTTCAAAGAGGTTCAAGTCCAAGTCAAGAACGAGTCCAAATGAGACACTCAATACCCAGAAAAAAAAGAATCCTTTTCAAGACCACTCACTTACATGTTCATAATTTATGTGATGTGAAAGAGAGTACACCTTCTACTTTAAGATGATCATTTTGCTTTATTATTTGTAATACTCAAAAAGCAAGTGCAGAGTAACACACTATAGGATTAAATTAGGCCATTTTATTTACTTAAAATATAAAATGGGTTCCAATTCTTGACCTTATTACTTATCCTGAAGAATTCATAGTACAAAGTGCTCGCTGACATTGTGTCTGTGGCCAAAATGAAAATGATTGATAACTGAGGTAGCTCACTGTACAGTATATGATGCAGCTAGGCGTATACCAGGAGACCAATTTCAATGCCTGCCTGATGGATTTTGAATTTAAAATGTTACCAGTTTTCTGAACGAGCGCCCTTCATCAGTGGTTTTGTTTTGAAGGAGGAAGTTACTTTAGAACAAAAGCATATAGTGTTGGACTTGGTCAAGACCAACTAGAATATTTCGTCCTTGGACTCTCTAACTAGAGTCCAATGGCCGAGTACATACACTTATATATATCTTTGCTATTTCCTGTGGTGCTCTTGTCATTATGTCCTTGTCGCTGCAGCAGAGACTCCTACTGGTTGGTGTCGGTTTGTTCCAATACAATAAATCAATAGAATGAACAAGTACAAGTACATTTTCAGTCCCAGTTAAAAGCTGGGGAACACTATGCTTGCTTAAAGCCTCCGAGACAAGAATGTGTGCTGAAATGCCTTCTACAGCATGGCAGCTTAACTTGGGGCACAATCTAGTCAAAACATTACATTGTACATTAATTCAGTACAAATAGGGTATTACTTTCATGTAATGTTGTGGTAAAAACTTATCAATCCTGCCAACCTACTGCTGTTGACCTTTGTCCTGTATACACATTCAAGTCTGCCATTGGTCTGATGTCAACAACTTTGCCTCATTCATAAGTGAAGTCCTGTGTTTAGTGCAAGTAAGCAAAGTAATATAGCGTTACGTTTGAATACTTGGTATGAGCACATCCTGAGACAACTTACCCCACAGGTTCCCGAGCAGCGTTTCCAACTTGAAGCCAGTGAAGTTGGCCGTGGTGGGAAACCCGGGGCCTGTTCCATTGGCCGTTGGGTTAAATGCGGCAGAAATGGGAAGGACGATGGTACGAGGGTGTACAGCAAAGAAACTGACAAAGATGGTGCCCAGGACAAACATGACCACCAGGAAGATGAGGAAGGTGGCTTTGGCGTAGATGTCGGCTCCCACCAGGCACACCAGCAGGCACAGCAGGGAGATGCCTGTGGCGTACAGCAGAGACCACCAGTAGCCCGACGGTAGGACCTGGTAGACAGAAGTGATCGCAGACCCGTCTAGTGGTGGATGACATGGTAAAGTTAATTAATATTTTGAATGCTTAAAAATGACTGACAGAATGTGTTCAATAGTATAATGTTATAGCACAGAATGTTAATATGAAGTGGTGCAAAAACACAATCTTTTCACAGGAATAAACAATGTCTGTCTAACTACTTGGTGTCCTATGATTGTTCTTAGAGTTCTCACCAGGGCCCTGACATTTCAGGGATTTTCCATAACTTTCTCGATGACCTAAGCCCTCCTGGTTTGTTAATGTTCTAATCTTTTTTGGCATTTTTGACTTTATTTGACAGGACAGTGTTAAAATGGGGGCTGAGAGAGAGCGGCATGATATGCAACAAAGGTCCCAAGGCCAAAACCAAACCCGGGACGTTGCGGTTGTACGACATGCGCTGCAACCACTCGGCGACCAAGGTGCTCTGTTAATGTTTTCTAAATGACTGAACTTTCGGGTTTGGAAAAAACATTACTTAAGAGAAAAAAAAACAGTAAACTACCTAAAGAAAATGTATTAGAAGATGTACGGAGCTATATTCCTAGAAAATCAATGATTTGTAAATGAACTAATATTCCAGCCAACTTGCTTAGCTCACTCTTATTCCCAAAATAACTAGACCCACAGTATTAGGATTACTTTTGGATCATTTCTATAATAAAAAGGACTATAATGGGGCAGTGCAGTGGTGAACTCAAAACAAAAATGTGTTGTTTTTTTTTTGTTGGTACCTTTCTGCGTGGGGTTTGCGTGCCTGCATAGTTTCACCGACATGCAGGTTAGTTAATTGGAAACTCTAAAATCGGAGCGTGAAAGGTCTATCTCTACGTGTCAGCCCTCTAACCGACCTGTCCAGAGTCTATACTGCCTCTCACCCAATACCAGCCGTCCACAACCCTCTAAAACAACAATAATAATAATAATAATGATAATTATTTGTAGTTGGCCTACAGCAAGTAATTCTGAAAGCTAGGAAAATGAATTAATGTTTGTGGATGATTGGGAGATCAATCTAAGTTTTTAGGTGTGTTATTGTGACTGTTGTAGTATTTCTTTGTTATAATGGGTGTTACATGTTCTAAGTTAAATGTATATAAAATCATTTTTCTAAAATAATAGAATGACAAATGCTGATCTGGCAGCATTTCACAAGTTGTTAAAATAAAACTCACCTTCTGGGACTCCGAAGGTGGCCACAATGGCTTCAACCAGACCCAGCACGAAGAGAGCGCTGCCGCACACGTTGGCCAGGAAGAACATGAGGCCAATACTGCCGCCAAACTCTGGACCCAACGCTCTGCTGATCATGTCTGAGTGAAGTTCAGGAAAAGTGCATTTGTTTGTTAAATATGCTGTGAAAAATAGGTGTGTGTGTGTGTGTTTCTATTCTTATAGAACCCAATTAGTGTTTAAGACCTTGACATCAGTGACATGAAGACAATGGTTGTTTCCTTTATGAAGGGCTGGCTTCTAGTTAACATTATAAATACATTTTTGGTCAGGAAAACAGTTGAAAGAATAGTTTTGGGGAACAAAGTTCTTTGCTTTTCTGTTAAGAGTTAGATGAGAAGATACCCCTCTCATGTCTGTACGCTAAATATCTGTCATCCACAGCCAGCAGATGGTTAGCATAAATACTGGAATCAAGAAGAACAGCTAGCCTGGCTCGGTCCAACAAATACCATATAACCCACAACTTGTAAAACTTGTAGTTTTCATATGTTTTGTATGGATTCAACAAACAACATAATATGCTAATTGTTGAGCTTTAGTGGGGCTGGTAGGTGGAATTATTTTACCTTTGGCCTAATTACTGCAAATGATCCAAGTTTAATGAATAACATTTATATAATCGTCTGCAGGAAGTCACTACTGCAACAACTAAAAGTCAAGGAGACAAAGATCTTTAATGTATGCATGTAAAGCATGTGTATCAACTTAAAGATGGCCTGTCCTGACTGATAAACAGCACTGATTGGGGTACTTCACCAAATTTCTGGCAGCAAAAATACTGGCCCCACCTTTATCTAAAAGTAGTAAACAGTGTCTTATAGAGCAGATAATGAACAAATCAGTGTCACAGACAATGCTACATTACATAAACAAAGACACACTTTGTCTTGGATTTAGTATAGCAAGGAGTTCTACAAGTGTGTGCTCTTGATAGGTTGACCATTGACAATGGGATTGATACTACCCTGACTGTCATGTGCAAATGTCATATGATTGTGTGTGTGTGTGTTTTTGTGTGTGAAGAGGATACAATAGGCGCCCCCGGCATCCAGGGCTCCATTGGTGGAGATGGCACACACTGACAGCACGGTCATGCAGATGATGAAGTAGGCCACCAGAAGCATTGCAATGGCTTGGTACAGTCCGGAATGGCCCACCATGAATCCTATTCGGACACAAACACAGTCAGACGAAAATACTGATGGCTTGGTCACCTGGTTGAAAGCAGAACTTTGGACTTGGCATTAACGTCAGTGTGGTTGAAGAAGAAACTTGAACTTGCCATGAAAGAGCCCACACCCACAGTGCAGAGGATGTGAGCATTCAATAAGGCATGAGAAGTACAGGAATACACACTGTTATTTCCATAATCCAGTCAACTAAGTGTGGATGATAGACAATGGATGAATCAAAATGAAAGTGACTGTTGTACAAAATGACTCATTGCAAAATTCCATCTTCTCTAAAAATGAGGCTGGAATCACATGCTGAAAGTGATTCCAGCATCCTCCCCATGCCTTTCCTGTACTGCTGCTTTCTGGGGTTCTAAGTAGGGCTGCAACTAATGATTCTTTACATTTTCAAATAATGTCTTGATTATTTCTCAAATAATTGTTTGGTTTTGTCAGAAAGTGGTGAACAATATCGATCAGTGTTTCCCAAAGCGCAAGATGACGTCCTCAAATGTCTCGTTGTGTCTACAACTCAGACTTTTCAGGTTTACTTTGTTTTAGCACTAGGGCATGAACTAGTGGTGGGAATCACCAGAGGCCTCTCGATACAATATCATGATACTTATGTCACTATACGAAATTATTGCAATTTTAAAAATTAAAGTTTTTTCCAACTTTAATTTTTTATTAATTTCAAATGATTGAAAAAAAAAAGAAAACTTTGGTCAACATCGGTTTAATCTAAAAAGAAACATTTATCTATATGTTCATCTCACTTTAATTTTATTGCTGTAAAGTGGGATTGTCAAGCAGTCAAACTGACCAACACATGTACAGTGAGGAAAATAAGTATTTGAACACCCTGCTATTTTGCAAGTTCTCCAACTTAGAAATCATGGAGGGGTCTGAAATTGTCATCTTAGGTGCATGTCCACTGTGAGAGAGAAAATCCAGAAATCACAATGTATGATTGTTTAACTATTTATTTGTATGATACAGCTGCAAATAAGTATTTGAACACCTGTCTATCAGCTACAATTCTGACCCTCAAAGACCTGTTAGTCTGTCTTCAAAATGTCGACTTCCATTCCATTTATTATCCTAAATTAGATGCACCTGTTTGAGGTTGTTAGCTGCATAAAGACACCTGTCCACCCCATACAATCAGTAAGAATCCAACTACTAACATGGCCAAGACCAAAGAGCTGTCAAAAGACACTAGAGACAAAATTGTACACCTCCACAAGGCTGGAAAGGGCTACGGGGAAATTGCCAAGCAGCTTGGTGAAAAAAGGTCCACTGTCTGACTACACTTCCTGTAAAGTTTTGTGACTGCATCTTGCACGGAACTATCATGGTGAATCTGTCTGCAGACAGACAGACAAAGATATTAAAGTGCTCATATTATGCTTTTTTGGCTTTCTCCAATTCCTTAATACACATATATATTTTTGTGCACGTTATAGGTGTACAAAGTGAAAAAGCCTCAAGTCCAGCCCAAAGGGACTTACCATCTCACACTGTTCACAAACTGCTCCAAACAGCTCTACGCCTTTACTTCCACGAGGAGTGTGTGTCAATTTGTAACACACGTTATAATACCTGCCTAGCTGCTAGCATGGCATGCCCTCATACTCCGCTTCTGACTGGCTAGTAGTCCTTACCTAGCTACTGAGCATGTGTGACTCCCAACAAAGATTAAGCCACATAAACCTATTCTGGTACAACCTGTAAATACTATTTTGAACCTGAAAATGAGCAGAATATGAGCACTTTAAATTTATATTTTAAAACCTATTCAAAGTACTCAAACCCACCTCTGTGCTAGTTCCTGCTACAGTAGATGTCTTCAAGACAAAATGTTTGCCTTGACAGACACTCAAAGGTGAAAATAATACCAGTGTCACTGTAGTAGCTGGAATTGACAGTTTTAAAGACATTTATGCAACAACACATAAGTCTCTTCATCCTCATGAAAGATTTACATCTGATACATTTACAGTAGTTTCACATCCACAGTGAAACTACGGTTAGTTCCTGTGTAGGGTGGTGAGTTATAATGAGAGTAGTAGTCTCAAAGTCCTACACAGACATCCACTATGTGGCTGCATGTGAGTCTGTGCATGTGTGTATGCACTGTGTGTGTCCACTGCACAGCAGCTGACATCTCACAAGACTGGGGGGTGGGGGGAGTTAGAAAATAACTTGGAAGATCCAACAAGGAGAGAAATACACAAGGAAAACACCCACATTATTGGAACTTAAGATAAGAAAGAAGCAAAGAGGAAGTTATACATGTGAAAGGCTTGTTTCTGTTGCTTCTCTGTTGTTAGTGGCCTCTTTTTTATGCTTCGACAGCAGAAATGTGAAACTGATGCATGACGTATTATGATTACTTGCCTCACACACTTCATTTCTAACAGGAAACCAGAACTTTTACACGCCAGAGTTGGACCAAACAGACTTATTTCAGCCATTTTATCCCTTTCCTTACACTCCAAATAAAAACAGAAGCTCTTTCCTCTAAATAAAGTTGGCATCGTGACCCCAACACATTAAAACATTGAAGGATATTACTGATTGTACACGTTTCTGCAAATTACAACACTGGGAGGAAAATGTTACAACTACTCTATTCTGTGTAACTTAAACAATTAAGCCCTGAGCCTCTGAAGCTCATCATGCCAGATTTGTCAGGTGAAATCATTAACCTCAAGAAATAGGTCTAGCAACTTTGAAAAACTGCACATATTGTGAACTAACTTTTGTTAAGGTTGGAATGATTTTGCAAGAGAAAGAAGGTTATGTATGGTCATTCAAAACTAAAGAAAAGTCTTCTCTTCTTACCAAATAAATGTATCAAAAAAAAACATTTTAAAAGGAGGGAAAAGCTCTTCTGGTGACTGAGGCTATTCATCCACCATGCAGGTCACATGCAAAGCCGTGAGATGTTGAAGGTTTTGATGTAAAAAAAGATAGTACTAAGTCTAATAAATAGTGTCTACTGGTGATATTGTCAGTGAACTAAAATATTGTATACATATAGAATGCTAGATTACATGATATAGACCTAGTCAGGGTTTAAAGTTAAAGTGTAACCCGCACCAAAATATAACCTAGGGTCTTTTTGGGAACGTACCCGAGTCAAACTTTCATTTAAAAGTGTATTAGGACGAAAACGCCACTTTTAAGATTTACCGATTATTGTTGTTTGGTCAAATGGCCTTTTGAATGGGACTGCTAGGGGCACTACTATGATAGCATCAAAATCACTATTTTTAAAACACTAAGAAGGCTCGACACAACATTAAACTCCAGTATCACCAGGAGCTCCACACATGAACTCAAGCATAAGGGAACATTGTTTGTGTGTACACAGAGTTTACTATAAATAGAGGTTTTAACAACTCACTCAGAGATGGCAAAAGTAATCATTTCCCGTACTTAAATAGAAGTACAGATACTTGTGTTAAAAACTACTCTGGTAAAAGTAGAAGTACTGATTTAACTTCTTTACTCAAGTAAAAGTAGCCTTGCGAATGACAACCATTTTTTATACAAAGCTACCTGTAGCACACACACGTTACTAGCCATTAGACCTAAAACATCACATATTGTATATGATTATTGTGACAGAGACTGAGACTCCAGGTTAATAAGATTATGACTGAGTAGCAAGATATGAATTCAATTATGATTCTGTGAGAATTCACAGATCCAGTTTCTCTTTTTTAATCTTCCCCCTTAACATTTAAATGAATCTACATGTATGTGTGTGTGCACAAATATGGCATTTGGAAAGAAAATAAAGGATAAAATAAGAATTACTAAACAGACATTAATGAAGAAGTTCCCCAGCAAATTGGCCAGGAGCCATTCTTGATGCCTACTATCTCAAACATCTCTTACAGATAAGGCTGAGGATGATGGGAATGTCTTGCTGCTTGTCTCTCGAATCTCTGGGATCTCCGTTTTCTTCATTTTCAATCATGTCGCCGTCCACACTACTGTGTACTAACGTTAACTACATCAAGCAGCAATGATTTGCTGCGAATGACTGCAGAATCTGTCGAGTCATATTAGTGGTGCGTCAAGTGCAACGTAAAGTCGCCCATCCAATTAGAGTGACTATGGTTTTGATGACACGAAAAATAACAGTAACTCCAATATAATTATTTGAAACGTGTTAGTGAGGACTAGATTAGGACTGTATTTAAAGCTGATTCTGGTTTCCAACTTGGCCCAGGTGTGTCTTTTAAAACACGGACAGAGACAACTTCTCTCTGTTGATGCAACATGCAACCTAGTTAACAGGCAAAGAACACAAACAACAGAATCACTAGCTAACTTACTTTAAATGTGCAAGTACTATAGACCAATACAAAAACAGGCTTAAATGAACTGACAACATAAGTTATACAACTTACAGTTCTCAAAGATGCACACACATGATCTCAACTGATTATCCTCCAGATAGCTTGTCTCTTGTCTCAAATTTAAGGAGTCGAAGTAAAAAGTCACCAAAAAATAGAAAAAAATAGTAAAGTAAAAATATCAGAAAAGTATTTGTACTTCGTTACTTCCCATCTACTTCCCATCCCAACTTGCATATTTGACTAGCATTTGGCTAATGGACAGTGCTTATTTTAAACCTTGGGCCTAGTACAGATCCATGCACTTATGTAGCATTTAACTGGTGATTTAACCTAATCTGGGCAACTGAAAATTAAGGATTCCACAAAAAGGTTCAATTTTGACTAGTTCTCACACTGGTACCACAGGAAATTATGACCCTGGTTTTGAGAGCTGGTGCGTATGAAACCTAAAGTGGCTACCTCAAAGCTTAAAAACCCCTCTGTAATTCATCTACACCACCATCTACATCATTCCTTATGAACAGTACTGAACCAATGAGGAGAATAATTTAAATGGATTTATCATATCACTTTGAATGTCATCAAGCACAACTTTATTTTAACATAATCAACTTAGAATTGGCTCACAAACTGCTCAGTAATGCCCTCCATGGTTATTCAGATTGTAGAACTTTGAACACTATAAAAAATGAATGTTACTACAACAAGCCAAATTTGATGAATGTATTGCAAACCGAATTCAGCAGTGCCTCCTAAATGGTCAAAGTCACGTTAGAACAATAAAATGTCAGAATTTTGCATGGGGTTTGGCGTAAGTTACCTAACTGTCTCTAAAAGGTGTGCAGTGATTTATATATCATGGGCATCTGATATCAGCACTCACCTATTCTGAGAAACACTACCACGCTGAACATTGACAGCAAGGTAGGTATCACAACACCGATGAAGACGGAGAGTTTCTTTGGTGGGCGCTGGTGGGTAGACTTCTGCCGGGGGCCCTGGTGCTGTACCACGGCGTGCCCGAGCGGAGGTGACCGCGGCTCGGATTCATTGACGCTGGTGGAGAGGCGGTAGTGGAGAAGAGGAGTCCGCTCAGTCATAGTGAAACCTGCCTCTTCACAAGCTTCACAACTTCATGAAGTGCTCTGAATAACTAACACTCCTGCTTTGCTCTCGAAATCGCACTGTTTCGCCTAAGGACTCCGACACGTTTAGAAACTTTTCCAATGTTTTTCTCGGACGTTAGTGACGCGTCCTCCTAATTGCCGACTGGCAAAAAACGTCACCTAGCTACATAGCAAAGAAGGAAATATGTGCTTTTGTTTTCAATATAAATAAATAAAACCAGCGTAGCAAACCTTTATATCAAAATGAAGTCCTTAGGCCTACACTTGTTATTAAAAAAAGTCAGTAAAAAGTCCACACCAACTAGCCACTGTGGTCCTATATAATATCAGTAACGTTAGTGAATAAAATATCATGTGACGTACTAAAGTAAAGTCGTCTCAATCAACAGTAGAACTTCCGGTTATAACTTCAGTATAAAAGTTACTGACAAGCCAGTTCTATACTAACTTGAAAATAACTGGATGGAATATACATATAATGTAAATTCAATTGCTCTGCAAACATGCCCATCCTACTATAACATCCATGGCCATTTAAATTTCTGTATGGAATTTTATGTATGTAAGACGTGTTTGTTATGTTATGGTTGTCTAAGCTAGATGCCTAAAATTTCCCTTTGGATGAAGTATCTATCTATCTATCTATCTATCTATCTATCTATCTATCTATCTATCTATCTTTAATGCATACTAGAATGAAAACGATAAACATCTATCATAATACTCATTATATTAAAGCTATTGTCTGGTCAATAAGTCAATCAGAATAAATCAGCAAGAGACATGCCAGCAGGCTACTTGATACACTACACGGGAAATAAATACAGCCTATTACTTTTCTGTCTGGTTTTAAAGACAAATCCTTCAGTTTCCGGTTTTGTTCTGCCTGACGGCTTCTAACTTGACAAATATTTCTAACGGTTTTCCCTGTGTTTTCACTTCTTTAACTGTCTATGTGTGTTTTCCAGCCTGTTGCTCTCGGTCATGTGATCAGGTCGGCTGGGCAAATCAGAGCACTGCATTGGTTCAGCCACCTGTTCATAGGAACTGCGAAGATAACCAGTTAAAGGTTAATATTTGTATTTTGATGTGCATGTGTTTTTATATTTAACATTTGAACACACGTCAGAACATAAAAAGGTGAAGTTGACTTAATAATTACGTATTATTTAATGCAGGTTGGTTTTTTTGTATCGATACTTGCATTGTGTTTGTTTAGTGAGACTTCCAGCGTAAAAACAAGTGGCAACAACGGCATCTTCCATAGGTCAGTCTGGCTATGGCTATACAGTGCACTGTGAAAAAATAAAGAACAAACATATGTTCCTCGCAGGGGTGTAGCACGAGATTCTGGGCCCCGTAGAAAGGCATTCTCTGTGGGCCCCTCCCTGTATCCACAGCTATTCATTCTAACATCTTTTGGGGCCTCCTCACATGAGGGCCCGGCGTCTTCAGTCCCCTTTCCACCCTGAGTCCGACGCCCTTGGTTCTTCTTCTTCTTTCACTTCTGTATTCTGAAATAATTGTTGCCTGTATTTCTTTTTTAATCTAAGTACTTCACTGTTGACTTTTAGTAGTGAACCGGGAGGAAGTGTTGCCATTTGCAGTGCTCTCTAAAAATCACCAAGTGAATCTTTAACTTGATCTGTTTAATGTTTTGTTTTTTTAATCTTATTTGAATTTAAACGTTTTATTCCTTCTTTTGCTTAAAAATGTGTAGAGTTACATTTGCCAGACGTCCACAGTCGAAGATGAAGACAAGATGGGATGCTCAGTTTCCATGTGGACAGATTACTGCAGAACCCCTAACATATAGCACCTCTCATCCAGAAAGGGCCTTTTTGGGAACTTATCCGAGTCACACTTTCGTTTAAAAGTGTATTAGGACAAAAACGCCACTTTTAAGATTCACCGATTATCGTTGTTTGGTCAAATGGCCTTTTGAATGGGACTGCTAGGGGCTCTACTATGATAGCATCAAAATCACTATTTTTAAAAAACTAAGAAGGCTCGACACAACATGAAACTTAGCTCAAGTATCACCAGGGGCCCTACACATGAACTCAAGCATTGAGAACATTGTGTGTACACAGAGTTTACTATAAAGACGTTTTAACAACTCACTCAGAGATGGCAAAAGTACTAATTTCCCATACTTAAGTAGAAGTACAGATCCGTGTGTTAAAAAAAAATACTCTAGTAAAAGTAGAAGTACTGATTTAACTTACTCAAGTAAAAGTAACAAAGTACAGGCTTGGAAATTTACTTAAAGTATAAAAGTAAAAGTAGCCTTGCGAATAACAACCATTTTTTATACAAAGCTACCTGTAGCACACACACGTTACTAGCCATTAGGCCTAAAACATCACATATTGTAAATGATTATTGTGACAGAGACTGAGACTGAGTAGCAAGATATGAATTCAGTTGTGATTCTGAGAGAATTCACAGATCCAGTTTCTCTTTTTCAATCTTCCCCTTGACATTTAAATGAATCTACATGTACAGTATGTGCGTGTGCTTAAACATGGCTTTTGGAAAGAAAATAAAGGATAAAATAAGAATTACTAAACAGACATTAATGAAGAGGTTCCCCAGCAAATTGGCCAGGAGCCATTCTTGATGCCTACTATCTCAAACATCTCTCACAGATAAGGCTGAGGATGATGGGAATGTCTTGCTGCTTGTCTGTTGAATCTCCGTTTTCTTCATTTTCAATCATGTCGCCGTCCACACTACTGTGTGCTAACGTTGACTACATCAAGCAGCTAACTGAAATAAAACCATGCCAATCTCTAGGTATGGTGAAGGGTATGTGATGATGGGGCTATTTTAATTCCAAAGGCCAAGAGAACTTTATCAGGATAAATAGTGTCGTGATCCATGAAATAACTGGCCTTTAAAAATAAAAATGTGACTGCCTCTATGGGAATTTAACATAGGGGTATGTATACTTATGCCCCCTGTATTTTAAGAAAGATTTATTTACAATACATTATTCAAAGAAAATTGGTGTCCTTAAAAGGTTGGATTTTTTTTTTAATTAAAGGCATTAAGATCAATTTCCAAAAGGTTTTTTATTCCTCTTTTTAATCAACTTTAGTATGCAAACCACTATGTAATACAGTATAAAATTGCAGTAAAATGTGCTTTAAAAGGTAATACCGTAGACTTTATATTAACAATCTGGGGTCTATCTACAGATTGTGACATCCTCAGCTCCTCCAGCAGACTATTCCAGAAGCGAGGACCATAGATACTAATGCCGCCTGTAATTCTTTGTCTTCACCTAAACAACCAAAAGGCCAGTGTCTGAGGACCTGATTGATTCAGGGGGAGCATATGTTGAAAGCATGTCTGAAAGGTATTCAGGTGCTAGTCCATTGAGGAAATTGAACACTATCAGGTAGCCCAATGATGGGACTTTAGGATGGGTATGATGCGTAGTCTCCTTTCTTGGTCAATACAAGTTTCTGCATTCTGAATGATCTGTAGTTTATGTATTAGGCCTACTTTCTTAGGTAGAACAAAAAAAGAGCATTGCTGTAATTAAGCCTGCTGGTGATTAAAAAAGAATCATCCTTCTTAGTCTCTTCCTAGAGAAAAAATAAAAAAACACAGCTGCACTTTAATAATACTGCTAAAAAGGGTAATAAAAGGCTGTTTTAACACCCCTAGAAGTTACCTCGAATGCATCTTTTACCATAATGTTCACATTAAAGACTCAAAATAACTTTCCTTATTCATCTTGTATCATATGAAATAAACATTTCAAAATGAATAAGAAAATGCATAGCATCTTAAATTGGAATCATGAATTGAGTATTAGAAAATGAAAAGGTTTATAAAAGTCCCCAAATACATGTCACACACCGGGAAGCTGGTGTCTGTTTAAAAACTATACCAGCACAATTCCTTCCACTGACAAATCAAATTGGACCCAGACCAGACAGTGACTTAAATGTAGCACTTCATTCTAAATAGACTAAAAGTTAAAACACAGTTCATCCATTAAAAACACAAGTAATAAAAGTTAAACAACTGAGTATTGAGAAGCAATCTTCTTGCCGCTAGTTCCCAGTGTCCATCACAGTCTGTAGTCATGTTGATCTCAAAGAAGCGGCCGATTCCGCCCAGGGAAGCCTAGGTTCTTCCTTTCCTGCGCCTGTCCGCGTCGCGTTGCCCACACGGCCGACAATGAGGGAAAACAAAGGCAGGTCTCACTCAAGTAAGATACAAAACAGTTCTTTTCCACACACTCCCAGAGGACAGCTGGAAGACTTTCCTTCACTTATCTGCGCTCATGCATTAAACTCCTCATTTGGGTGGCTGCAGTCCCCCTGTTGCTTCGGGCTCTAAGGAGTCTAAGTAGTCCGGTCTGCACCACAACACGTTCACCCGCACTTCTGACGACTTGTCCCAACGGCAACTGCTCCAGCCTTCTTCTCGTCTCTGTTTCCACTGTCCTCCGTGTCTGTTGGTCGGTCGGTTGGTCGGGTTGGGTCGGTCTCCGCTCCGCTCTGCTCCTCAGCGTGTCATCTCCTCCATGTTGCGTTCCTTTTCCTCCTTTTCACTGCACAGTCACCCTACCACACCTCCTTCCCATTTACCTCAGGTGTTCACACCTGTCCTGCATTTAGGTCATTAATCAGGTCGGAGAGTTAAAGGGGAGGAGCTCCAGTCTTATCAGAATGGTATATCCACAACAGTTCATGCAATAAAACAGTACATGCAATAAAACCCAAACAAACGGCAAGCAGAATAAAACATGCAAACGTTAAAACTCTAAAAACACATGCCATTAGTCCATTTATCACCAAACACTATCACAGCAATACACAATCCAGTTAGTGATACAGAATCTTATATATAGGCACCCACTTGACATACACATTTCAACATGACATCCACCCTGGAACGTCCACTGAAGCACTATTCTGAATTGGCCCCCTGACTATGGAGGTCAATAACAAGGCGCTCCAGCTTTCCCTTGAGTAGGTTTCCGTACTGTTTAAGCACTTCACTTGTACTGTTCAGGCTGGAACAGTTCTGTACTGCAGAATGAGATGGTGGCACTGTATCATTCTGTAAGGGCCCAAAAGGTGTAATCAATTTAATAAACATATACATACAGTATCACATGTATAGGCTTATAACAGGAATATGTCAATAACATGTACAAATGTCATATTGTTTATCCAAACTCTTTGTATCCATTCACTAATTATCTTTATATATCTTTATATATAATTATATTATATTTCTCTCTCTCTCTCTCTCTCTCTCTCTCTCTATCTCTCTCATAATATGTTTAATGTTTAATACAACAACAATATATGGTATGTAACCACTTATGGTGCTTTTCCACTGCGTGGTATCTACTCGACTCCCCTCGACTCTACTCGCCTTTTTTGGTTTTCCATTACGAAAAAAAGTCCCTGGGACCTGCTACCAGGTACTTTTTTTAGTACTACCTCAGTCGAGGTTCCAAGCAAGCTGAGGCGATACCAAAAGTTAACGTGGAAACTTGCAGACTACTGGTTGGTCGGATCACTGCGTTTTTAGCAAACAAGAGTGCGGAGTGTGTCCAGAAACAACATTTAAAAAAAAAATCTAGCCAGACACCGACAGATTATCTACTCTCTGCACTATTCTCACTTTTCAACTGTTAAGGGCTATTAGGGGCTCTTGCATGTCGTTTCCAATATTGCACACTGTTACTTTTAAAAAAACAAGACAATATATAAAAGAAAAGTTTTTATTTAGCTTTTCAAGTAGCGCATCAAACCCTCCCGTCCATCCCGGTCAGCTTCCTCTGCACCCTGTGACAGTGTCCCCCCCCGGCTCTGCTGTCCCAGATGCATCCCAGTCGTTGTCATAAGCCATGACTGTCATAAAGATTATATGAAGCCCAGCAGGTCAGAACCAGAGATTTCACCCGTCGGACATCGCCCACCAGACGGTCTGCGGCGGCGGTTTTGCAAAGCGTTAATGCTCTGAAACACAAACAGTACACAGCAGACATATTTTGGTGTGTAATCATGGTTGCTAAAGTTCATGAACTTTATATAGCGTATAGTAAATACTGACCGGGGCCTCTAACACATGCAAATGTTAGCTAACGTTACCAGGAAACTTAACTTACCCTTTTGTGTCTGCGAAAAATAGTCGAAAAAAATGTCGACGTCTGAACTCCGTAGGAATTCCCAAACTCCTGTTTTTTTTCAGCGGTGATTTTTGTTGCTTCCTTCAGCTTTTTTTGAAACAAAACATTTCTTCTGGCTGTGGCAAGTACCCGACGTGCTGTTGTGAGTCGCGTTGAAAATTACATCATCACGGGTAGCTATGGTGACCAGCCACGCTGAGGAGTTACTCAATCTGCAATGGAAAACGGACGCAGAGTGCGTCGAGTCGAGTAAAAGCGAGTAGAGTCGAGGCGAGTCGAGCTGTTACCAGCAGTGGAAAAAGAGTTTTGAGGTACTCATCCTTGTGTGTTTCACCTGTATCTGAAGCCTGTTGATGATAATCAGATAATTTCTGATGTGATCGCCCAGTTTCTCCAACAAAGAGGTCTGACATTCGGATGTGGACTGATTCCTCGCCCCCTGCACTCCGTCTTGAAACACCTGGAGGGCCCCAACCACCTCTGCACGCTTCTGCTGGAGCTGGACAAACACACACACACACACAAAATGTCACAATATTTATTTTTTTTTAAACAATGTTTTTTATGCATTTTTCATTGCAATTACTGGCTCCATAAATTTCCTGAAGAGTACTGGGAGTTTTTTAAACTATCCTGCAGGTGGCGCGAGGGGGATTTTTGTAAATAAATACATGAATTTTAGGCAATATGTTCATTTTTTAATATATGTATTCTTCCTATCATGGATATAGGTAAGGGCACTCACCTTTCTATATATTTATGTACTGAGTTCATTATGACTTCATAGTTTGTTTGTGCTATAGTTTCATATTGAGGTGTTATTTTGATGCCCAAATATGTAAATTAGATGAAAGCTTGAAATTAACTTAAGTATTGGTTCATCTTTCATTTCCGTTAAGCAGCATGAGTGATGATTTTAAAGCATTAACTTTATATCTTGAGATACACCAAACAGACCGATAATGAGCTAACAGTGCTGGTATGGATGTGTTTAATTGTTTTAAGAATAAAATGAGGTCGTCAGCAAAAAGAGCTAGTCTATGATCTCTGTTAACCAATTGTAATCCCCTGCATTTATCTATTAGATCTAACCAGTGGCGTAGTCTATGTGATACGCATCTATACGCCATATACCCACTAGGGAAGATCAAGAATTTCCATATACCCACTTACAAACATTGTTGGTCATAAATTTACCAAATTTAAGCTTACACACCACTTAATTTGCCAGTACCTCAGCTAAAGGGTTGAGATGTAATAGTTTGATCCAGTTAAGGAAAGTATTTCCAAAACCACTAGCCTTTTCATCAAAATTTTAAAAAATTTAAATTTAATTTTTTTTACAGTGGATCCTTGTATCAGTGTTTATTAAACTTACAGGTTGCATATATTCTCACATTTAGTGGTTTTAATGGTTATAATAATGGTTAATGGTTATAATGGTTTTGAAAGCAGGATGATTAAGGCCTCTCATTGAGGCCGAGAGGTAGCCCTTGTTGTATGATTGTAGATTCTAATATCTCAACAGTGGTTGAGATATTAGAATTGTTTATCCAGGCCATTTTTCCCTTTTTTTTTTTTTTCTAAATTGTTGTTCAGCATTAATTTCCAATGGGTCAACAATAGTGTTTCCATTTGCACCCTCTGTCACAATGTTTCTATGAAATGAAATTGACTGGTTTAATACAAAATAATATTTTAGTACTATTAATTACTAGTATTTGATGTGGAAATTCAAGTCCAAGACTAAGAGTCTTCAGCCATGCTAGTGTCTCTGTGAGGCTTACTTAAGCTAAATGCTAACATCCTGATACTAACACGCTCACAATGACTGATGAACATTGTAAATACTGTACCTGCTATTAAGAGCACGTTAGTTGGCAAGCAAATCAACAGACATTGTTCCCTGGAAGTCTTTGGTAATACATCCAAAATGTTTTCTGCCATAGTTTTGCTTCTTAGGCTTGATTGATGAAACTACATCAAACATGTATACTTATGCCAAGGCTTTGAGCAGTGTTTAGGTAAGTCAGTTATGTAATAAATGTACATATTTTAACCCAAACTACGATCTTTTCCTAAACTTCCCCAAGCTGTTTTTTTGCCTAAGCCTAAATTGTTCATGTGGTGCCACTACCATTATTTGATGAGATCAGTTTGTTCACCATTTACAAAGTAGCTTTTTAACAGAATATAGAGGGGATAGGTTTTGCTTCTTAGACCACATGTTGCATATGTAAAATGCCAACAAAAATAGCATATTATTAGACTGTAAAATTAGTTATAGAATAAGCACAACCTTAAATTGAAGTGCCCATAGGCAGTGGACAAAGAAAGAAGACAAAATACATGCTGCTGTTTTTGCAACCGACTGCCAAATGTATAAATGACAAATGGAAGATGTGCGCCTACAAGTATGTACTTACAGTTTTTTTTGCCCATTCTGTTTTACGCAGCGAAACACATGGTATCTGTACAGGATAAGGCAGCGGGTCTGCACCCACACAGCCAGCCTGAGTACATTAACAAAGTCCACAAAAAGCAAAATCAACAAGGAAATTCAAGCCCAATCACTACAGATTTATTAAAAGAAGTATTAGGAAAGTTGATGTGATGTTAAATCTTTTTTATATATGAATTCTACTGTCTTAAAGGTAGAATATGTTTAATGTTGAAAGTTGGGCTTTGTTTTTCCCTTGGTCATTGCCAGAAGAGAGAGAGAGCGAGAGAGAGAGAGAGAGACAATGAACAATGCTTACTCATTGTCTCGCACAGTAAGGCAGTTAGGTGCCAAAGTGGCAGTTAGAAATGAGAAGGCTGTTATTGGCTGGGAATTACACACCCCTGTATTTCTTAACACCCATAGACATCCTAGAGGGACAAAAATAAGCAGAAAATAGTAAATATAGGCATTTTTATAATGCTTTTAATGTTTTGCTGCTGCATGCGATTTTATCTTATACCTGAATCTTTTAAATGTATTGTGTGTATAGTGTGTACATTTTTATATTGTGGGAAACGTTGCAACTTAAGAATTTCATTGCATGGTGTAAAATCTGTGCATATGACAAATAAACATCTTGAATCTTGAATCTTGAATAGGTCAGGGTCTCTGATACAGACACTAACCCACACTTGAAATGGGTCACAAGTGATGAATGAGAGTGATTAGTCTACTTTTGTATTAGTCTATACATGTTTATGTTGTATAGAAAATTATAGCATATTATACCTTTATATTAATATAAATGCATAATTTCTCACCATGGCTTTCCTCAGCCTCTCAATTCTTTTCCCCATCTTTTTCCTGGCTTGACGGTTGCTCAAAAGGTCAGTGGGACTGGCCTGGACAACAGGTAGATGGGAGCAAATCACTTCCATCAGCAGCAGTAGTAGGAGTCCTAGAGGAGCAAACAGCGGAGATGCCTGATCAGCTGCCATGTCGCTCTTTTTTGCGGCAGCAGACAGATTTTTTCTTTTATCCTCCCCTTTAATTGTCCTCAGTCCAACTTGATACACATGAGGTATGTAACCTGTTAGCTATTTTCATACTTCTAACTTGCCAAAATCCCACCCCCTTTTTTTGCCCTGACATGTATTTATTCACGTCCACATACCACAGACTTTTAAATGTGTGAAAGTTGAAACTGAATGAATGAATGAAGTATTGCAAGGAAAGCTAATCTGTCTGTTTAGCCATTTCCGCAGAATATAGGTCATATAAGAGTTAGTCTGTGCTCCTAATACAGAATGTGGAACAACCTAATGGATTGAGGCATTCTATAGTCCTAATAGAGATCCAAATTACACATTTACACCACTATACAGTAAATATGTATAAACAGCAAGTTATAATGCAGAGGATGAGTCCCAGCAGTCAACTCACCGCTGTAAACTGTAACCCATTCCTATGTAGGTGCATTGGCAAAACATACTTACAATACATAAGGCATGCCCTTTTCCCACCAACTGCCACTTTTAGTTGTTTTACCTTCTAATAGTTTTGTATATTAATCCCATGAAATATGCACAACTACAATTGTGTATTTTTTCTCTCTTTTTTGTTGCCATCCATATGAAAGCCCATTGCTGACCACAGATCTTCCCCCTACATGGCAATGTGGACAATGAGCCGCCTCCTTCTCAGCAGCAGTTGCCCAATGTTATTCAACATTCACATCATGAAATCCTAAGGGTGGGCCACACTAGTATATAATCCACCATAAGGGAGGTGCAGCTGAGCTGAACAGGGGATCAACCAGACCAGCAGGAGAAAATGTGTGTTGTGTGGTCTACACACCGGTATCAAAGAGGTTTTATCTAAGTGGTGTGGCTCGTGCTCATGGCAGTAATGTGCTCTTTGTTCATTTAGATGTGTGTACGTGTGTGTGCACAAGGGTTCAATGCAGCACATTATCTTGCAGTTGTGCGTCTCTACGGGAAGAGCCATCACCATGGCAACACCAAGCAATGAGTACTTTTTAAAAGCCTGGGCTCCTCTCTCTCTCTCTCTCTCTACCACTCCCTCTGTCTTTTATCTGCTCTCTGGCCATTCTACCTATCACACCCACAATAGTCAGCGGGGAGACAGAGAGGATGGCTCAACAGCAGGATTTGTTCAACATTGTTCTTTTTTCTGAAGTCTGACAATGTCTGTTAGAAAAGAATTAACTTACTCATTTTTGCAACAGTGGGATATCTCTATTCACTAGAAGATGTTTGTGATTTTCTGGCAAAAGGATATGTTGACAATAAGGTGTCTCTTTTCTGAGAGAATGGGATTTGTTTTTCTCCCATTGTTTCTCGTTGTTGGGCCTTCGTCTTAATTTTAAAGCAAAACTGGATGTCTAAGGAAACATGTGGACATAGAGACTTCCTTTGCTGAATTTGTTCATGATTGTTCAAGACATGATATGAGAAAGTCAAAGAAGCAATGGCATTTAAAGAATTTTTTTCATTGTCAGTGATATCAGTGAGGACTCTTTATCCCCAGAGGAGAAACACGGAGCAGAGGATTCTGGACGTTGAAGCAAGAAAGTCTAACAGGGAGGAAGAAGAGCAAGAAGACAAAGGTTGTTTGCAGCAGCTCTCCTGCTGTCCTGCTTGCAACCAGGACTATGACCTCCTCTTGTTCCTGCCGTGCTCTCACACCATGTGTGCTCCCTGTATAGCAGCTGGAGAGGGAGTAAGATCAGGCCAGTCTCATCACCGTAGTGTCAGCCTACCTGTCTGCTCTGTGCTGTGCCCATGCTGTCGACATCCTGTAGAGTTGCCATGCTGGACCTGGCTATCTGCAACTTCCTGTCTCCAAAAACATCCCACCCTGAGTCCTGCAAGTGTCAGCAGGGAGACAGGCACAAAGGAGGGAGCATCTGAAGATCACCTTCAACATGTGCAGGTAAAGAGGTCCAAACTAAGGAGAGATCTCTAAAAATGTAAATGTTTTATATGCCGCATGCTCATTCAATATGTGTGCATTGACATGCAGGGTGGTGTACTGTTGATGCCTCAAAAAAGGCTTGTGTACAATAAAGACTAATAACTACAATAAGTGTAGAACAAGGATTAGAGCTAGAAATATAAGGGAAGAAAATGTAAGGATAATACAGAACAAGGTCAACTATAAACTATTTTACCAAAATGTCAAAGTATTCATTTAAGCCCAGGATCATCATCATTGCTGGGATCAAAAATAAATTATCTTTGGACAATTGTTTTTCTAAAAGCTGTTACTTATTTGATAGTACTGATACTAAACTCTAAGTGAGTATTATTGTGCAAATAATAATGCAGGTATTTTAGTTTTCAATACATGAAATACATAATTTAATTCTATGCAACATGTGGTTTGGATTCACAATTTATGTCTACTTCTTTTTTATTCCATCCCATAATGTCACTGTATTTAGGGGAGCACATACTGTGGGGGTGCAGGTGACATGACAGCACAGAGCTGTTTACATGGTGAGTATAGTAATGTATGGATAGGAACCAGTTATAATCTATAGACATGGAAACCTACAGAAATGTGGACACTCTCTTTATTTGACCCAGGCTCCAATGCTGCCAGTTCCTTGATAGCACCAGTGGATGGCGGTGTAGACCTGCGAGAGGAGGAGATGGAGCAGTCTGTGTTTGGTCAGGAATCATACATGATGCTTTAAATACCCCAAAAAATGAATAGAAAAGGAGCAACCTATTTGATTGTATGGATTACTATGATGAAAAAAAGCAAAACATATTATCATCTTACATATGTTTACCCTTTCCTCTGGTCTATTTTAGGACTACGTTTTGCTCTGGACCCTTTAAATATCCCTCCATCCCTCCATCTTTCCCACTCCTCTCTCACTGTCACCTACCATGGAGAGAACCCTCCTGGCCCACCACTGGACACCACGGTCAGGAGATCGATGACCTCTGACCCCAGGGTTACGCTGGCCCTCCCCCAGGTCTGCGCTGATGTTGTCATTGCACGAGGACAGTATTACTGGGAGGTGGATGTGTGTAACAGCTCCATCTACAGAATCGGTGAGAACTCTGTTAAGTTTGTTTTGGTTGGTTCGATGCCAGCGTGATTATTGCTTCCAGAAACCCTAACTGTTAGTCAGCAAGACTGTGCTTGTTTAAACCCACACTCACAGGAATACACACATGCACACGTCATCAGACACAACTCCATAGTTCACAGTGCCACCATGTTGTTAGGCCATTGGGAAACCGTTCATTGTTGGTTAAGAAACTTTTGAAAAGTGATTTCCGTTTGGTAAAATTACTGGAAAAAGTTTTTCTTATATCTGCAGCTTGTGTTTAACTTTATATCGATTAGTATGGTAAGACAACATGATTTCATTTGAATTAATTATAAAGAAATGCCAAAGAATAAATAAGTGCTGAAATGGCATGTTTGATGCAGTTCTTTAAAAAGCAATCTGATGCCTATACATTCCCTGGAGTGGTTTAAAATGAATGGAATAAGTTGTTTGGAAATCACCAGCCAAATCATATTTAAAAATATTTGTCTTTAAAGCTTTAGTGCGTAACTTTTTGCAGAGAGTTCTGTTGTCATTACTTAGAATTCCTCATGGGGGCGACAGAAACGATAACTTTAAGAGCTTAACATCGTCTATCCGATGGATGCCAAAGATCAGCGGTCCACCATTTAATGCTCAGGCTCATATCATCTGAATTAGCATTGTCATATTCATGCTCCTATTTTGCTTTTTAATGGTCTGACGTTATGATCCTTGTCGTCATTTGCTTCAGACAATCAGACATATTCCAACCTTATGTTGCTGTCATTAAAATCTCAAAGAAACATGCATTGAACCTGAAACGCTGGCGCTGCACTGCGTAGTTACTGTAACAGTCTAACAGTAAGCTAACATATGAAAGTTCTTTATTCTTTTGACTGCCTTCAGTTCTAGAATCAGTTACATTACAGTACAACCAAACATGACTTGCTTTAAGCTGCATACAGTGAAAAAGACATTAAACTCTTAACTCTGGTCCCTAATCACCTTATAAATAGTGATGGCCAAATGAAGCTTTGTGAACCAGTGTCTTTATTTCTGAGCCCACTAGTTGGCGCTATTGATTTTCAGAAAATATTCCTAAGGCATTGCAATTCAATATATTCTCAACAAAATGTTGAACAGAGAGTGCCATCTAGTGGGCTCAGAAAATAAAGACACTGGTTCACAAAGCTTTATTCAGTCGTCGCTACTTAGAAACATTTTGGAGCTGAACAATAGAACAAGACTAATGCCTCATGGTACGGCTCGACTCCACACGCATAAACTCACTTTTAGTACTAGGTTCTCTATTTCGTTTTCCACTGCCGGTAGAAGGCCTATCCCCTCAGTGTAGGCATCATCTTCAACACAACACTCACTGCATCAGCAGTGATATCTGCACCATAGATATAAAACAAAATATAAAACACGTTGTTGTTTTATGATTTGCACCTCGTCAACTATAGGCTACGGCATGGTGTAGGCCTATTCCAAATTTTAAGTCATAGTTTTGCTGGCCGCCATTTTTTATTTTAAATCTGGTGTAAGGGAATGGAAATATCGTGGTCGTTATTGACAGTCATTTGGCTGTTTAGAAATTGGCTGGTTGGGTGCCTGGGTAGCTCACCTGGTAGAGCGCACGCCCACAGAGGCTCAGTCCTCGACGCAGCTGGTTTGGTCCCGATTTGCGGCCCTTTGCCTCACGTTATTCCCTCTCTCTCTTCAATTTCAAGTCTAAGCTGTCCTGTCAAAAATAAACCTTTAAAAATGCCAAAAACAAAATTGGCAGGTTTGCGCAGGATGACCGACCCAGTTCTCTCCGACCTATTAGGGGTATAGCTGAAATAAAAGGAATGTTTTTTTGGAGGTATGTTGTCAGGACAAGTTGGAATTTTGACCTGAAAATAGTGCTAGATGAAAACTTAGGGGCCAACAATTCATCCTAAGAGAAACATTAAGGTGTGTACTAAACTGTATGGAATGGTTTTCAAGAGATTTATAAAACTAAAAATGTTAACCTCATGGTGGCCTGAGAGGAGAAGCCAAGAATCACTTCATTCAGTGGGATTTTTCTTTTGACGATCATGAATAATAGTACAAAATTTAAAATAGTTCTTGACATATTTCAAGCTGGACAAAAGTGGTCCAAACAGCTGTTTGGTCGATCTACATTTCCAACCAGTAAACGTTTAACTTGTAAGTCTAATTTAATTTATACTTCAATTGAACCCCTGTGGGGGAAACTACTGTTGTTAGAACCCACTACATATACAGGCCTGAAATGCACACTCATGCCCAGGTCCTACCCATACACAAATGGGGAGATGTCAGAGTGAGGGGCCTGCAACTGCTGGACAGGCAGATTAAAAATCTTAGAAAGATGTTTTGTAAAACAAATGTACACAGTGAATATGAAACTTCACTTTCTGTCTCTCAGGTGTGAGCTCACTGGATGGTTCCAGCGGCTGGTGGCTTGAAAGGCAGGGCTTATCTTTTAGTGCAGTGTATGATGGGAGCCGAGAGCCGCTCTGCACTGTCCCGCCTCAGATCAAAACCCTTGGTGTATTCCTTAACATTGGAGGGGGCACCCTGAGCTTCCACAATCCTCTGACCCGGGAGCACTTAGCCACGCTGCCTACGAGTTTCAACCCTTCTGGAGTTCTCCCAGCACTGGGCCTGGGCCAGGGTCGACTGAAGCTACGCTGTGGCCTCCCCCCGCCTCCTCATGTGTTCCTCAGTAAGGACTCTGCCTACAGGGGACCTTGTGGGGCTGGCGGAGGACGGTGGCACAGGGAAATTCCCTTTCAGTCAGTGAGGAAAGTGATACAGAAGTTTGAGGAGCTGGCTGTGTCGGACTCAGACTCAGGTCTGGTGTCCAGTTTAGGATCATCCTGCTCCACCTTCTCTTCCATTCCAGATCTGGGGATTCCTGGGATGTTTCCCTCTGGACAAGCAGGACAGGGAACAGTGACTGAAAAGGAAAGTCTTTAATGGGAGCATCAGAAACACACCCACCGCTCCCCTGAGTGGTTTGATCTTTGGCTGTCATTTGAAAGGCTAATTTTTCATCTTGAAGGACTTATGGCTGCCTCTTTCCACTCTCTGCGTGACCCTAGACCAGCAATTGACTCCCTCCCCAGGACACAACCCTTTCTCTCAACCAAACAACCCCTGCTGGTTTTGGATCGAGCCAGAAAGAGCCCTCTGTAATGTGAATTTTGAGGAAACTGTAGGCTTTTAGCAGCAGGACTTCTTGATTTGTCTCTGTGTGGCGGTTGTCACACAATAGGGGTCCTACAATAGAACTGCACACCATCCTGCATGTGTGTATGTGGGTACAAGCACTACCCAGAGTACAAGTGTTTGCTCAGTCACATTTGTGTGTGTGTGTGTGTGTGTGTGTGTGTGTGTGTGTGTGTGTGTGTGTGAGCAAGAGGGAACAATGTACAAGGGGCAGGGGGTGAGATGACGAGGTGTGAGTACAGTGTCACCAGCGGTGTTGACACAGAGCAGCAAGGACAGGTGGTAACATAGATTTATCCCACGGCCGTGCCTTCGATAGGACAGTAGGACTGCCCTTTACTGACCCTTTGAAAACCCCAGGGCTCCCAAAGACTTCAAAAGGGGGGGCAGAGAGCAGGAGAACAGAGAGGGAGAAAGAGAAAACAGCATGCATGAATTAAAGACAGCAGGTGATGACCTGGTAAAAAAAAAAAAAGAAAGAAGAGGAAAAAAAGAATCCCAACAGTTTTCATGCCAAGAAGCTCTAAATAGATTAACTGACTAAGGCCACACCATCTGAGAATTTGATTTAAAGTAGTACTGAGCGGCTATTTTACATTAGAAGTGGTAAATACTGATTGAAGTATAGAGACGCATTAGTTATCTTGGCACATTTTTCAAAAGTGGAATCAAAATTTACATTTGAACCCTAATTAAGGGTTTCTATGCAACTAAACCCTCCTCTTGTGTCTCGTCTCCACTGGCTTTTAGCTCCACAGAGCCCAGATTTTGTTTGCATGTTAGACACTGATTTATTTTTGAGCGATTTTGGCAAAGGAAATAGTGAAAGTAAACTTTTCCTTCTTTTCTCCTTCCTCACCAAGGCTTGGGACCCATTCTAAGAACCACTGGTGCCTTATACTTGGCGTGGTCGTTATTCATGTTCTCCTGCGACCACTAATGATTATAATGCAGGCCCTATTGCAGAAGTCCCTCCAACTTTGGTTGTCTGTTTTTCAATGACTGCCTTTTTGAAAGGTGCAGTCTCCAAGTATTTAGTCAGACCAGCTAAACTGTTAATCTCATTGTAAAACAACAATACAATACAAAAAACAGCATTAATCAGTAGTAGCACCACAGGGGCACTTCTGATGACGAGTATAGCAGCAGGAGTTGGGCCAATTTTCCATTGAGCATCATTTATTTCATGCATGCACAAAATCAGTTAAGCAGCGGGTCAGATAAAGTAATAAGCGATGAGTCAAAGAGAAGCTTGTCAGACTGTCGCCTCTCAGTCCACTCATCAGGATGACTGTGTGTTGATGTTTAACGGTCGAGTTATTTACCGCGCGAGTAAAAAATGCGTGTGCCGTGACCGCCTTTGGCGCGGCTCTCTCTCTGCAGATCTATCGGCTTCTAGGAACACAGTGTGTGGAAGCAATTTGACTCTTGTAAACAGAAATGAGAGGGGCGTTATGCCGATTTCAAAGAGCCGAGAAGGGAGAGAAAGAAAGAAAGAAAGAAAGAAAGAAAAAAAAGATGGAGTTTTCCAGGAAGGATGGAGAAGACTTGAAACGCATGCACATGTGTAGGCCTACGTATTTGGCAGTGTCGACTTTCGGCTACTCTGGCTTTCTGAACATGAAGTCTATGGCGAGGTGTAGTGGTAACATTACTCAAGTACCTTTTTTATACTATTCTTGAGTATTTCCATTGTATAGGCCTACTTCATTTCCATTGTAAAGGCCTACTTCATCAAGATATTTATTCACGTCTTGTATTTTTGATTCTCATGTTTGTATTATTACTTCTTTTTATGTGTCTGTATATTCTTCTGTCTTTCATGTCTTGTCTTAATGCTTTTGATGTCTTATACAAAGCACTTTGAATTGCCTTGAAAGAAGCAACAAATAATCTTGTCCTGCCTCATTGTATTTCTATTATTTCAAAGGGAAATATTACTTTGTAGTGCATCCCAATAGTAGATTAACTAATTTACTCAAGAAAGCTACTGCCTACTTTAGAAGCTTGAGGTATTTGTACTTTACTTGAGTATTTACATTTTGTGCCACTCAGTACTTTTTCTTTACATACTACATATATTTGCTGGCTATAGATTACATGGAAACGTATAAGAAGTGTATAAAATACAATTTATTGCAATAGTTTAACAACCCAACAGAATTAGCCCTTAGCCAACAACGGAAATACTGCTTACACTGTATGCATAATAATCCAATATATACCATTGACAGAAGCCCTTAATAATGAGTACTTGTTCTTTTGGTATTTTACATTTAGCTAATAATACTCATGTACTTTTACTTAAGTGGGATTTTGAATAAAGGAGTTTAATTTGTAGCCTATTGGAGTATTCAAATTTAAAGTGTGGTATTGCTACGTTTACATTCATACACGAGTTGTATTATCATAACAATTAAAAGGGGGACAATTCATAATGTAGCCTACTATGCTATAGCCTACATATTTTTATTGCATTGCAGTATGCTGAGTAAAAAGAAATCTGAATACTTTTTTCCAAACCATACCTAAAGATCTGATACCCTCCAGCTCAGGATGCATCATAGTCATCCATTTGGTCTACATTTATCTGCTGAAATTATAATAACTTTAAATCCTGAAATTAAGCTATTTACTGCTGGAAAATGATGGAGACTGCACCCTAGAACCATATAGGTTCTCTCCCAGAGGTGTCAAAATAAACCAAACACCCCCACACACCCCACAACAACCATACCCAGTACATTTGGAGATCGCTTCTGCCCGCTAATTGCCTCCGGTAATTATTGTCACACTCTCCATCATGGATCCCAATACGGAAATAGTGATGATGGTGAGAAGAAAAAAGGTCCGCTTTTCTCTCTAAAGTTTCGACTGTGTCTGCAAATTGATTCCGTTTGAATGAATAAACATCAACTCTGCAAGACTTCTTGCATTTGCATATTGAGTAAGGAAAGGCCCATTCGCCCTTTCCGTTGCAGCAGCACAAAACAAAATTAGCTTTACAACTGAGCGGTCCGCCTCTTATTACCATCATTATCAGCATCAGCATAACAGTGGCTGTAAAAGCATCATGCACTTCATGTTTTGTTGCTCTGTCAGACTTTACGGCTTGCTCTGAGGTACATCCTGCGTTTAACTGGCAATGGTCCTGTTAGATGGAGATCTCGTAGCTCCTGTAGTGGATGCAGTTTAGTGGTCTCCAACTCATTCTTTTTCGGGTAAAAGATAATTGAATGAGTTACTGCCTTTTCTGGGTTGGCCTTAGATGTATGCCTATGAAAGAATAACTTAACCTAAAATGCGCGCATACGATAGGAATGCAACAAGGAATGCACAATTCCAGCCAGAGTTTGTATCATGGCTTATCTAAACATGAGTCAGAAATAACTGGGTCTTTGAGATGTATTTCCAGCAACTGAATACGGGAGAAAAGGAAGTTCATAGAGTAGCCTAATTTGTTCTATAGCCATTTGGGAGTTTTGGAAAGCCCCAAGATGTAGTCACTGGGATTTACTACTACATTATTATTTTTTTTTGCATGCTAGGCTACTCTAAATAAGCAGCTGGTTTTTACTTTTTTGAAAGCAAATCACACGGCTATTTAAGTCTCATTGTAAAAGCATAGAGTAAAACATGTCATGCTTGTTAATGCAGCAAGCTTGCATGTGATGAGGAACAGGTGGTGTGTGTGTGTGTGTGTGTGTGTGTGTGTGTGAGAGAGAGAGCGAGAGAGAGAGAGAGAAAGTGGGAGAGAGAGAGTGGCACATCTGCCAGGCTATAGCTCACTGGCTGAATACTCACACCTCTCAGTCCAACCAGCAAACAGGATGCGGTCCCCTCTGATTGTGCGCTGTGTAGTCAGACAGACAGATTGGGGGGGGGGTGCTGTTAAACAACCCGCATTTATGAGCAGGGGCGTCTGACAAAACAGAGGAAATACACAGTGCGATGATGGAGAGTGAAGTATCTATGTGTGTATCCACCCAGCTGCACCGTTATGCCATTATGAATGATTTGCATATAGCACCCCCCACCCAATGTCTTTTTACTGATGTCACATTTGGGTTGTAATATTTCGTGGCGTTTTAGAGATGACTTCAGAGTTCATTCACTTTATGGATATGGATCAATTCAAGATGAATGGACAGTAAGCCTATTGGTTTGGTCAAGAAAAAGTCCGTAATTCATAAAGCGTTATTATGACCTATAAATTGATGTCATACAGCTGGAATCCAGGGATCTGCAAACAGATATAGCCTACTCTTGTACATAAAAATGATTTTTCCATGGTTGCATTCATTTCAAATAATCTCCAACATAATATATTCTATACAGGGCTATATCTGTAGGCCTATAACCTAACACATGTCCAATAATATGTAGATGTTTTTTTTAATTGCAGATTGATATGTGGCCTTCCAATAAGGTAAATAAATGGTCGGCTGCAGTCTATTCCATGCATTTATTCTTTTTGGAACTAAAACGTCTGAACTTCATTAGGAAATATGACAATTGTATGATCATCACCAAATGTAAAACTGCATAAATGCTACCTCTTAAATTGTTTCCCCCTCCAAATCCGTAATACTTTGAATTAGGCACTGGCACCCCTAAGAATCGCATATTCATATTCTTTCCCCTGCCCTTTCCCAGCATCTTCCAGCAGAGTGATGTCTTAAAAGTAAAAGAAGGAGGCCTATTCGTCTATTAGTCGAGTGGTTTGCGACCGAATAACGGTCTGATGTACAGGTAGATTATTTTATCATAATTTATTTTTCATACACGTATTATGACGAAACTCTCTTTCGTCTGTTTCCAAACATGCACTGGACTCCAATACACAAACAGCGCTGCCGTCATTATGTCAGTGTACTGGGTTTTGTTAGCTCCAATAGACAATTCACCATCCAGTCTGCCTAATGAAGCACCATGTGCAGCGCAGAAGAAAAGTATCGCTTATCACCCGATGATGAAGTGCAAACAGGCCATTATCGACTCCGATTGCTACTTTTTTGGGGAGGGGGGGGGGTGTGAATCTCCACACCCGGATGGAAGTGGCTCCCTCAGGCCACATATTGTGACACATTAAAATAACACCTTATGCTCACACCTGGGTCTGCACTTTTGGCACAAAAACCAATTCGATTTAGCACTTTTTCACGCGACGTTTTAGTATAGAGACACAGTGTTTAGGGTCCCATGGGTGTGGTTAGTAGCCATAGAGAAATTGAAATGAAAAACATGAAGTAAACAACTGATTTTGTATTTAAATGGTTTTCAAAGTGAGATCTAGAGACTTGAGGGAACAATCAGCGCAATGGAGATCATTTTCTTCTCACTGTAAAGGCACTATTTTGAGCATGTTCTCTAGATGATCCCTAGATGGGGTTACACAGGACAGCATTTAGAGTAAGCTCAGCAACATTACCATACATATTAGCATCAAAATCCCAAATCAATTACTCCTTTATTCCAAACATCTCAGCCATGCAATAAACCTAACCTTTTCTGTGGAATAAATCAGCCATGAGCACCACTACAGCTGCTCTGTTTTGTTTGATGGGAACATTTCCCAGATCTAAATAGGCCTAATAAATCTCACTTGTTGTTGATGTTGTGAACCTCCACAATAGCTACAGTGAGCTTTAAAAGATTGATCTTTTGGCACCTGTATCCATGTGTGAGGGTCATATTAAATGAGATTTTAAGTAGACTCTAGGTAAGGCTTTTAAGCAAGTCAAACAGTTTGAGGTCTGAAAGAGGACAGAGGTTTGCAGATGGCCAGGACAAATTGAAACTGGCTGCATTGAGTTATTCCAACTATTTTCATTTGTTTCTGTTAAGTCACTTAGGTCTCAGCTCCAAACACACTTGAAAAAATAGACAGCGTAGCCAGCCCCAGCAGCAGAGACTCATACATTCCTTAAAGTACATGATCTGAAGATTCACACTTTCTCTCCACAGGAGCTCTGATGTAGTTCTACCCCATCGATGTCAACTGACTAAAATGTGTCACCCGAGAAACTGAGCAGATAAGGTTTTATCACCAGGCTACAGAGTGTGAAAATCAGAGCATAAATACCATAAATCTATGTGGGGGGGCATATGACAAATAATTAAACAAGTAATTAAATAATAAAAAGGGAGCATTTGGTTACACCACTGTAGTAATAATAATCATAATATAGCATTTAGTTTCTCTTAAGGCTACATGCATTATAAAATAAACTCAACAAGACAAGTAAACCAAGTAAATATACCACAGCTGACCATAAAACCAAAACAAATGTAGCCTAAACTCACTTCAGAATATTGTCTATAGGTCACTAATATATAGCCTATAGGTCCCCATTTAACAAAGGATTTGTAACTGTGATGGTGAAGGTAATATTTATGTCACTCAGAAAAATCAGAAAAATTACAGTCGAGTCACATTTTCTTTTAGCAGAAAAGAAAATCACATTAGCAAAGCCAATAGGCTACCAATCGTTCCTTTCCCACTAATAACAGGCTACTTAGCTTCACTTTGTCCCAAGTAAGAAAGTGGGTTAAAACAGTGTTACAAAAGTTTCGGCAACCTATAAATACATCATACACAGGTTCGTTTCCATATCTAAGCGTTAGTGGTTGATAGGGGCGTCAATTGTCCCTTTTCCATCACCAACCCCCACTCATCTCCCCTCCTCCGGCCGGTGGCTGCTTCAAGCTGTCAGGGAAGCGGGCTATAAAACAGAAAGGGACGGGACTCCGAGAAGGCTGTTGGTACTGAGGAAAGACATATGGTTCAGTTGGCTGTGTCCTGTCTTCGGAAAAAAACTCTGCCTCACTGAAACTCGGATGATTTAAAACAGAGGACTCACTAAGTAATGCCAACGGACACTTGGACGTAAGGAGGAAGCTAACTTGTTTTGTTAGGGTGTGTAAATAGTCGCTTTAAGTCGACAGTTGCATCATAAAGTAATAGTCGATATTGGAGGTTTGAGGGTAATATTTTGTGGAGAGACATAAAAAAGAGGGAGGTTTGGGATGCTGTTTCCCCGCGCGCTTCGCTCCTTGCTGTGCGTGCTGGGCTGCGCGTGGCTGCACACCGGAGCACCCTCGCGGCTCAAGTCACCCGCTCTGCCCATCCAGTCTGAGAGAGAACCGCTGCCCTCCAAAGGCTTATCAGGTAAGACAACTAACACCTTTATTTTAAACATATGTCGTGACGTAAGACTTGGCTATATAGCCTAACGTAGCCTAGCATTGTGTGAAGTTGCCGGCTTGTCCACAGAACGAGCACAGGAAAGTTGCAAAACTCAAAAATGTGTCATTTTTTAATGTGACCACAACCTGGGCATGTTATCCTGTATGCGACTGCAACTATAGCTATACCTCATTAATGAATAAAGAGGAGCCAGTCGTTAACTTCCAATAGAACAAGCAACATTATTTGTAGGCTATCATCAAATTGATTAACGTAACGTAACGTTTCAGCCTTTCTTTCCATAATGTATGACCCAACACACTCCATAGGAGGCAGCAGCGAGCACTAACAATTTAAAAATTCCCGATTTTATGTAAATGAATTCTGTTATTTGATATCACAATTATGCCGAATTGAAGTGAGCATACTATTACTTTTAGCAAGTGTACGGTGTGCATATTTATTTGGTGAAAAATACAAGGAATCTTTACTCTGCCTGATTTTTGCCTGGGTCTCTTCATGTGTAAACTAGAGGCAAACATCTGAGTCATAACCGCACTGAATGCCATTTGATTCATGTGTGAAAGCCCCTACGTACAAAGCTCATTGCGGTTTTTATAAGGTAACTACTCTGGAGTTCAAAACTGTGGGAACTCCATACCATCATAACGTGTAATTCACTGTTGGAAACTGTAATCAATCGACTTTCCATTACAAGCATTGGCTCCTGGGATGATTTATTTCAGGAGAGACAGAAGTGGCAGGCAAAGCGAGCTGCTCACAGCTTGGCTCCCTTTAACTGGACTGGACTGTTTAAAGTGTGTAGTGACTTTAATGAAAGAATAATGTGAACCAGGTTGGTAGCAGTGAGAAAGGCAGGCCATCAGCTCTAGTAAAGTTGGCGAGGGGTAACATCACGTCTCGTGTTTTTGTGTGTGTGTGTGTGTGTGTGTGTGTGTGTGTGTGCGTGTGTGTGTATACGCATACGGGACACTGCAAGCAGGCATAGGCCTACTATTCCTGTAGTTACAGTGTGACTAGCTAACTCTCAATTATGATTTTAGTTTAGTAATAATAGCCTACAACTAAAATGTATTTGGATCTCCTGTGACACCAATACAATGCAGTCCCTATATATTAGAACAGGGATCCATTTTTTTTTTTTATAGTCATGGCTCTACTCCAGTACACGGACACAATGACTAACGTGCTGTCCAGAGTTTAACATATCCACATTTGGTAAGGAATTGTATCCATTTGATGTGGATGTAAACACAAATACAGCTCTGTACAATGGCCTCATAGTCATTGTTTTCCTTTTTATTCCTATAGTGACAAAATGGTCCTTCAATGTATGGTATCCACTGTAATAATTTTTAATATGTGTGCATATGTAGTGTGTTTTAGGTTGAGTTTAATGTAAACAAGATGCTCTATAGTACTTCTTAGCTCCTTTTGCTTACTTTTGCTAGTATATAGCCTAGCTTTAACAGCATCAGGATGTATTAAATTACTTCATAAAACTGTAAAATAAGGGTTGGCATCTTTGATAATATTTCAGTGGAACATTTTTATGTCTCCTTCAGTGCTGCTCATGGATCATTTAGATGAGACAGGATGCAAGGTTGAGTCCCAAAACCCATGAGGCATCCAATATGCCTGGGCAATGAGCTATGCAAGATTTATTTGTTGTTACATATAAAAAATGGCACAATGGTAATGGTACAATGGCTTAGCCTGCAGAGTTTAACACCTAATAAAAGCCTTGGAGGTGCACTTTATCTTGCTCTTAAATAGAGCTGGGCAATATATCGATATTATATCGATATCGTGATATGAGACTATATATCGTCTTAGATTTTGGATATCGTAATATCGTAGAATGGCATAAGTGTTGTCCTGGTTTTATAGGCTGCATTACAGAAAAGTTATGTAATTTCTGAACTTTCCAGACTGTTGTAACTGTTCTATTATTATCCTTTACCCACTTAGTCATTATATCCACATTACTGATGATTATTTATCAAAAATCTCATTGTGTAAATATTTTATGAAAGCACCGATAGTCAACACTACAGTATTGTTGCGGTATCGACATTGAGGTATGTGGTAAAAAAATATTGTGATATTTGATTTTCTCCTTTTGTCCAGTCCTACTCTTAATATTAAGAACTTTATGCAAGTCAGCTCATATCTTCAAATGCCTCAACTAAATTCCTCTGTACTCCCAATGTTTCATTCTAGCACACTTAAAAATGACAAACCTCACATGTAATTTAACTTAAGTTTGTTATTGAGACTGCCTCTGGTTTGGAAAGAGCCATAGAATGGTGACCATAACTAGACAGTTAGGTTGACCCTGAAAACAGCCATGTATAATCAGCACTGTTTCTGTTACAGGATGCTCATTTGGAGGACGGTTCTATTCCCTGGACAACACATGGCACCCAGATCTGGGGGAGCCCTTCGGTGTCATGCACTGTGTCCAGTGCAACTGCGAACCTGTAAGTTTTGTCTTAGTGGGAGTTTTTTTTTTTACATGTGTCACTCTCACTCAGTATCTGTGAAATAGCAAGTTGAACTAGTTTGCCCCAGAATGCAGAATTTACTGTCTGTTTTCAGATGATATTTGATGAGTCTGTTTCTTTCGTGTTTCCCTGGCAGCAAAAGAGTCGCCGTGGCAAGGTTTTGGGGAAAGTTAACTGTAAGAACATCAAACAGGACTGCCCAGACCTGGACTGTGAGGATCCCATCCTGCTGCCAGGGCACTGCTGTAAAACCTGCCGTAAAGGTAATCATCTACTGACCCAATCTCACCATTTGTTGTGCTCAGGTTTTCAGATCAGAAGTTTTAAAAAAAATTTTTTTTTACTTGTGATCAAAATTCTACCTTTTCTAATGAAAGAAAAAGCATGCATGAAACAGTCAGCTGAGAAAACATGCAAGTGGGGAGAAGTGAGAGTGACACTACCCAGAAGCCCTAGAGCGTGCCCAGTGGAGCAGAGGAATGAGGGGGCCGTTGAGATTTGTGGGTAGTGTGTGTAAATCAGACACCAAGAAAGAAAGCAGACAGTCCAGCCGAGCTCCTCAGAAAACTGCCTGAGAAATAAAGTTTGTGGGTGCCTATGAGCCACGGTGTGGTTTTTGTTTTCAAGATCATGTCGGTGGGGCCGTATTTGGCTGAGTGAGCATTGATGTATGTGTCACTACATGTGTTTCTGTGTGTGTACACACAGACACACACCAGTTTGTGTGGAACAGCGGGTCATTGTTGGGATTGCACGCCAGTGTCACTCCCAATTTTCCTTAAGCTTTTCAGCTGCAAGAGACTACCCTGGTTAGTTATCCCTGGCTGAGAGAGAGAGAGAGAGAGAGAGAGAGGAAATGAGTAAGACAGAGAGAATGTGCTGTAGCCTTCAACATAGGATTGAAATTGATGTCTGACAATGTCCCTTCCCTATCCATCTCTCACTTTTCTTCTGTAATTTTTACCTGTCTTGCTCAACTTCGATTCGTCACATTTTCTCTCTGGCTGATCATGTGCACACATTTCACACTCTTCATCAATACTCAACATAATCCGTGAAGAAAGGCGATGCTTAAGTGTCATCTGTGTGGCCAGACTTTGAGAACGACGTAGCAGAATGTGTTTGGAAATGTTTGGTTTGATTTGGTTTATCTTGCCAGATACTATAAGAGGTTCAAAGGTAGACACTAAAAGTCTATTAGAAACCAGAATGCCACTACTGCTGATAGCAGCATCTAACTGCTGATAGATTCCTATCAGGAAATATAAAAATAATAAATGAATTTAGGCCAACATTAAAAGGCTAGCATTAGGCATATATATGGGCAGCCCTACTGGTGGTCAGCAAGTATCTCACTAGCTTTTTTTTCTAACTTTTTGTTTTTCTTCGACAGGTGAGGATGACAAGAAACACACAGGCTCTGTGCTGGACAGCTTTGAGTATTTCCATGAGAAGGGCAAGGATAAGGAAGATGACCTCCACAAATCATACAACGACCGATCCTACCTTAGCTCTGAGGAGTTGGGTCCCAGGGAGAGCCGTACTGGTAAGTATGACTCCTATAGACAGGCCGACAGACCACCAGCACACCTACATTTAAACAACATCTACACAGTGGGCTGTAATTTGTTAGACCAGCATAAACAATTATAAATAATTAAATAATACCATAAAAAATATAAATGATGCATCCTTCAGAAAGCACATTCCTACAGAACTTACACATACACATTTACACACACTTAAACACACAGAATAATAAAAACACTAAAACAGGAATGTTTCTCATAGCATATGTTAGTAAGTGCCTTTTTAACCTTCTCTCTTTCTGCAGACTTTGTTGCAGTGTTGACAGGAGTGACGGAATCATGGCTGCCCAGCTCCAATGGTGTTGCCAGAGCTCGCTTCTCTCTGACCAGAACTAGCCTGGCCTTCTCCATCACATACCAGAGGTAAAACACACAGCAAGTCAGAGCTGACACAACTATGTCCTTGGCTTGTTTTGTAATTTTGAGCTCTGAAAGTGGTGCTCTTTTTTTCTGATTAGCCTCAGTAGCATCACTGCTCATCCTTTCCTCTACAAATATAAAACATCACAATCTGTTGTTTCAACCATAATTTTGCTGTAGCACTCAGCATGAAGAAGTAGCAAAATGAATGTGTTTTAAAAGAATTGAGCTACATCTATGAAAATGCATTACATTTTTCCATTCATTGTTCATTTGTATCTCTCTCTCTTCCCTAACTGATCAGAATGGGCCGCCCCAGTAAAATAGGCTTCCTGGATTCAGATGGGACCATTGTTTTTGAGTACAGAGTCCCCAAGGGACAGTCAGACATGGTAAGACATTACATAAATAGAAAATCATCCACATTTGCTTCCATTAATGTGGTTCTCATAATGTGACTGTGTGTCTGTGTGTTTTCTGAGAGAGAGAGAGAGAGAGAGAGTTTAAGTACTGGTGTGACGAATGCTCTGACTCCGTGACTTTATGCTCAAACTCTGACTTTTTCTCCCATAACACACTGCAATAATAAATGATAAACACACTCACAGACACAGTGACACTTCCTTCCTGCGTCATTGCCTCTCTCTAAACATCAAACAACTCTCTCCGGGAGAAGTCGTGTCTTCATATCGGCTGAGAGCCTGGAGTTGAGAGTACAATCACATGCATGCTGATGTATTTAGCAGATGTGCATGTTTTGCTTTTTCCCGAGTGAAAGATATATGAAAATGTTTGGTAATTATAGGCTGTGTATGTTTTATTGTTTTTTTTCATGGACAAATTATATCTACACTGCGACAGTGCTGTAGCTTACCTGCCTGTCTTTATGCTTGTGTGTGTAGATCTGTGGAGTATGGAAGAACCTGGCTAAGCCTCAAATGCGACAGCTGCAGTCTGAGCAGATGCGCATCAGCATGACCACATCTACGGGCAGACGAGAAGAAGTGGAGGGGAAGATCATCAAACACAGGGCACTGTTTGCTGGTGCGTGTGCATTCAGGATATTATACCATTCTGATGGTTTCTTTTTTGTAATGTTCATTAAGACTCAAAAGTGTGGGCTTTGTTTACCAAGAAGTATTTGTATAGGAGTCCTATAACAGAATACAGATACTCAATATGGTAATGTGCATGTGTGTTGTGTACAGAGACATTCAGTTCAACACTGACATCGGAGGAGGAAAACTCAGGCATGGGAGGCCTCGCCATGTTGACGCTGAGTGACACAGAGAACAACCTCCACTTCATCCTCATCCTTCAAGGCCTCATCAAACAAAGACAAAGGTCAGAAACAAGACAAAGAAGGAAGAGAGGGTCGGCACTGAGATATAAAAAAACGTTAACTTGTATTATTTGTAAATTGTATTTAATGTTACAAACAGAGATTTCTCACCCCTGCAGGAGCTATTATGGTGCCCTTAAATCAAATGCTTGTTTTACAATTCCTCCAAGTAAAGTACTGGGACAAGAATCCTCTTTTGTGATCTCTGTTGTCATGTCAGTCTATCAGTTTCTACCAATTTCATCTCAGTGCTTCAAATCTGTCTCTCTCCTCAGAGCCCATTTTGGTGCCCATCCGAGTCCAGCTTGTGTACCGACAACACATCCTGAGAGAGATCCGAGCCAACATCACCTCTCATGTAAGTAACAACACACAATAACAAAGGTCTACAGTTTACAATGGGCTTTTAAAGACTGATGCCAACAGTAAAAGCTGTTGATAGTATTTTGTACCAAATATTTTTATCTTCACGTCTGACAAATAGAAATGTTCAGTGTTTTCCCCACAATTTATTTTCCAATATTCCAATATTCAGAATGAAATAAGTGGTAGATTTTGGGGAAAAGTGTTGAACGATGAATTAAGGGGTGACTGGAGGGGGAGCAGTGTTGTTAGGAACATATAACACAGCAACACACGCCCTCCTCTCTGAGGCGGATGTGGTTTGATCACCACATCCTAGCGCTGTTGTCTGATCACAGCTAACTACCCTGAGACATGACAAGAACAATGGATGGAGAGGAAGAGTGAGGGGAAAACAAGAGAAGCGAGAAAGTGTACAAGAGGAACTTTTGCATGAGACAGATGTGAGAAAGGGATGGAGAGACCCAGAGGAGAGAGGGGAGTGATGGGGGGGGGGGGGAGAGAGGATGGACTGCGTACACACTCCTCACACATGTCAGTGGTTAGTGGTCTGTGGTCTGAGATGGATAGAGGGAGGAAGGAGGCAGGAGGAGGAGTGATGAAAGGTGGGCCTGTTTTTAATTCTGCCAGGAATTGCGTGAAGGGCCGCTGCGCCTCTCTCGAGCCTAGCGGTGAGAGGGGCCATCCGTGAGAAATATGCGAAAAGTTTGAGCTTAGCAACCGCTACATGACCCCTGTAAGTGTCCTCGAGCTAGGTGCAGAAACTCAAACCGCTGACTCATCTCAAGTCTAGCTAAATAACAGAGGCTCATAAACAACAGACTGTACATCATTTTAGCTGAAAAGGATACTTGCCTTTATTTTTCCATCTCTAAATACTCACACACACAAGCAAACACAGTTTTGAATGTGTGAAATCATTTTTTATTGGACCAGTAATTCTGACAGTGTCCTGATTTACACAAGACCCCAATAAATCCTTTTGCACCTTGCTCCCTTCTCATTATTCTATCCATTCACTTTCCCCAATATAAGTCACCTTCCCTCTGTCCAGGCCCTTCTCCGTTCCTGCTCTGTTTTGGCTCCTCGCTGTGTGGATTTATGGTACATGCATATTTATATTGAACTGAGGCCCTGAAGTCATAAAAGTAACATTTCTTCAACACGCTCGTACATCTGTCCTATTACTCTAGCAACATCCTCACCAACACCCCCCATCTCTCCTGGAGTCCAGTCAGCCTGCTTGAAATTCAACCTCAATATGAAACGTGTTAAAACAATGCAAGCCTCTTTTTTTTTTTACCAAGAATTTAGGCGTTTGTAAGTGGGGTGCCTTAAAATTGTAGCTGTTTTGTAACACAATTGTCTAAGTCCTTAATGGTTGCTGAGTTTGTGATGCATTTGTAATTGCTGAATTAATCTTCTCTTAAAAGAGATGTGACTGCTCTAGGATCTGTTTTGCTTTCTGTGCTCATCTGATCTTTGTTTGATATAAACTGAAGGGATACGTTCACTTTAGTTGGAAACATGTCACCAATCTGTTTTTGTCTAAATAAGTTGGGGATTTGTTACTCAGGTAACATGTCAGTGTTACTAACATAATGTCAACAAGATATTAACAGCATAATATTCCATTTTCATTTCTGGTATTGAAAAGGCATGTATTTACAATGGAATATGGTTTTATATTTATTGACTTGTTGACCCACGTATAGTATAAGATCAAGTTGACGGTTTTAATCTGTGCAGGATCCAGACTTTGCAGAGGTACTGACAGACCTGAATAGCCGAGAACTCTTCTGGTTATCTCGTGGTCAGCTGGAGATCACCGTGGCAACCGAGGGTCAGGAACCGCGACAAATCTCTGGCTTCATCACCGGCAGGAAATCTTGTGACAGTAAGTGTCCCCGCAATTAAACCCTTTGCCATGTGAAGAATTGAAAACATGTTTTCTTCATGTCTCTCTTTCCCATCATTCCAGCGAGGTGGTACCAAACACTGTAAAGGCAACAAACAGAGGTTGCTAAGAAGAGTGTTTTGTACTGTCATTGGTTGTGGCTGTTCTTGTCATTCTCCTCTATAAATACTTGTTTTCTTTCTTTCTGTTTCCATCATTTTAAGTCTTATCGCTGGGGGAAAAACCATGTGTATGGACCTCTGTTTGACTTGGTGGTCTACCAAGTCTGTGTATGCATGTTTGAGAAAGAAAGAGAGACCGGTTTTTGGAATGTTGTGGCCAGTCCATGGTCTTTTCATGGGATGCATACTTAAACATCAAATATCAAGGTGTCCAGCACTTTGGACCCCTTGAAAGACACTTTCATTGTCTAACACATGCAATGCCATGCACATAAACAGACACAAATGTGTAAAAGATGTTTTCTTAGTACAAATTTGACACACCGATTGAACTGACACAGTGGTGCTGCCAAGGTCCCAGTTGACTGGTGTTTCAGTACCGTGATTAACAGCTTGACGTTATGTGTGAAGAATTCAAACCCAACACACTCCCATCCCTCTCTTTCCTCCTCTTTTACTTTCCTCCTCTCCGTTGTCTGCTGTCCCCTTTGTGTATCTTTGATGTCATTTTTCCTCTCTGATTTTTTTCTGTCTCCATGTCATATTCAGAATTTTTCTCTGCACTTTTCTGATCCTTCTCTGTTACTCATTCCCTCCTGTCCTCTCAACCCTCTTTTTAAGCCTGCTGCATTCAGCAAGGGTTACCTCATTCTAAGGCTTAACCTTGGGTGTGTGTGTGTGTGTGTGTGTGTGTGTGTGTGTGTGTGACAGACAGTGCAACAATATGTAACATGTATGTTTTTTGGCAGAAGGTCATGCACACAATTTCGAGACCATACGCGCCTGTTGATTAGTGGTTAAATTAAATCTGTCTCCTCAATGACTGTTTCTTGGTGAAGGGATGACATTCTGGTTATGTGGCTTTTATGAGTGTGTGGTTGCAGAACGTGAGGGAATGTAATATGTCCCCCTTCCTCTCCCTCCTTCAAGCATATAGTTAAACTTAAGTTTAGGGGGGGAACTCCGAGGGGAAAAGTGATGGTTTTAGATAAGTAATTTGAACAAGATTGCTCTCTAAAGTGGAGTTTTGATATTGATCTGTCTTTGTTTGGCTCAGCTATTCAGAGTGTGATGTCCAGCAATGATGCATTGACCCCGGGGAAGACAGGAGGTGTGGGATCTGCTATCTTCAACCTCCATGATAATGGTACACTGGACTACCAGGTATGGATAATTCTAATTAAATAAATGTTGATAGTTGTTTGACATTTGTTATGCTGATACATAACTTGGAGACACACTACATGATTGAAACTATCACAGCATAACGCAAATAAACACAATTTTTATTTCTTGTTGGCGTAGTTGATCATAGTAAAACAAAAAACTGTCACTTTTCCTGAGATTGCAACATATTCATCTGTGTTTTAGGTTTCAGTTGAAATGTTTGTGATGGCCAATCTTCCATCCAAAAAACTGAATATCGCCATTTTAATGGGGAGTTCATAAAAATACTTTGATGGAAATGCAAAAAAATTGGCTTAAACTGACTAAGCATTAATAAACCTGGCCAAAATCAAGCTGATCCCATATCAAACAAATCCACAAAAGAACTGTCCTTTAGTTAAGAATCTCTTCCAGACATGTTTTAAGAAATAAAATACTCTGCTTTGAATAATATTTGTCTAATATGTATACATTACCTAGTCCCTCTTCTTATCATTTTTAGTATTAAATCTACTCCTTCTCATTGAAAAATCCAGAATTTATGACTTAGCAAATTTTGTTGTTAAGTTTTACAAGATCTATCCTACTTCACTTAAAATTCCATTCTCAGTGTAAGCTGGAGTCTGAGAGTTCCCCGTCTGAACGACAGTTGGCTTTCAGACTAGTTTTAATGTTTACATTCACATGTCAAACTGAGATTTAAGGTGAGCAACCCCTCAGCAGAAGACAGCCAGTACATCATTCTGCACAGTGAAGGTTAAACATCCAAGTGAAGGAACAATAATTAAAACATATTTTTGAAAGGAAGGAGGCTTTAACCATTTCTCCCTCATCCCCACCATCTAGGTTCAGGTCGCAGGTCTCACCAGTGAGTTTGTTGGCATAACTATCGAGTTGAAGCCACGGCGGCGAAACAAGCGAACTGTGCTGTATGACCTGACGCCCGAGTACAACAAGGCTACAGGCCAGGCGCTGGGCAGCTGGAGCCGCCTGGAGGCGCGACACATCCACATGCTGCTGCAGAACGAACTGTTTATCAATGTGGCCACGACACACGGCCAGGAGGGGGAGCTGAGGGGGCAGATTAGGGCCCTGCTCTACAGCGGCCTGGAGACACCCAGACATGGTACGGATTGATGGAAGCAGGGGATGGAGAAGGGCAAGGGAGGGAATAGAATTCATAAGATCCATGCAAATGCTTTCTAAATGTACTGTGCATAGCAGAACAACGTTACCAATGTTTTCAAGTCCTGGATGCACGTTTCATTACCAATTTCCCTTCTTTCAGAGTTGCCCACTCCTCTGGCTGGCCACTTTGTGTCTCCACCAGTAAAAACTGGTGCCTCTGGCCATGCCTGGGTGTCCGTGGACAAACAGTGTCACCTGCATTATGAAATCGTTGTCACAGGCCTCAGCAAGGCCGACGACCTCACTGTGAACGCCCATCTCCACGGACTGGCTGAGATTGGAGAAATAGACGACAGCAGCACTACTCACAAAAGGCTGCTGACTGGCTTCTACGGCTCACAGGTAAATGAGTGTGTACACACAAGCACACACACACACACACACACACACACACACACACACACACACACGCACACGCACACACGTACAAATGAGTGAAAATAGATGTAAAAATACACACTCATACAGAAATAAACTCAAACACACTCTCCTCTCCTCCAGGCTCAGGGAGTGTTAAAGGAAATCAGTCTTGAGTTACTGCAACACCTGGACCAAGGAACAGCCTTCATCCAGGTCAGCACCAAGATGAACCCCAGAGGAGAAATACGAGGACGGGTATGTAAAGAAAAGCATTTATTTGTGGCTGAGACTTTTTTTTAAATCCCTTATTCAAATGTATGCAATTTCCTCTGTCAAATAGAATAGGCCATGATTTTCACTCAGGCTTAGAGAGCTGCAAATATTTCTAAAACAAGTCTCTGTTTCAATTCATTTCAATTTTATTTATAGTGTCACATAATAACAGTAGTCATCTCTAGAGATGGTCCGATACCATATTTTGCTCCCAGATACCGATTTTGATTTTGACGTTTGCGTATCAGCCGATGCGAAGTACTGATCTAATACCAGTGTGTCATATATTTCATTACAATGAACAATGAACGCCACATAACTTTCTTTTAATATACAGTTTGACAGTCAGTTATAACAGAAAAATAACATAAATAATACTACTTAGATAAACATAGATTTTCTTCAGGGCTTCATTACATGGTATCTGATCGGTGCATAATCTCCGGTATTTCCCGATTAGGCAATATTAGGCAGTATTGGAATCAATACAGATACTGGTAAAAAAAGTCATAGAATGGTTAACCATAATTGACAAAGTAGAATAAGGAATTTGATTATACAAAGAAGAAGAGTAGTACAGTCATTGGGGCCTCCTCAAACCATCTTAGTGTTTTTAACGCGTCTGTGTGATTGCTCAGTTAGCTGACAGGTGCTGTCTGCCTGCAGAGACTTTGTAGAAAAGTACATTTTTTATTGGGGTCCAGAAACGCAAAAAACCTACAAACGCAGATGTAGTGGTTGATGAGTTCTTTTAGGCTGCCAGCTACTAACAAAGAAAGTGATCTCACACACACACACACACACACACACACACACACACACACACACACACACACACACACACACACACACAGCAGTAGGGTCCAGCTGTTTAATAGCAAACAGGTCAAACACATAAACACCCATCTGCTTGGCAGCACATTAAGGAACAATAAATCCAGTCAACAAATGAAGTCAGCTTGAGACCAGCCTTGAATCAGGTGTGGCCAACACATCTCTAATGGTCTAACCACCCTTTCTCTTTTTTTCTTTTCTCTGTCTCATTTTTCTTTCCCCCCTTTTATCTCAACACATTTCACCCACCACTACATCTACCTCATTTATGTTGTATTTTTCCTTCATGTCCTCCACCTACATCTATCCCATTGTTTTGTTTTCTACACATTTCCTCTGTCCAGGTCCATGTGCCAAACAACTGTGAGTTTGGGACCAGGGGGGATATAGAGGATATAGAGTCAGAGTTTGACGACCTCTTTGCGAAGAACCCAGAGGAGCTGAAGAAAGACCCCCATACCTGCTTCTTTGAGAACCAGCATCATGCTCATGGCTCTCACTGGACTCCCAACTACGACAAGTGCTTCTCCTGCAGCTGCCAGGTAAAGACAAGTCAACAAGGATGGATGGTTTAGCACTAAAACGTTAAAGCAGGGAAGAGAAGCTGGGAAGTACATTAGTTTGTTACAACTGAATTTAGTATATCATCTTATCTCACAAATAAAATCTACTTTCTTCTTTCTGCATTTTTCCTGCAGAAGCGAACTGTGATCTGTGATCCAGTCATCTGTCCGGTGTTGACCTGCTCCCAAACCATTCAGCCTGAGGACAAGTGCTGTCCGATCTGTGATGGTGAGACACAATCATATTTTGATTGTACATGAGATACATGAATGTATAGAATATCATGTTTTATAGTGGTTATTCAGCTTCAAGTCCCTGGCGGGGAGTTATTATTTTGGGTGAATTCCCAAAGTGCTTCCAACAGAAATCATAAAGTTGAAAACTAATTCTGTTTTTATGTCTCCATTTCCTTTTTCCTGTTCAGAGAGGAGAGAGCCCAAGGACATGAAAGTTCCAGATAGGGTGGATGAACATCCTGAAGGTAGATACTACTTCTCCTGTCTCTGACTTAGCTTCTCTCCTTCTCTTTCTTTTTGGATTTTTCTCTAAACGATTTTCTCTTGTAGTGTGTCTTTTCTTTTTACATGTCCTGTAACACATCCTGCATTTATTTCATTGCATTTTCCACCTACAGTTAAAAGTAAACTGAATCATTCAGACATTTTCTTGCTGACTGGCCTCTTTAACCAGTTTTCTCCTCTTTCCTTTCTCTCAGGTTGTTACTTTGAAGGGGACCAGAAGATGCACGCCCCAGGAACCACATGGCATCCCTTTGTACCTCCCTTTGGCTACATTAAATGTGCTGTCTGCACATGCAAGGTAAATATACATCAATAAACCCACTCACATCTGGCTGGATTTACTTTCCAAAATCCCTTAATGGATCATTTATCTTGTGTTAGACTGCTAAGAAGGTTGGGCATACATGAACTTCTCATAAGTGAAACCTTGGGGAATGTTCAGACTTTGTGGAAAAAGCAATAAGTCAGTTGCAGCTTCTGTTGTGCTGGAAAAAATAGGATTGCTTCTTACCGGCTGCTAATGCTACATTATATCCATAGGGGTCTTCAGGAGAGGTGCACTGTGAGAAGGTGACGTGCCCGGTGTTGACCTGCAGTCATCCAGTAAGACGTAACCCCTCCGACTGCTGTAAGGAGTGTCCAGAGGAGGAGAAGACTCCAGCAGGCCTGGAGCACAGCGACATGATGCAAGCAGATGGCCCGAGGCACTGCAAATTTGGCAAGAACTATTACCAGAACAGTGACAACTGGCATCCCTGGGTACCAATGGTGGGGGAGATGAAATGCATTAACTGCTGGTGTGATGTAAGTATCGTGGCTGCCAAGAAATAAGACCCAAGTGTAAATATTACTTTGCTGACATTTGACTGAAATATAATCAAAATTGTTGGTTTATAAAAAATAACTTCAAGGCACCCCATTAAAAGTTATTCTTTCAAAGTTATGTTTTGAAGTAGAATATAGAAATACAATACACAGTTCACAGAGAGTTCAAACTGAATTCTTTCAACATAACAAAATAAAAGTGCTCTGATCAAGATGATCTAAAGCCAGTACTTTAGCAGATGTGTTGTACTTGTGCATGGAGTCTTTTCTTTAATCTAATTAGATTTTTTAAAGCTGCTCTACTCAATATTTTTATATGATCAATGGGCCAAATGACAATGTGTAATGTGAAAGGAGTTGCTCATAGTGAAGAACCCACAGAGCATTGTCAACTCTGCAAATCCCCTCAGCTCTACGGAACATTTCAAGTCTTTCAACCTATTGTTTTGGTTTCACAGCCCACGACTTCACTGTTTCGGTTAACACTCACTGCTCTCATCGACAGTTTCCAAACAGCAGACAGACCGAGCTAGCAATTGGCTGGTGAACGCAGTGAGAGTATTTAGCAGCTTAAGAGCCACATAGAGACCAAAAATAGAGCTAAAAGGAGAATGAAAGTTGATCCGGAATTAAGATTTAATCTTCCCATCTTACTTGGTGATATGCATTCCTGTCATACCGGCGTCTTGTGTCTTATTTCCTGTGATTCTACATTTTGCATCGTTTCACCAACCCGTCATCTTCCTCTGTTATTGTCAACAGCATGGTGTGACCAAGTGTCAGAAAAAGCAATGTCCAGTACTTACCTGCACCAACAACACCCGCACAGAGGGTGCATGCTGTCCGGAATGCCTTGGTGAGCAATGACAACACCCACACACAACACCAGCAGGGCCTACCCTGTCCTTATCCTCCAATACAAGGACAAGGACAATCTGTTAAGTGTGCAGTGAAATGTTATTCATTTACACACATTTAAAAACTTGTCTTAGGGAGCCAACAAAAACAAATGTATGTTTTGTTTTTCTGTCATGATTCAAATGTGGCTTTAACTTAATACAGAGATTCTTGATTTTTCTGTTCTCCTTAGATCCCAAAGAGGATGATGACCAGATGATGAAAGCTCCAGACAAAATGCAAACCAGGAGACACTGATCTGTGTGGACCCACAAAAACAACACCAAACGCTCCTCTACCCATTTAACCAATCCTCTCTCTGACGGACCCAAACCCAGAGCTGCACACTGGGTCCCCCCACCCCCTCCCTCACCTCACACCCACCCTATCATCAGCTTCAGGATTGTAATGAACAGAGAAGAGCAGATATGGAGATATGATAAAATATATATATATATTTCCAAAGACTTGTTAAATGAAGTTATGAAACTATGAAGAGAACCAACCAGACTTTTTACCCTCTGCATCCTGCCTTCCGATTTTGCTGGAATCTTCTTTTTGCTCAGTTTTTTTTTTACCAGGACTGGAAGGTATATATATATATATATATATATATATATATATATATATATATATATATATATATATATATATATATATATATATGTAGAAATATAACACTGCTGTCCAATGGGATTCTCAGCTTGGTTTGAAGGACACACTTTGGTAAGATTGTGCCAGTTGTATTTTATTGACAGGGCTTCTTTTTGAAGTACAGCCATAGCTACTGTAGCTTTCACCGCTCTCACTGGATACAGAGGAAAGTGTTTCTTAAATCTGTGTGAATGTGTATATGTGTGAGTGTGCTTATGTGTGTGTGTTTTACCAGTAAATATGAATAAGCAGTAATACAGAAACACAGTTCTGGGTGGCAAAGTAGGGTTAAAAAAAACCTGGAAACGTCCCTTCAGCCACTTCCCTCCATCATCACACATACTTCACCATACCTAGAGAATGGCATGGTTTTATTTCAGTTAGCTTAATAGCCCGTTTGATTTGCATTGAGAGATGATTTTACGGAAAGTACCCAATGCCAATCTCTAGGTATGGTAAAGGGTATGTGATGATGTGGGGTTATTTTAATTCCAAAGGCCAAGGGAACTTTATCAGGAAGCATAGTATCCTGATCCATGAAATAACTGGCCTTTAATAATAAAATCTGCCTGCCTCTATGGGAATTTAACATAGGGGTGTGTAAAGTTATGCCCCGTGTATTTTAAGGAAGAACATTTATTTATTCACAATACATTATTAATTCACAAATAAAATTGGTGTCCTTAAAGGTTGGATTTTTCCTATTTTTTTTAAGTAAGGCATTACAATCAATTTCCAAATGATTATTTTTTTATTCCTCTTTTTAGTCAACTTTAGCATGGGTTCATAATCTTATGAGCCCCACTGTATTTCCTCTCGATGTCAGTCATGAAGCCCTCAGGATCACTGGCGTTTCATTGGAAGAGAAGTTTGAATGGGTTCAGCTGATTGTTATTTCAGTGTAAAACTAATATGAGCTTTGCATTCACCTCATGTTGATCTCATCGCTTCTCTGCTTCGGTTGTTCCTATTTCTGTTTCAAATTAAGTAATATTTGTATGATTTTTTTCTATTATGGTTGTTTATGAAAATGAAGCTGGTTTGTATTTTGTATTTATTGAATGGCGTGGAGACAAAAATAAAAAGATGTCTGTTGGTAAAAGACTTGTGGGCTTGTTTTGGACACTGTAGCTTATTATCGCTCCCGCGTTCCCTTTTTGCATTTACATCTTCGTTTCTCATCTGGAGTCCTTGGGAGTTTAGTTCTCCACTTTGTTGCTTTCTTTCTCTTTCTTTCCTTCTGTTTCTCTTTCCTCACAGTTTTTTCACATATGGAGCTTTGATTAAAGAGGAATGACAAGCCAGAGAGACCCGACTTAATCCTTTGCTTTTTCCTTTCTCTTTCTCCATTGTTCTATTTCTGCCTTTTCACTCTTCACCTACCCTTCATTATCTTCCACATTTTTTTCTCATCTGTTACTTTCTTTCTGTCCTTGTTATATCCTTTCTCCTCATATCCTTGCAATTTCATTTCCTGCTGTCTCTTTTCACACTGTATATCCTTTCCTTTCCCCCCTTTCCGTATCTTTCCATTCCTGTTTTCCTTTCCTTTACTTTTCTTTCATTTCCTCCCCTTTTCTTGCTTGCTTTCCTTCTCTGACAGTCACCACATGTGCTCAGCAAGGTTTTGTCCCTTACATACCGCACCATGTAAAAACACACACACACACACACACAAACACACACACTGCAGGCAGACTGAAACATAAACACATATTCACAGATGTACACATGTACAAACTCTTGAATCAAGAACACACACATTGCCAAAGGGCAAGCAGAAATCCCCCCTCACACACACTATCTGCTGCTGCACTCTGCTGGTCAAAACAAAGTATTACACTAAATTTATCTCCAGTTTATAATCCAGCTGGTTGAAAGCACTTCTGCTGGCACCTGTTGACCTCCCAGAGGCAAAAAAAAGAGCTTTGTGCGTGACTAAAGGCATGTTGGAAAGCCATAATCAGGCGAGCAGGGAGTGGTGTGTGTGTGTGTGTGTGTGTGTGGGGGGGCGCATGCTAGGGGTCAAAGGTTAAGCATTCTGAGCTACTGTCGGTTGCAGCTTGTGAAGAAGCATGAAACATGTACCAGCCTGAGCCCTGCATCTGCACGTGTGTGTGTGTGTGTGTGTGTGAGTAACTTTAGCAGTACTGCACACAGACAATTAAAAAAGAAATGATATAGGCTAACAGCAATTTGTCCAGAACAATCTCTCCACGTTTCCACATTGGGATTCTTTCCACTGTAGCATGAATACAAAAAATTATATTATTAGATTAGATTAGAGTCAACTTTATTGTGCAGTGTACAAGTACAAAGATAAAGAGTGGTGGTGGTGCATAGGCAGGACATGAAATAAATTGCATGTTATAAGAACAGAATAAATATGGCTATGTAATATGAACAATGTATGAACATACGTGCAATGTAGTAGCAGCGACCTAATACTAGTAGTAAGAATAATCTAGATAAAGATATATGCAGCGTGATAACAGAATATATACAATAATAAAACAGAATAAAAATGGATATACTGAATGAACCATATAGACAGATATGTACAGTATGTACAGTTATGTGCAGTGTGGTAGCATTATAAGACTAGTAAGAATAAGTGTATGCGCAGGATGAATAGTATGAAGAGCAGTAGAATATGGCTAAGGTGTGAAGTATGAATACAGTATGAATGTAAATAAATAAATAGAACAGCATAATAATATATAAATTGTTTTTAACATCACAGAGATGCAAGACAAAAGGTTTGTTAATAGGAACATGCATCTTCGTATCTCACTGAGCAACATGACATCATGTACTCATATCTGAGTTATGTAATTCATTACTGTAATGACATTTAAATCAGAGCCATGTTATAAACTGGACTCTGGTCCCTATTCATCTTTGTGGTTTAAGAAAAATATACAATGTTTTAGGTTGTGCTGGATTGTTTCTTTCATGTTATGAATTAATTGTTTTTGGATCAAAACCATGTCATGGATCCTGAAAGTCACGCAAGTCTCCATGTGTTGACCAAGGAGACAAGACTTATTGAGGCAACCAGCCAAGAAACAGTCCAGCTGTATGTTTAAAAACAAATATCTAATAAATTGGGACTCTGTGTGTGTGTGTGTGTGTGTGTGTGTGTGTGTGTGTGTGTGTTCTGTCTTGTCTTTAAATAATCTCACGAACCGTCTTCTACGTCACACTTGGTTTCGTGGGTACTTAATGAACTGGGGTCTGGATTTTGGAGCAGTTTGGACAGCAATGGATATTAAAAAACTAAATAAAACTAAATGGCCGAAACAATAATGGCTGGGGGAAAATTGACAAAAACAAACACTGCAGACGCAGCATACAGCAGGCTGTTGACACGCTCTGTACAGCAGCTTTGCCTGCGGTTCACTTTTGCTGCTTACGTCACATGATTGCTGGACATACCAATCAAACTTTTCTTCACTTTCATGGTGCAAGAAACATTGCAAAAAAGATATAATATGGAGAAACCCACTCCACATTTTATTTGAGATTTTTAAATTCTGAATCAGCAAATTTTCACGATCAGGTAAAGTAGTAGCCTACAATATCTTTCTCTGATGTAGAAGTACACTGTCAGTACAAGTCAATAGTAGGCTATAGCTACAGAGGAGTTATATTAAGTAGTTTGGGGTCCTTCTGTTTTGGGGTACAATTTGGTTCTGGAGAATTCTACAAGCAGCAATACCACAGGCCAAGCAATCGGCTCCAAACAGGCACAATTTGAACGGGTACAGTAAAATAGAAAATATTTTATTGGAGTTTTACTTAGATTTCAGGGCTTGGTGATTTTTATTTGACCTAACACTTAAAACCTAACCTTTATTCCCTTTGAATTATGCACTATGAATATAGATTGTCTAAAATTAATCAATTGTAGTCTAAAAGTGTAAAATCCGTAAACGACAAAGTCACGGGTCCTACAGTCCCTAAGTAGGATCATTAGAGAGCATAACTGGCTGAACAGACACTATTGTATGTTTAGTTGACTAGGATTTAGGAAATAATCGTTACGACCCAAAGTAGTCTAGGGGTGGAGGACGCAAACAGCTTAAAATAATAAACTCGGACAGAAAGCAAACTTATTTGCAAATTTATTGTGCCCGCACAACAAGAGGCAACTAAAAACAATCTTCAAAAGGAAGACGACAACAGGCACCGTTATCATAAGGTTTGGTTCACAGCAGGTCACACAGCAGCTCCTCTCTTAAGCTGTGGGGCACTGATCAGCTGATCAGCCTCAGCTGTTGGCCTGTCATCAGCAGCACACACCTGCAGATCATCACACACACACCTCCAGAGAATCACAAAGCACAACACGGCACGTGACAAAAGTCTTTACAGAGTAGATTCTATTTTGTTATGCACACTGTCTGACAATATACCCAATGTTTTTGAGACTGGACTTGACATATACGATAACAAAATGCTGTTTATTGATGATTTTATATGCTACTTTATGCTACTTGTCACAAACTGATGCATGCGCAACTCAAATCTGCACTCGACTTACATCAGGGAGTGACAAGCATACAAGACGCTAACGAGAGACTTCTGTAATGTCATTACAGTAAAAATGGACCTACTTAACGAAGTTCGTTCACTGCTGGCTGCACGTTAGCATCAAACAGGTTAAGTTCTATTAACACGGAACGGTAAGTTGACGCAGTCATCCAGTTTACATAAGCAGTCATTACTAAAATTCATCAGTACACATACATGATTTTTTTTCTGGAGTAATGTTGTCTAAAATAAACATGTAAAGAAACATTACAAATGTAAAACATTAGGCTAATCAACATTACTAACGAAATAATTTGTTTAAATAAATATCCTTTATTTTACTTTATGACAGTATGATTTTAAGAAAAATGATTTCCAAGCATTTGTTCCAAAATAAACAGAAAGGAAAGCAATCCATACAACACTGAAGTTTTCCCAATGTAATGTGCAGCATAGAAATTTTTACACAGGAAACAAATTAATCGATTTCCAATCTAAGAACAAGATTTTTCCGCTGCCCAGATGCTATCATGGTGCAACAATAAATAGCTAAACATGAACCCTAAATCACCCATACACAACCTAAGCCCAGAAAACATAAATGCACACATAACATTAACCGAAAATTATTAAAACACACTTTAACTAGGACAGAAACCGCACAGAACATATATTTTTACCCTTGAGCCTTTGCAACAGTTGAAATGACCCCGCCCCTCCCATACAGAAACTTAACATTCTTAGTTATCTCTGCTTAATAAGATCTGTGCACTGCATACATTGTGTGACACCATCAAACAGTGAGAGGTGTGTCCCTCTTGTCAACAGGTGATGTGGCTGACTCGCATGCGAAGCAACACTCGGTGAGCACATCTGCTAAGGTCGCAGCAAAGATTTTGTTCTTTAACTTTAAAGAATTTACAACAAAATCTGATGTCAGACATTTTCTTCTGATGAAACCTCACTGTATGTTGTGGACATACTGTATAATACACGTCATTTCAAGTTGTCTTATGATGAACTCAGAGACAATGGCTTTAAGAAAATAACCCACAAATATACCGTTTCAGTTCTGTTTACATCCCTCGAATTGTTAACCAAGAAAATGACTGCTTCAAAATTCAGGGCAGCATGTCTCTAAACTTGAGGGACTACTACTAGGCAGTATTTGGCAATGTCTTTCTTGAGGAATGGCAAAAACGATTGATAAACAGAATAGCACCCTGGGAGCTGAGAGCGCGGGCTACAGTTCATGCACTTTACTACTGTATTTGCACTTTAAAAATACATGTCTTAGTAGAAATGTTACAGACAGCATGTCAAGAGATAAGAAATCCATAAAGGGCAGCATTAAAAAAATCAATCTCTTTGTGGAAAAAAAATCAGTCAAATGTAGATAAAAAAAAAACATTATAAAACAAGCCCCCCAAAATCTCTTTAAATAGAGATTAGTCCAAGATTTAAGATTGGTTAAGACATTACATTTTTTGTTTGTAATGTTTTTAAATTACAGGACTGATAAATATATTCCTCTGTAAGCATTACTTTGTAAAGAGCCCGTCACCATCATTGCATGATTTTGCTCAATGGGTGAATGGAACATGCCTATCAAAGTGAAATATTCGGACTCAATACGTATAAAATAATTACAACATAATTCACTAGTCCTATATTCATTTCCATCAAGCTTTTGTTTTTGGTACCTTTGAGTGTTAAAACAAATCTGAAATGCACTCTGTCATGAAAAAATATGAAATATGAAAAAAAAATATGAAAATGAAAATATCTAAAAATATAAAATATCTAATTGTGATTATTAGGATAGCTAACACGGTGATCAAAGATTGACAAGAGGGCCCAGAGCAGCTGGTTAGCTGGTTAGGGTTTTCCTGCTTAGAGGAACTTTTGGCGCCCCCAAAGAGGTTTTAGCCAGAGCCAGAGAAAAATCACTGCTGCCAAAATGATAAGAATGGAATACAAAGACAGTGATTCAAATGTCAATCAATTTACCAAACAACTGTTGAACAAGCAGAACATAAACTTAAATGCGAGCACTAATCTCAGTTTTACCGCCCAGAGCTGTGTCTGACTCTTCTGGTGATCTGTACTGGCAGTAGCATTTAAATATTAATACTACTTTTTGTAGATTGGGACTTTATTTACTCAAGCATAATATACATGTTTGTTTATCAAATTGTCATAAATAACATGTAAATGCATTAGATTTCTGTCAATTAGGGTAACAGACTCATTGCCTTTACTGTCGGCGGACCAATCTGGGGCTACTGCAACTATATCTACTGCCGTGCGTGGTCGTCTCCCCCAAAGGCCCCTTCTAAGTCAGGAAAAACCCTGCTTAGGTAATGGTGTCTTCATTCTTTCAGCCATCCATTTGCTCCCTGTTCTTCCTCCCTCCCTCGCTTCCTGCCCTCTCCATCCGCCCCAACCTTCTCTGGAAACGGTTATTAGGAACTAGATTTAGATAAGCAGAAAACCACGTCCCTTGGAGTGCATCGCCGCAATCTATTATGTGGGTTTCTATGTGTCTTTGTAATGCCCTAACCACAGTAGGAAAGGAGTGTACATTATGGAATGGGCTACAGGTGCTTCTGCCACTGCATGTCTGCTTGCATAGACTGTACTCTCAACCTGACCATTAAGCCTCACAGTGAAGAGATGAGAAACAAAGGAAAAGAGGTAAAATGGAAACAAGAAAAAACAGCAGACTAAAGCACCAGTCCCCTTAGTCTAGTAATTGTCAATGGGACAAACTGAGTAATTTACAAAAAATAGTTCCATGGCAAATTCCAGTTAAACCCAGACCACCTGATCACTCAGAAATGATATTACCCAAGGTATTAAACAAATTCTATAAGAAATAGTTGTTTGCTACCTCCCTCTTCATGCATACTCACATTATCTTATTTCATACACTCACACTTAAAGTAAATTACACACTCACATTATTCTTCCTTGTCATCATTGCTGAATGTATCTACTTAAGTGGAAGACTTGTCCAACAGATACCTTTTGCAGGTCCAAATATGAGTCCCATGAAGCAAAGTAGATGGTGGAGAGTAAGTAGCAAAAAGACTTTTTCCATCATTAAATATTGATCCTAAGCCCTGAGGATTTTTGCATTTTTGTGGTTTTGCAAGATTACCTATCTCATTGCCTCCTCCTCTACCTGCTCTTCCTCTTCCTCCTCCTCCTCCTCCTCCTCCTCCACTTTCCCTCACTCGGAGTGGGTGTGCTCGCGTGGCAGCTGCATGCTTCTGAGACGATCCCACAGCTTCTGGACCTCGGTGGTGGTGTTCTTGCTGCTGCTTTTGCCCTTGTCCCGGAAGCTGGCCAGAGCTGGAGACACCTTCGCACCCTTCTCTTTCACAGAGCCCTTGATGGTCTTGTGAAGCTGGATGGAGAAAGATAAGACAGTTATAAAGGAATATATGGCATATACTATATGTTCTTGGCAAATGTTGCACTCACTTTTTTCTTGTGCAACAGTTAATTTGCATGTACAGTATATATTTGTTTTCCTGTATTTACTGTTTATTTCATATTATTAATAATATGTTTGTTTGTTTATGTATGCACCTTTTACCAAGGCAAATTCCACATAAGTGTACATATAAAATCTTTTCTGATTCGGACTCTGAATCTACACACACTGTGTACACTTACATACATTAATCTGTTTTAGAATTAGTAGGTAACATGGGTTTGGGACATGTTAAATCTCTTTGACATCTCAAAGCTCTTTGCCTGAATTTTGCTATTTGGTACAACCGCCAATTTTATGTGTTACAGGGATTCATTCTCAGTGTCTTATTATGCTGTGCTGCATAGAGTTTTGGCAGGTGTGGCCCCAGTGGAAATAGAACTGCTGACACTGTGCTAGCCTTGCTCTACAGGGAAAGATCAGTAGATAACAATCTGATGCACAGGCACACAAACCATTTTCTATTTTGCACTGGAACCTTTTTTTATTTTTAAATGTAATGGAGAGAAAGATCATGGGCAGAGGGTAATGTGCACTGGAAAATGAGGTCAGAGGGACTTTGACCTATGCTGCTGTTTTCTGAAACATTTCACAGAATAAGAGCAGAGGAGAAGGAAGAAGAGGAAATTACTGCACATTTATTAAACTGCAGCTCTCCTTGCCACCTACACCTGGCAGAAGTTTAAAAAATGTCAACTCAAAGGGTGAGACCTGCTGCTGTCACTGTACATACTGCAAGCTGATTTTGAGAAATGTTAACTAAAAAATAAATAAATAAGTCCCGTTTAGTCAGTCTCCCTGATATTTTAAGTATTTAAGAGGAAACTCAAAAGTGAACAGGATCTTCACATTTATCTTTTTTACATTTTGGATATAGGATCTAACTAAAAAGAAAACAATGGCCATTTATTTTATGTCTGTTAATTCCAAATACTTTCTTAGTTTCTTACTTTCTTAGTTTTCAGATCCACACATTTTGAATTATAAAAATTCATTCTCGTAAACACGTCTGTGTGAAAGTTTGTGGTGATTCTCTACAGTCTCTTTCATCCTATCTCTCCCTTTTTTATAGATTCTAGATTAGTGAGTTCTCTGTTTGGCCAGGCCAAGTTTGGCTGCTACAGACCATGTGGCAACACTAAAAGAATAGTGTCTGCATGCCGTAGGGACAGGCAAGCAGCACTGCGCTTAGCAACACTCATTGCACCATTTCCTAGCCAATTCCCAAATAGCGAGGGGCTTCAGTTGTTTGTGAGGCAGGAGATAGAGATACAGATAGAGACAACAATATCAAGCAGCCTTTTGTCTGTCCCAGTACAACACGCAGAGGGAGGAGGAATCCTTATTGTTGACTAAAATGTCTTTGTGTAAAGATACTAAATGAATAGTTAACCTATACCCTAAGGTTCTAAACAAAGATAAGAAAAAAAATTGAACTTGCCACTATCTTTATCTAGGGAAACCAATATAGCTTCCATTAGGGACTTCCTATCGACAAAAATGGACAGGGATTTTGTTGGATGGGCGGTCAAGGTCTGACTACAGTAAACCAACTATTTAAAGGTACATCACTAATGAATTGTTTAGGTATTGTCAAACATGTCACGTAAGGAATGGGACAAAATTAAAAATCCTTTTTTCCCGCCGTTAAACTAGCAAAAGTGGATTTGTACACTAAACGCACCTGCGCAGGCACTTCACGCTCAGTCATTAAAATAGGGCCCTAGGTGCTTGAGAAATTGACAAAAAAAATGGATTGTGAGTTTAGATTTGAGATACATGAAACCACACTGAATTCAGTGATCCAATATGTACACTAATTATTTGGAAATGTTTAAGAGAACACCCCAATAGGACCTGTGATGAGATTCTTACGTCTTTAACGGAAACCACCCCCACGAGGCGTCCTATGCTGGTGACAAAGGCATGGTCGAGGTCCAGCACGGAGAAGATAGTGTGGGTCTGCAGGAAAACAGTAGACGTGGTTAGGAACCATCGGCGAAACGTTAAAAACAGTACAAACCAGAGCCAACCCTGTCTGGGTACAAACGTTGAGACAAAATTCAAATAGAATTCTTAGTTGATGTTAATTTCATCATTTACATGACTTAAGTTACAGGTCTTTAACTGGCGAATCCAAACATCTAACCTTAAATAACCTATACTGGGGATGTGTGATACTGTGTTCAATATCCTCTTCAGAGGACTGCCAGCTGTCAAACTGTTTTGATTAAATCATTAGTACATTAGTGCAGTATAAGTGCTGCATTTGCGATTGTCCCTGGGGACCATTTCATTTTATTTTAACCTCACAGGCTCTGCACAGCTAAATGCAAAAAGAGCGAGAGGTCAACAACTTCAGGGACAAACTAGAAAAGTTGCCGGATTCACGCCAACCACACTTTTGGTTCTCAATCCTTTTAGTGTTTATTAAAGACTTTTTGCTTAGCCAGAATGGGCATTCAGGATGGCTGAAATGGATCCCACTGTGCCAAACAAACAGAAGCTGTGCCAAGAAAAAGACTGTAAAGTGTTTTTAGGGCACTCACATCTATTTAAAATGTAATTCACTGCTGCTGCAAATAGCATCTCATAATCAATTGATCATCAACACAGTCATGTGGGACAATAATTTCTATATATTATTATTTGCAATTTCTGTACTATGTGCGTTCACCTTTGGAACAGATTAAACTAATGAGATGAGTTCATTTGTGAGCTCTAGAGGTGCTGGTAGGTAGATATTGGTACTTTTGGGTACAGCTCGGCTAGCTGTTCCCCCTTGTTTCCAGTTGGTGTGCTAAGATAAGCTAAACAGCTGCTTCATTTTTGAGAGTGGTATAAATCTTTTAATCTAACTCTGAGCAAGAAAGCAAATAAGGTTGTATTTAAAAATAGCAATAACAATGTGAGGAATCTTGGAGTTATATTTGATCAGGACATGTCCTTTAATTCCCACATAAAGCAAATTTCAAGGATCACCTTTTTTCACCTACGTAATATTGCAAAAAACAGGGATATCCTGTCTAAAAATGATGCAGAAAAACTAGTCCATGCATTTGTTACTTCTAGGCTGGATTTCTGCAATTCTCTATTATCAAGCTGCTCGAAAAAGTCCACAAAGACTCTTCAGCTGATCCAGAATGCTGCAGCACGTGTTCTGACAGGAACCAGGAAAAGAGATCACATCTCTCCTGTTTTAGCTTCTCTGCATTGGCTTCCTGTAAAATCCAGAATAGAATTTAAAATCCTTCTTCTCACCTACAAAGCTCTTCATGGTCAGGCACCATCTTATCTTAAAGAGCTCATAGTACCTTACAACCCTACAAGAGCACTGCGCTCCCAGAATGCAGGATTACTTGTTGATAGTAGTAAATTTCAACATTTACTACTGGAGCAACCTTTTAATGAAGAAAACCGTTGACAGTGAGTTTCCATTATTATCCAGGGTGTCTGTGATATTGTTTATAAAAAGATACATAAAAGGACAGAAAGTTGTTACTGGTGGCACTATGTTATGTTATTGCAACTATTATATTTATCCTGTACATAATATATGCAATAGCTTCATGACTTATCTTCTTTTTTGAAACACACACACACACACACACACACACACAAACACACACAGGTTGAACAACAGTTGTGTCAGACTTTATCAACCAGACCTTATGCAGCGACATGTGCTCCACCAGCTGGATTGTGGAGTCGTCAATGTTGCAGTTGTTGAAATTGACCTGCTCATCAAGCTGCTTCTCCTCCCACTCTGTAATCTGCAAAACACACAGAGGAGGAGAGAATTTATGGATGAGGGATAAACATCACTGAAGAATAGCGGGAGGTAGATGACTTGACTTTAAAGGTTGACCCCCAGTGTTATACCCTGTTGTTTTAGCAAATCAAACATTTGTTTGATTGTCTGACTATAAAACCCGGAGTGACAGTGTGCACAATAGATGCTGTTAAAAGAAGATGTCTTTATGCCTGGTGTCAGTCCTTAATCAGAAGGCAAAGGCATCAAATAATCCCATACCATCTCCTGACAAATCACCTCCCTGTGATAGACAATCAGTGGACCGTGCACCACACTGAATGACTCTATAAATCATATGAGGCCTACAACGATCGAGTGTGGGGAACAAGTGAATGGGGAACAAGGAAGAGAGACGTAGCGAGAAGCAATGACATGGCAGGTGTTTGAGAGGTGAATAATGAGTGATACAGAGGGACAAAAAAGAGGGGATGGCGGAAGACAGTGTGAGGAAAGTGCTGCTGACCATAGGTGCTGATACCGTGGGTGCTCGAGCCCCGGAGCACCCACGGTCTATTATAGAAAGTCAATTCACCCAGTTTGTAATGCAGGCTTTCTGGTATTTCTGTTTGAACTAAACCCTTTCACTAAAGAACAAATATGACATACTGTCTTTCAATTAAAAAAAAAAGCATTAAAATAGAAATAAATAATCACACAAATACATAAATGCAAACAAATTAATCTTGAGTTTTGTACAATATCACTACTTGTTGTAGTTCAGACAAACACTGGGCTGGTTTCTCTTTTTTTCTTTTTCTTCAGTGCTAGCACTTCAGTACTTCACAGTGTAATGACCCTGACACACTAACCCAACGGCTGACCTTTGGCAGAAAAGGCAGTTGGACTGACTGCCTCCCCGAGTTGGCCAAAAAAAATGCCTCAGAACACACTGAAACAGGACGGAAATCGGCAAAGTATCCTTTAAATAGCACATTTAATAATTTAATTATTTATTAAATCATCTTAGCTATTGGGCTGATGATTGCATGTCACCACCAGTGCTGCGTTGTTGTTGCCGTTGTTTATGTTCAGTTTTCTGCATTGTCTAAATCTTCATTGCTGTCGAATGTTGGTGTGGTTTTTATTGTCTTTTTTTTGTCTATGGTTATTTACTGTTTTACTGTTGTATGTGCTTAATGTTTAATGTGGCTCCCTCGAGTGCAAAACAAATTCCCCTCGAGGCAATAAAGGTTTCATTCCTGATCTCAAACACAATAGAATATTAGTGTTAAACTATTAGCAATCTGTCTCTGGTGCTCTACAGTAAATGTGTCAAACTCAAGGCCCGCGGGCCAAAGCCAGCCCCATGCAAATTTTGATCCGGCCTGCATGTAAATTTAGGTTAACAATAAAAACCAGACAGACCATGTAATAAGCAGTGTTTCTGTTGTAAATGTGTGAATCTAGTAAATTTTGTTTTGATGTATCATTTGTATTACTTCAATGTAGAAATGTGTTCCGTCATTCGGTTCCTCTAGTTTAATTAGGTCTCTGTGGTCTTTTGCTGCAACACAGAACAAGCACGGTGGCGTCATGGTGTGAAATACACACCTGAGGGTTCACATTTTACACCACCAAATGAAAAAACCCTCCCACAGCGCCTGCTCTGTGGGAGGGTTTTGTAATTTTCATTTAGTTCTTTAAGGCAAGTCTGACTTCTGCTGTAACTGTAACTCTGAGCTTGGTAATGATTAATGATGTGTACAGACTTCAATAATTGTCACTGACATGTAAAACTAATGAAGCTCCTTATGTATACACCATTAATAGTGCTGATGGAGTTACACAGACACTGATGATGACTGGAATAGGAAGGAAGAATAGTGTATTTTCCTCCCATATTAAGCGCAGCCTGAAAGAAAAGCAAAGAGCAAGAGCACAGACTCGCTTTGGCATAAGTTATGCTGCTTCTGGAGTGGATGTGGTTGCTGCTAATTGGACATCAGGCTGCATGCTAGTTTGTGGCAATAGTAGGCTCGTTCGAGAAAAGCCAGGCCTTCGCTGAATCGATCATCAGTGATTGCCACCCAATGCATGGCGGTTAGATTTGATCCTGACTGACCTCATGGACACGTGGACAACGATAACCTCACAAGATCAAGGTCGCCGCAGTTTTAAGAGCCAGCAGACGCAGTTGTTTCCAACAATTGCAAGACCCAGGGCATGACAGGAAATACCTGGCTCTCAGCTGATCTAACAGCTGATTGGTTCATCATCTGCTAGAACGCAGTCATTAAAAGTCCTTCTTGTTCCTAATTAAGAGATATGAGCCTCCTATCTGGATAATTAACGCTGCATGCACAGAGGAACTCACCCCAACAGGGTGCTTCCATCCAACCCCCCCACCCCTTCACATTCCTGTATGGAACACATGGAATAACACAGTTTCTTTCATTAATTACAACAATGGAGATGGGATTTTGAGTCACTCCAGGAACAAGGCCTGCCCTGTGAGGCCGTCAATGATTGGACACCTTGGGTGAGACAGCTGATGATGAACATCCCAGCATGCTTGGTTGAACAGCCTCGTCCTTGTAGACCAATTCAACTACATTTTGATTTCAAAATGACTATAATTTCACCTTTGTTTTAAAAGATAAAAAATGCTTTCTGAAAGGTATCCTGAGGTTTGAAAAATTAAAACACTGGAGATGAACAAGGGATGTTAAATCACTCTCTTTTTTGAACATTTTGGGTCTCCATGAGTAGTTGTCATGTTGTGTTATCTTGTGTTTTATCTAACTCTAAGGTTGGTCTAACATACATTTGTGGTTTTATCATTGCTTTATTTGCTACCTTTTTATACTCTGCCTTTAATACATGTATTGGGATTTACATAATGTAATGTAATTGTATTAGTTGGTACACTCACTTCTTATTAGCAACAAAATTAAAATGGATCTAAGTATAAACTAGACACCACACATTAAAAAAGTCCTCTAATAACTCCTAAGTTTCAGATGTGTGATTCAGTGTGTGTGTAGAAAATTTAGACTGGTGCAGGGCGCTGTGCATTCCTGTCCTATAGCATCTTATATGATCATACAAAAAAAATTTCAGTAGACAGTAATTTAAAAAAAAACTACACATAATGGCTTTATGGACCCAATAATGAAAGCACATTGATAGCATTGCCAATTAGCAGAGATATTTCACTTGCCATGTGTTATATATATAACCTCTACTGACCAATACACCAATGAAAAGAGGTTAAGCTGAATGGATCCTAGCTTTATCAAGTCATGTAAGCAACTAGAGGCAGTGAAAGGACAGTAAGCAGGGTTACAGGTTGTACAAGAGGAGGGCGTTCAACACTTTCTGGCACAATGGCAGAGACTTTGGCTGAGCCTGGTCCAGATCTCAAGCCATCTGCATTTTGGAATAGTCCTGGAATGGCATGGGGGGATGACAATCAGTTGATTGGTTGATTGGCCATGGTTGGTGGCTCTTACCACTACGGATATCTGGACTCGTTTGGGCGGCCTCCTGAGCTCAGGAGACATGGGGTTCTCCATGTTGTTGCTTGTCTTTTGGGCGACCAGAGACAAGCACACAATCTTATCGCAAAAACTAAACATGGCCAAATTTCATTGCAATACTACAATGTGTGTGTGTGTGTGCATGTGTGCGCGCGTGTGTGTGTGTGTGTTGGGTGTATTCGAGGACAGGGCTCTCTCACCTCCAAGGCTTCTGTGTCTGGACTGGCGCTGTACAGGTTCTTGAAAGCATTGTCCGAATGATCATGTGAACCTGGAAGAGAGACAGAGATTTATTAACAGTGAAATGATCTGACATCATCTCCATTTGTTAGGTCCTCGTCTCCCTTTTGTTTGCAGAACTTATCCTACTGGTCACATCTAAAGAAGCATGCAGCTGCATTATCTGCAAATAATCTAAGGATGAATTTAGAGAAGACCAAGACTTTCAGACATAACTATAACTTAATTTTCAACACTACAAATTATATCTTAAGGTAATTTCAACTTTGGCTTTCATTATTGATTCATTAATCAATTGTTCTCACCATGACATTGTCAAACTTTATTGCACACATCATACACATATCTGCTAGTGTGACTGTAGATGTTTATATCATATTTATATTGTAAATCTTGTATAACCTGCTTTTGTAATACTGCACTCAATAACGCATTTAGTTATTATTACCATTCTAGTTTTAGGTATTATGTAATGACACAAAATGACGCACACTTAAATTTGAAAGATTGAAAGATGTGTACTGTGTTAAGAACCAGTAAAGTTGGGAAAATAGATTGTTTTGGTCTATTTTCAATTACGACAGTCATATTCAATAAGAGAGAGAGATAGAGAAAGAGAGAGTGACAGAGAGAGAGAAAAAGAATAATAGTTGAAACTAGTGTTATATAGTAACTAGTGAGTTTAGAGACAGAGAGGCCATTATTGACACTCCTTCCAGATCTATTAAATATTTTCCTTTTTAACTGTCTGGTTGTGTGGGGGGTGTGGGGGTGTGTTCATTACCGGTGGGTTGCTCCACCACAGAGGGTCTCTTCAGTGCAGGTTTGAGAGGCTTCTGAGGGACTGGATGAGTAGGGCTTTCGGATGAGTCCTCAGTAGAGATCTGCACACACAGACACACACACACACAAGAAATCAGTGCACAAGAAGAAAAGCACACGACTAGTCGAGAGCGCACGTACAGAAGGCACTTCCTCTTTATCTTCATCTCATCTGATCAATCAATACACATTGAGGCTGTCAAAACTGGCCAGAAATGGCGTTTGAATTTTCTTCTTAAAAAACACATAGGTTTGAACTATTCATATATCTATTTTGGCCCATTATGTCCATAAGAGGGCAAACATATAACCAGATGCAGAACTACTTTCAACATAAACATTTCTATTAAAAGATCTACATACTTACACATACTGTACCTACATAGCGCTACATGCCTCATGTGACTTTGTAAGGAACAACTTGAGAAAGCTTTGAATGGGTGGAAACACTTTTGACAATCTCTGTCCACTGGGACCTCTGACCTGGAAGCGGACCTCCTGACTGACTGACTTGTTCTCATCCTTGATGGCTTGTTCCCTGATGTTCTCTAATTGTCTGGGGCGGCCGAGCTGCAGGGAGAGCAGCTCCTGGAGCTGGGCTCGCTCGATGGAGCCCAACAGGATCATGGACTCTGGGAGACAAGACAGCAAAAGGAGGTGAGGAGACGATAGAGAAGAAAAGGGATAAGGAAGAAAGTGGAAGAGAATGGAAGAGTGTAGAGAAGTTTTGAGGAAGATACAGGTATAGAGAAAGAGAAGATATGGGAGGTGAGAAGAAGGAAGGAAATAGAGAAGACCAAGGAGGATGAAAAGAGACAGTAAAACGTGTTTTTGGAGAGAAGAGTAACACTGCATGAGATTACAAACACATGTTGCAGCATTGCAGGGAGCTCAGCTCAGTTACATAACAAAAGCCCCAGAATGCAGTGGATGTGTATTAACTAGTGCAAGCGTGTGTGTGTGTGTGTGTGAGAGAGAGAGAGAGTGGGCGGGGGAATTGAGACAGCATTGGAATCCCAAATTTGTACTTCAGTGAGGTGGCGAGTTTGGTGGCATCAGCAAGCTGTGCCCAGAAAAAACTTTGCCAATCAATCAATCACTTAAATGAGCATGCCACCGAGGTCGATGGATTTTTTTTGGTACAGACTGGAAGGGACGCTCAATCCAACAACTGCAACATCGAACACAGACATCAATATGACATCAGTTATTAAGTTGCATCATTAGATATTTTATGGCCACCTTGAGCTTTAAAGCTTTGACTAAAAGCTGCCTGCTGCAGCTAAAGACACGGTTGGTAAGAACAGAGTTTTTGGGGGGGCAGGAAACCCCTACAATGTGCTGATGATAATATAGTGTGAATAGAACTAACAGAATAAGGAGGGAAAGTGTGGCAAGTTACTATAAGTAGTAATACTTTCCCACCCGAAACAGCATGGGCATGTGTTTGTTTCTCACCAGCTGATTCCACTAGTGCCACAGTGTTGTGGTCATCCGTCAGTAGGACATTATGCAGATCTCTGTAGCTGCAGTTGAGTGTGATGTACTGCACGTCCCGCACCATAAAGTCCTCGACGTGAATACTATACTTTCTAAAAGGAGAAAAAGGAAAAGATAATAACAAATGTGAGGAGGAAGATAAGAATTTGTGAAGTAGTTACAGTAGGGTGAAAAAATAAGGTGAGAAGTAGAAAAAGGATGGATCCATTAAACAATCATATATTGCCATGAATAGTCTGAACATATACTGTACACTGCTGACTTTTGAAAATTGACGGTAATGCTTTGGCGATGACTTTTCTGATAAATGCCAAGTCATTTAGATATAATTTCACCTTGGTACAGTAAGTGCAGTTTTTATAAGAAAGTTGCTCTGCACAGATCTATGAACACTGTCCACACACAGACACACACACACACACACACACACACACACACACACACACACACACACTGCACAGATCTATGAACACTGTCCACACACACACACACACACACACACACACACACACACACACACTTTATGTAATAGTTCCCACACTTTTTTCATGCTTTTCCAATGCTGAAGGAAGCTTTATTTGTATAGCACATTTCAGCAACAGGGCAATTCAAAGTGCTTTACATTAAAACAATTAAACAGATAAAACACAAGTATCCTAAAAAAAATAATAATTAAATAAAATAAAATAAATTCATAAAATAGATAAAACACAAGTGTAAACTTGAGACTACTTTCACACTAAATAGTCAATGTTAGTGCTACCTTTCGTTATCACCCTCAGTGTCACTACCCTTTGCGACTATTTTTAGAGACGTTACCTTTCGTCTCCTTGGACTCTTCTTCACACTAATTAATACATATATATATATATATATATAATATATAAATATTTTATGTGATCTGTGTGCGTGTGTGTGTGTTTATATCTGTCTCTATTCCTCTATCTCTTTACATAAAAAAATTTAAGAAATCCAATTCTCTACATGTCCGTGTGGATGTGTGAGCAAATGTACACCTGTCAGACGTTCCACAAGTGTTCCTGTGTGTGTGAGTGTGTGTGTGTGTGTGTGAGTGTGTGTGTGTGTGTGTGTGTGTGTGTGTGTGTGTGTGTGTGTGTGTGTGTGTGTGTGTGTGTGTGTGTGTGTGTGTGTGTGTTTATGTGTATGTGTCCGTGTGTGTGTGTGTGTAAACGGTTGTGTTGGTGTTATATTAAACTTTTTGTTATTTGTGCATAGCTGTAATGCTGTAATTTAGCATGGCAATTATTAGTTGGTATATGTTTAATAATCAACCAGGATTTCCCACTGTACATACTCGTTTTGTCCCCAGCCCAGTTCTGGGAAAAAGGGCAGCTTCTTGATCTTGATGAGTGAGTCATAGAGGGAGGGCGAAAGGGACTGACCCACCATGTTGGCCAGGATCACTGCTAAAATAATCGGCAGGACGTGGGTGAGCTGGCCAGTCATCTCAAACACGATGACTGCGGTGGAAAACGAGTGGCTGACCGCTCCCGACAAGGCCGCCGCACCTTTGGGTGAGGAAGAGCACAGGGTAAGCAAAATTATAGAAGCATGACAAAGATGCAGTTATTTAGATCAGTAGTTTTCAAGGTGGGTCTAAGGCTAAATAAAGGATGTAAGCTGGGGCGGGTCCGTCCGTGGCCCTGTATGCAAGTACTAGTGTTGGTTGATGTTGATATGGGGAGCAATTGATAACCAGTGAAGAGCGCAGAGGAGGGGTGGAGTGTGAGAGAATTTGGGAAAGTTGAAGATAAGTCGAGCTGCTGTGTTCTGAGTGGCCTGCAGGGGCCAGATGGCACATGTAGGCAGGCCAGCCAGGAGGAGTTTCAGTAGTTTAGACGTGAGATGAGACTGAGCCTGAACCAGAATATGATCGCTGATTTCCACCAACTGCGGAGCTGCTGCGTAACCACACCGGAATGGCGTCAATATGTTTCCATTAAAGTCAATGTGTGTAGTCTCACTGACTGCGGAACGGCTGCGTTCTGACTCGGTCCCAGCTCCGGCAGTCTGCAGCAATCCGGAGCAGAGGACTTTGCAGCAATTCAGCACAGGGCAGATTGTGTGGGGCAGGAAGTCGAACACAGAAACCAAATAAAACATCTGGTTAATTTTCAAAATAAAATACACCATACTCATGGCGGATCATACTTCCCTGCACAACACCTTGAAAATGTCATAATGGGCGGATTCAGGCCTGAAGTCAACAGGTCAGAACTTTTGCGGTTCTGTTTATAAAGACTACGTCCTATTATACTGCGTGGTCATATGTGAATTTGCAAGATCTCGTGGGTCCCTGGACTTCAGCTGTCAGTCATGGCCGCAGCCTTTCCGCAACAAATCCGGACCTGGTGGGTATTGAAGGACTGTGAAGCACGGCGCCAACACGCAGCAGAGCTGTTCCTCAGCCATTCCACAATTGGTGGAAATCAGGGGTCAGCCGCTTTCTGCGTTAGAAGACGACGTATCTTTCTGATGTTATGCAGCATGTATCTAAACAATTGTGTAGTTGCAGCATTGTTATCAGTTAGCAGAGACAGAGCAGCATAGGGCAAAATGAGCCTCTGCTGTTCAACAGAGAAAAATGAATGGCGTTTAATCCAATAAATGATATTAACATGAAATGAAAAGAGAGAGGAGAGCGGAAAGAAACAGATGGTGGGTGAGGGAGTCTACAATAGCTGGTTTCATTGTTCTTTCCTGTAACTTAATTAAGCCTGTGTTTGTCTGCCTATCCTCCTCGCGTAAATGCTACTGTTCCCTCTGCCCATCCTAACATTTAGTCCTTAAAGCGAGCACCGCTGTGAGATGAAAAAAAGGCTTGTGTAAGGCTGAGTCATCAGCTACAGTGTAGAGTGCGGATCGGGCCGGATTTTTCTGTCCGAGCCCGGCCCGCGTCCGACAGAGCAGTAACCGAACCCGACCCGAGCCCGACAGGCATTAAGATATTTCTGTCCGAGCCCGACCCGAGCCCGACACAGGTAAAATCGCATTTGTTTCTCATACTAATGACACATGTACGTTTGTTTGTGTGGAAAGCCCGCTTTTATTAAGCAATTGTAGGAAGGCATTCGGAAATGTCAACAGATGAGCGCATCAATGCACAGCTGACTTTCCTTCGTTTTCAATAGTTTTAAAATCTCCTGCGGCCAACTTCTTTTTAACATCTTCCATCGTTGCGCTGCCACATGGAGCTTAATACGCACGTCTTTCGTTGTCACAGCACACAGGAAGGCGGATGTTAGGGTAATATTTGACATTTATTTTAAGCTGTTTTAAATTCAAAATGTTCAATGCCTTATCGCGCTGATGTGACCGAGCCCGACCCGAACCCGAGCATCCTTTCTAAAAATCTGTCCGAACCCGGCCCGACCCGTCGGGTACCGTCGGGTCCCGTCGGGCTCGGGTCGGGTATCCATCCTCTACTACAGTGCACCACAACATCAGCTCAGAAAAACAGCCATCACCAACCTGAAGCAGTGACATAATCAGCAAGGCTGTCAACAAGTAGCACAATGGAAGGACTCACAACACTGCATCTTATTAGACACTCAACTTAATTAGGGATGGAAGTGGCGTGGTTACGAAGGGACAACTGTACTTTGCAATTAGATACCAGATTTGTTAATTAAATTAAGTGCATCATACGGGATTTTTTTTGTCTAATACAATTAAATCAAGCAGAGATTCACGTAACTAACGTGAACACAAAGTAACGACGGGGCTATTATGCAACAAGTTGCATTTTCAACTTCCAAAACTTGTAAGTGGGACATGAACACTTGCCAGCAGCACCATGAGTCAGCTGGTGTCTGAGATGATTTGCAGCCTATTTTTTATTCCATTTTGATAAGTCTCATCCGGGGAGCTTTTAAAGAAATTGTATGTTTAATCATGGTTCTTTTAGACTTAACTTGAAGCTGTACATTGAGGCATTGGGCTGTAGAGAATATTTATCTTGATTCATTTTCATAATATATTTACTTAAGTAGAACCACTGATGCCTCACAGAAAGCTGATGATGATGTACGATAAAATGTGTGCACAGTTACTGTGTTGAAAAGACTGAATCACTTAAAAGTGGTTATGAATGAGAAATATTTTTGTGCAGGTCCCAAAACTGCCACAACACCTAATATGAATGATTTAAATCTAAATAAATAAAAACAGAAAATACACAATAGTCAAGTAAGTGAGAATGTAGAGAATGATAGGTGCCATGATTGTCTGTTTAACGTACCCACGGCAGCGTAGCCTCCTGGCACTATGGGGTAGATGGTGCCATTGGTGTGAAAGCCATCTGGAAACCAGGCTGCCATGCCTTCTCCAACCAGACGACCAAAACCTGCACCTGAAACATGCACAAAGACACAGAGACAGACTGGTTGCAAACAATAACTAACACTTTTGTATTTAATGCATAGCATATTTTGCATTGCATAGGTGTATACTATCACACAGATAGAGTAAAATGACTTGCCTCTGTTATTTCTCACACCAACCAGTTAGATGTTTGAAGATAAAAACAATTTATTTAAAAGAAATAACACTGCAGAGCGGTGACGTAATAATGTCTTTAAAGGTGCAATATGTAATATATTTACTGTATTAAAGCCAAAAATCACACTATTACAATATGTCATCAGATATTAAGGAAACATGAATGACTTTATTTTCTGACAACAATGCTAATGCCAGTATTTTCTCCTTTGAAATTTCCTTTCCGTGACAGAATTTCTGTTTCTGTTTTGGCCTGTGTGTTGTTATCTGCCCATCTAGATATATCTCTAGTACAACCATGTAAGCAGCAGCAGATCTACAGAGATAGATTCTACTAAAAAAACCTTTGTATGTTTTTAAACAGTTGCATGACCAGAGATGTTACAAACCCTGAGTAAATACTGGAGATGTATTTGAGAGATAGAGACAGCTGAGAACCCAAAAGGATGCAGAGTTGGCTTATTAGCATTAGCTTCAGGCTAATGTATCACGGCTGCTAGGGACGGGCATTTTCAGTCATTTCAACATTTGTGTACTTGCATTGAATTATATAGACTACTCAGGTTGGTTACTCACAAAACCAATTGAGACACAGCCGGTCAAGTGATCCCGACTGATCGTGGCGAACGCCGCCATGCTAACACATGATGACTGATTACGTTACAGGAAGACCAGGCAAGCCATGGCTGTTTACAACCACTGTGACAGACATATGACAGAAACCGCAAGTTTGACTTCCTCATAATGGAAAGATGCAACTTAACTTTGGCAAAACAACAGTGTAGTCTGTTCAGCGGCCGTAGCAGACAAACGGTGTCAGTAACGGTGAGTGTCACTCATAAGTGAAAGAAATGGATTGATGTTTTTGGGAAAAAGATTATAAGCTCATATTCAAGAGTTGCATCAATCTTCTAATGCAACTCTCAGCAAGAACTACCTTCACTTGTCACACACACACACACAAATACACAAAATCACATGCACAGGGCTAGTTGTTTCTTACCAATGACAAATACTGGCATGAAAGATCCATAGGGCACTGGCATGGTGATGGCCAGAGCAGACATCCAGAACTTAGAGAGAAAAGAGGGAGATAAAGAAAGACCAGACATAAAAAGAAAAAAATCCTCTTCCAGCAGTGAGGAGGCGCCCATGCGGAACTTAATGTTGAGGTTAGATTGAGCTGTCACTTTCACTCTTCTTTTGATAAAGACCCTGAAATGAACCCTGGGTAATGAGCAGGCTCTGCCGATTGGCCGACACTGTGCAAGGCGAGCAGAAGAGACTGCTAATTAGGAAAGAAAAGGGAAATGTCAACACTGACAGTGTGTGAGCATTATCGTCAGGTGTGTGTGCACCTAAATTTAAGCTTCCACAGATATAATTATTAAAAGGCTGACATGCTCACTTTTTGGAAGATAAAACTGTAAAATTGATTAGACTGTATTGATCAAAAACAACCTTCACACATACTAGTGTGGACTCGTTATAGATGTGAGATTAGATGTCTCATTAAAATTCTGTTTAATCTGCACAGCCAGTGTATTGATCAATTCTACAGTAAATATATATTCCATTAGTATATCCTTGACACTGAAGATTAGCCAACACTGACTAAGCAAATTTTTAGGTCATAATAAACATTTCCTCATTAACTTGCAAGAAAACTTCATTTATTTTAAGGTTTTATGACTTCAATAGAGGAAATAAACAATGCAAAACAATCTAGCAGCCAAAATTGCGACTGATGTGAGGCAAAATGTTGCCTCAAGCTCAATCTTAACACTTTCCCTGAGGTCATTTAGAGATGGTCATTCTTTTGTGCTTCTAAAGTCTTTTAAATCTATAGAAGGAAAGTAACCAGAGGGAAGATAGATAGCGGTTTAATGATGACAAGGTTGAAGATTAAAAGTGACTGTCAGGCTGCGCAACACATTGATTTTTACAATGAGAACATTGACAGTTTTTGGTATGCATTCACTGACATGAGTTACCCTAATTAGGTTTTCTCTCCTACCTTCATGACAGTAAAGAGGCTCAGGGTGACGAAGACGTTGACCTGCGGGTGCATCCAGGCTTCAGAGTGTCCCATGTGTTCCAACTCCTCATCGATGCCGTGTTTGAACCAGGTCCGGTTGTCCAGTAATGCTTCCATAGACTCCATCATGTTCAGCTACAGGAAGTGACATCATCAATATATGCAAACATGGTTGGGCTGTTAAAATTTATTTTATTTTTAATATTTTGCTAAAGAAATTACAGACAATAACATACAATTTATTGATTATCTAAATATGACTTTGACCCTCAGAACTGTTATTGTTATAGAGTATTTTACGATCACTTTCACTGAAGATTTAAGAAAACAGGAGAGTGTAATACGACAAATTTATTTGTTGTAAAAGCTGGCACAGCTGGTGAGATGGTCAATCTAGGCAGATTTAAAGATTCAGAAGCCAGACTTACCCACCTATTAGGACGTGTGAGTGAGTGAGTGTGTGTGTGTGTGTGTGTGTGTGTGTGTGTGTGTGTGTGTGTGTGTGTCAGTATGCCTGAGGATGAACACAATATTCCTTTTCCAATCTGAGAATTAGACAGATAAAGGGGGTTAACGCCTGAGTTCCATGAGTCATCCTAGGAGCTAAAAGACTACGTTTCTTATGCACACAGACGATGCACACAAACACACAGAAGCACATTTTAACCTGTGTTGTGAAAATTAAAAAAAACAATCACAGACATGAATGGTAATCAGGCTGTTTTGAAACAGTACAATAATCTAAAATGCTTTGATTACACAGCTGCTCTATAAAGTTGCATAAAGGCCACAACCAAAACATTATATCATGTAGGGAATCTAAATCATGTTTTCAAGTCATTAAAGGTTAGATGAGTTAATTTGTTGTGTTGAATTCAGAGTTAGAGCCATTTTTTTTGGTGCAATACATGGTTGATATATTAGGTCTAAAGACCTATACTGCGACAGGCTTCCTTCCACATTATTTTGTATTATAGTTATGGCTACAGTGTAGTGTGTGGAAAACAAAACATTATGTGCTGAGGGGGTGTGTAGAACCTACCTTGCCAGCCATAAACTGTCCAAAGCCTGGGGGAAATGTTAGTGTAGAAATAAGTAAAGTCACCAGCGCTGGATACAGCAGGTGTCTGAGAAAGAAAAACAAGATAGAAAATAAAAAACTAATATCGTATCATATGGTTTTATATGAAAAACCAAATCTGAAAATTAACTACAGCACACAAGTAAACCAGGGTTCTCCAAATTAAATGTAATACTTTTCAAGACCATTTTAATACTACTAGAATGAAACTTCCAGCCATACTGGTAAAACTATAAGAGATTAAATGAAAGTCCTTTTTAAAAAAGTTTTTATTATTTTTTATATTTAAATTATTATAAATATTTAAAAATTTAAATATATAAATATTTATAATAAGTTTAATAAGTTAATTTGATAAAGTACCTTTTACAAAGTCACAAAGTGATTCACAAGATAAGCATTTGTGTAAATACAGTACAATCCAATAAATAATAAACAAGGGAAAAAAGAAAATAATTGTTGAATGACCAATGAAAATCATTTTAACAATTAAAACCTAAAACCCAAAGTTTACAGACAAGAGTCATATGCGAATTTAAACAAATGTGTCTTCAGCTGCTTTTTAAATCAGAACGTAAGACAGTAGGAAGGGCGTTCCACAGGTTTGGAGCTACATACTTCAAAGGAACGGTTACAATGCATGCTATTATCAAATATAACACCAATATTTCTCAGTTCCGACTGTACAGCTGAAGAAAAGGAACACAAGAGCTGAGTAACCATGGAAGCTGTAGTGTCTGTCCGGAGCCACAAAAAGGACTTCAATCTTATCTTCATTGAGCTGTAGGAAGTTGTTTGACAGCCAATCCTGGATGGAAGTCAAACATTTCCAACAGTTTGTCAGTCTCATCCGGGTTAAAAGAGACATATAATTGGATGTCATCAGCATATAAGTGATAGTGGGTATCTCCAAATTGTCTAATTATATGTCCTAGGGGAAGTATATAAAATGCAAATAAATCAGACCTAACGCAGAACCCTGAGGCACCCCACAGGCAAGGGCAGCAGTTTCTGAACAATATGGACCAAGTGACACAGAAAAACATCTATCTGAAAGATAAGAGGTGAATCAATCCAGGGGGCTCCCTGAGATACCTGAGAACCCAGTGATTATAGGTCTATCAAGATGTTATGATCCATCGTATCAAAAGATGTGCTTAGGTCCGAAAGCACTAAAAAAACGGGCATTCATCCTTGTCAGAGGACATAAATAAATCAATAAATAGAATGATTTCCGTTGAGTGTTTCTGACAGAAGCCAGATTGATGCGTCACATTTTACTCAGAGCCACTTCATCCAAAATTGATAAGCACTATGTGTGAAGATATTGTTGACTTGTATATATAAAATATTTAAAACACAATAGCTTTGTGAGATGTGTGTGTGTGTGTTTACACTAATCTGGTAAAAAAAAAATAACATAAAAAAAAAATTAAAACAGGCATTGAATGCAGTAGATTAGGATCAGAAAGTGTTTCAGTAAGTGTTAGTAGAGCCAATAACCTACAGAGCTCTGCTCTTTTGGTCACATTTTCCAGTACTGCTAGCAGTAGTGGTGCCGGTTTTACAAGATGCCTGGAATACGCATAACCCACTTGTATTTTGGATTCGGCAGCCACTTAAAATGAAATGTCTTGGCAACTGACTCATAACAACTGACTTATTCGCGCAAGAGCTTGCACAAACTCCATAAGCAGGGGCTTAAAGCTATACACTGGTGTAAACACTACATGCAAACCATGCAAAATTGTAACATACACACAACACATTTTATACATTCGACGGTATTTCTTTAAAAATAGTAAGCTCTTTGTCAATGAAATTCAATAATTTTAAGGCCTTATTTTGAGAATGTTAAATTCAATGCATTTTTTAAAGATTATTTTTTTGGGCATTTTAGGCCTTTATTTATAGCACAGCTGAAGACATGAAAGGGGAGAGAGAGAGAGAGGGGGAATGACATGCAGCAATGGGCCACAGGTCGGACTCAAACCCGCAGCTGTTGAGTTGAGGAGTACATTTCTGTAAATGGACATGCGCTCAACCAAGTGAGCTTCCCAGGCGCCAAATTGTATGCTTTTTGAAATACTTTAAGACCCAGTGGTATACTGTGGTAAATGTAAAGGAGTACAGTAAAATTCTCTTTGACATGTACCTCAAATTTGTACTTAAGTACAGTACTTGAGTAACTGTATTTTCCACAGTGTGGTTAGACTTACTTTTTCATGAGGAATCCATTGTTGGCCTTCTGTTTCTTGACGAACCGGGCAATCAGTGCATTCAGGTAGACAAACAAAGCCCCACCAAAACCACAGGCTATACTGCAAAGACAGAGAACACACACACAGACACACACAGACACAGACACACACACACACCAGAGTTGGAGGCATTTTTCTTCTTGAAACTATACTACTAAAAAATGCATTCTTGGTGAATCAAATTGAAACTGAATGAAATGAATGAGTCCAAGCTTAAACAAACCAAATCATAAATTATTAAAATTTTCTTTCTCAAACCACTTCCATACAGTAAAGTTTCCTCAGTTCATTTGGGCTCAATAAAAGCTAGTATGTAAACGTCATGAGTCTCCACTTGAGATGGATGTCAGGTGCAAACATAATGCAAAGTATGAAGGGAAGGAAAACAAGAGAAAGTCTATAGGAAACATGTCTACAGGATCAGCCGTAGATACAGAAGATGAAGCAACAAAACAAAACAAAGACAGACTAAAGGAGAAACAAACTTAAAATGAAAAATGAACAGAATTAAAACAAATGGAGAGGGAGAGTGAGATGGAGAAAGCATACAGTCAAATGGGGATGTGTGGGTGAGTCAAAGCAGAAGAAGAGGTTTACATAAGCATGCATTTAAAAGCTCAGTGGGAGTCCTCCTATGACTGTAAGAGGGAGAGAAAGAACATAAAGGTAGGGGAGAAAGAATAGACTCAGACAGCTATGCAGACAACCTAATGCTTATGAATTTATCTTGCTGCATTATTAATGCCGTCAAATACCTCTGAATAAATAATGAACAGGATGATGAGGGCATCTTTGCCCCCATGTTGCAGCTAAGAAAAACACTGCATACGTGCATTTTCTGTGTTCTTTGTAGTTGTAGCCTTAAAAGGACCAAATGTACCAAACCCTGTTTGGGTTACGGGAAATATGAGACTCATGGTTAGGGTACTGAACTATATGAGGTCAAGCAAGGCTGGGGTATGGTCAGATAAAGGTGTCAGTCTAAAAATCAGGGCTGATGATAATTTTCAGTACTAAATGTTCAAATAAGGTAAAGTCCGCCCAACAGTTAAATAAATATTTAAAAGTGCAGAATTAGGCACACAACTTAAAAGCAATAAGGGTCAAGGGTCAAGATAACCAAATACACCTGAGGATGGCCACATTTAGGGTCAAAACAATGTGTGCCTGATTCTGCACTATTAAATATTTTTTTGGAGCATTTAACTGTTGGGCGGACTTAACCTTATTTGAACATTTACTTTTTTGTCCAGCACTACATGGATGTGCATTTACCGTTTTTAGTACTAAGTCACTGAGTTTTATGGTTTATCAATTAATTGTTTATCTATTACAAGCCAGAAAATAGTGACTATCAATATATATATATATATATATATATATATATATATATATATATATATAAATAAAAAACTAAAATAGAAAAGAAGTGAGGAATTGTCTACACAGAGGCATCAACTTTTATCTGAAAGAGAGTGAGAGATGGAGAGACAGCACCCCGTGCCTTTTCTCCACCAGCTTCTTCCCAGGAGGCCCTGGTCTCATTCACAGCCATGGACGAGCCCTCAGGCTAAGGCAAGATGAAATAAGACATCCCTCAATGCTCTGGCAACGGTTGCCAGCTGAATTATGCATGTTAGGTGCAGGCTACACTGAAGTAATACCTTCACAAGCTACAGTGAGTGCAGCTCCAGAATAATATCTGAATCTCTACTGCAGTAATAGTAAAAATTGAAGTAATTTGATGTGCCAAATCAGTTTGAATTTTGTTTCTGTTGACTTTTATGGCAAACCAAATCTGTTTTCATTCTAGTACCAGTGTGTGCTAATAAATGCTTTGACCACGTTCTAATAAGGGAGTATTTATTAAGAATTTATTTTATAAAGCTTGGACAAATTGGAAAATAATGGTTAAAAATCTTTGATGGTTTTGGATTGATAGCTAACTTTACTTTCCTTTTTTGGTTTTGGAATATATTCCCAACCCGTGCCCATACAGTATGCCAATGTGAAATCAGAAGTTGACCAATCACCAGTCAAGACTCACCCTAGGGCAGCAAAAACAGGAAGCTCCTGGAGGGCAAACGGAAAGTCTAGCCGGAAACTAGTTCTCAATAGGGGTGTGATCGTCTCTGGAGAAAGAAAAAGTACAGCAAGAGTCTGAACTAGTGTTACAACAAAGTTAACAAAACGTTCTGCTCATTGTGTAGGTGCTGACTCCTAACCTAACATAGCCAGATCACAGTCTTGTTAACAGAGGGCTGGAGAAAATGTTGTCAAAACCTGGGCTAACAAGGCACTGGAAATCAAGGCACTAAAAACCTGAGGTAAGACATTTGATTGGCGTTGAGTACGAACATCTGCTTCTGAAAACTGAAACTAGTTGGTCTTCAGCTGTAGTCAAAATGAATCTCCATCTTTTCTGCGAGCTTCCACCCTCAGCTATCCTCAGTTTACTGGTTTCATGTACTGTATAACCACAGCTCACGTGCCTTCGTCCTTTGCTGATCAAAGGGCCATTTTCAAAGTAGACAGTCGGACATGTCATGCAACTAAAGCTCAAGTGGAAGTATAACAATGATGGCTGAATTCCATTTAGGTGTTTTAGGTCCAGTGCTCTGATATTTTGAACATTGGTCGACTGTCATGATTTACTGGGACATTCAAACGGAAAGATGACAAAATGAATGTTAAAATGTGAAAATGTCTGCATTTCTGATTTTTTTATACTGCAATATAAAATATTTATCTTGATTGCAAAAGGTATTTTGAATCATTCCTACATACTTCCATCATAATACTGTGTTTTGAGCACAAGTCTGCTTTACCTGCGTCAGTGTTCCACACAGCCAGTATTCTGAACATTACGGCACCGATGGTAGCAGCAAAGAAACCTCTCCAATAGCTTCTCACCGAAAAGAACTGGGATGTTATTTCAATACTGAACAACAAACCTGGAACACAAACATTGTATACCATTTAAATGTTAAAATGAATTAAATCACAATTTGGCCAGTAAATACTCCACACAATACATCACTCAAAAGCCTGGGTCACGTGTGATTGATAATACAGTACAAAAAGACTTTTGTCATGTGATGACAATAGTGGTGGTGCCCAAGAGGTGCAAAGGATTTTATATGCTATTTACAGTTTTTGTTGATTGCCAAATGACAGTGGTCACAACTGGAGCCACATGTACAAAACTCTAACCACAGTCTGCACAGCCAGAATTCATGTGGACACAGTTTTGAAACCTCTACACATTTATCCCATGGTTTTAACCACTACCTGCACAATACAGTGGATTTACAGCACTTTGTTCAAATGCTCAAACACATGCAAAACAGAATAGATTTCAACTTGGTGCATTTAACCCTCCTGTTGTCCTCGGGTCAAATTTGTCTATACCTGAAATATGGGTTTCTTGTTAACCAAATTACCACAAAAAATGGATTGGCTTCCATACAACGCTCTTTGCAAATACAATTGATCACTGTCATTCCTGACAAAACTTATTTGTACATTGCTCTGATCTTAACTATTAGTCAAAATAATTCATAATTTCTGCTTTTGTAACTCAAATATTAGGTATGATTCTATATACATAAGGGTTTTGACCATGAATTCCCAAAGGTAGTGTAAAACTAGTGGTAGTAAGGAGGTATTAGTGAAAACTACAAAAACAGAGACATGTGTGAAGAGTTGTTTCTCGGAATGAGACTCCATTTAGCTGCTTTCCTTCAGGTTATTAATAGCTGGACAATGTTATGATGACATGTACTTATATCAGATGTACAGACAGAGATATTGCATTTACTTTAATATCCCCACTGAATGATGTAAAGCTCACTCTGTGTTATTACAGTGTATAATGTTCAGTTGATATATGATACAACACCTCCAGTGTATTGTGTGCCAGCCAGACTTATGTTACCATAAACCTCTCTAAAGACTCACCTCCTATGGGGGCAGCAAAACAGCTGCCTACTCCCACAGCACAGGCTGCTGCCAGCATCTCAGTGTATCTTGACTCATTCTGAAACACACGTCACACACTATTTCAGTCAAACCTAAACTACCAACAAAATAAAGTTGGTTAGAAAGTAGTTCAATACTTCAAAAGCACTTAATAGCATCTCAATGTGCCCAGTCCGTACCAAGACCATCCAAAATTCTCTCTTCAGTTTCAACTGCTAATACACGTTTTCAAATCAATAGCTGTGTTCGAGATTTGCAGTTGATAAAGGTTTCCAGATCAGGAGAACAGTGCAGTCGAATCACCATTTCACGATTTTTGAAACCTAAGGGCCATACTGGACACCACATCTCCAAGACCATAAGCTATTTCTCAGCCTTTCACTTAGTGATCAATTGCATGAAACACTGTTTTTCAAAAACACTACACACAAAAGAGTGAAAAGAAAGGCATAAAGGACATACAAAAGAATGAGACTTACCTTATAGATTTCTCCAAATATAGACATAAACCTCATGAGGGCAGCAGCACACAAACCGCCGAGGTGTACGAACGGACCCTGACAGGACAAAAAGAAAACTTCAAAAAAACAAGATACAAGTTCAGAAGCTGTCTTCTGTTTGTTGTGCCCCACACAACATATAACTGCACATAACAACTCTTTGAAAACACACCAACAACAACAAAGTCTGCAGTGAATATTAAAATTCTGGGGATTTTCAAAGTGGAAATAGTAGGATTAAAAGTGAGAGCATCATCACATCAAGCTCCCTTACTTTCCAAGCTGTTCGACCAGTGTTCCTGCACTTCACTCCGAGCTGCATGGGTTGTTGATGACTAAAAAATGATTTGAATTGAAGTCTGAACAGCTGGTATTCTGTGCTAGAATTTAGTGAATAAATGTTTGGATTCTGTATTGTAAACTAATTTTCTACTGTATTAAAAAAAATAATGAATTGTTGTTTAATATGGGTCAGCATTTGAGTTTTGTTGGCATTGCCAAAATAAAGTGGAAAATTGATTTGGTTTACTTTTACAAAGTCAACCATATTGAGATGGTTGTGTAATGGACAGTGTACACAGACACAGACAGACACTCACAGACACACACACACACACACACACACACACACACACACACACACAAACATGAACGTATATTTGAGCTTCTTCCATTTCTTCTCCATCTTATGAGTCACATATTGATTGACTCATTGGCTGACAGCTTTTGCCTGTGTGGGCACATGGACACAAACAGTACAGGAAGGGGCCCATAGAGTGGGTAAAGCTGATGTGTATGTGTCACCTCCTTGCCCAGGGGCATGCCGCTGCCCAGAGCAGCAGTGAGGCCAATAATTTTTGCAATGAAAGCTTTAAAGCTGAGGTATTCCTTCATCGCAGCTCCTCGCAAGATGGTCTTCATCTCTGGAATACCTGAACCTGCAGGGGAGCACAGTGGGTGCTTAGTGCTGACTGTCAACTCATAAAGAGAAACCAAACTGACCTTTACTGTAAGTGAACACCTACTGCCATCACCAACAGACCAAATATGTTACACAGTAGCCTTAAAGACCCTCCCTCATCTGATAATGTAGCAGAAGAGGCAAAATCAACTTATCAAATCTGAATACATAGCAAAGCACCTTTGTTGTCCTTGAGTGCATCTACAGTAATGTAGAGCCTCAATTAATGGTTATAGAGCAGTTATTTATTTGATTACTCAATTAATTGCTTGGTCTACTAAATATATAGTGTAGATACTGGAAAATGCTCAAAACGGCCAAGGTGGCCTTTACAAATGAACAATACTCTGAACAATAGTCAAAAACCCTAAATATCTTTTAACTTATTGCGTAGCACTACTGTAAGCACAATTCAACATACTTGATTCTATTGCCCCTTTTTAAATGTCTTTGGTGTAATGTTTTCTTTATGTATGTGCTCTGTTTATATGTTTTTGTGTGTGTTGGTTGTACCAGAAGCTGGGGGGGCGAGATACTGGACAAACCCGGCAGAGAAGCAGATAAGGATTATAGGGTAGATGACCCAGGCCAGATACTGCAGAAACACGATACTGTGCAGACTATTGTATATCCACATCAGTCCTGGGGACAGACACACAAATCCAAGGCAGACACGTAAACCACAATCCAATCCAACAAAACAGAACACAAATACAGTAAAAAAGAGTGTTTGCATGTATGGATATATACTATACACTTCAAAAACAAAAGCTGTATATATCTCGCAAGTATTACATTAGTTAAGGTAAACATACAGTATATCATGGGGAAAATTGGAATGGAAAAACCCACAAACACACACGCACACAACTAAACACAAGCACACAGAGCTGAATGTGCATCCAGAAGAGTTATCATGAACCATTGAAACACAGGAAAAATGTAATTTTGTGTGTATTTCCTAAGGACATGATGGCGTTATATATGTGACACACTCCTGAGCGAGTAATTGTATGTTTAGAGCAGAGAACTATATTTTGCAAATACATTGCATTACATTTTGAACATAACACATGCAACAATAATTTTGTTTGAGCCAATAAACACCTATTTCATGCTCAAGAATTGTATTTGCATGTTTGCTATTATCCACATTAATGTGCATTAATAACCCCTCTCACGCCCTCTCAAAAACTCAATCACACTGCTGCGCTCCGGTCATGTCTCCCTCTTTTTCAACCTCTTCACTCCGTGCGTGCTCAACTCTTACACACTCACATTACAAGTGTGTCACAAAACCAACCAATCAAATTATTAAAGGTCAATTCTGATTGTCTGTTCGTCTCCAATTAGATTGCTAGTAGCAGGAAACACAAATCTACGGGGAACAGTCTTTGATACACCACCTGCAGTGATATCTGAGCCAGGGGTATTTCTGCTGTTCCCAGGGGCTGAAATGATTTATTTAAAACAACATCAGCTTAAACGGTAATGAATGGTAGAAATAAATACCTAAAAGTACTGACTTAACAGTTCAAATGATTAGCTAAAAGTAATGGATGACTGTTGAAACATTAGCCGCACTCCCTGCTTCCTTTATTCCTTCCTTTCTCTCACTTGTTCTGCTAACTTTTCCAATCCTCCCCCAACCATCTCCATTTTCTTTGAGCCACCTACTCCCCCTTGCTTCTACCCCTTTAACAAATGTGTTTAGTCACCATAGGCAACAAGCCAACACATTGATATCTTCTGCATTAAGTTCCAGTGGTTGTCCCAAGGGCTCAATCATAAATACACTATATCTCTATTTACAAGCTCCTGTTGTGCCAGATCATTAAAAAACAACCCTTTTCATTGCAATGTTATACAGTTGTCTCCAGAGGTTATCTAGAGGTTATCTAGAGGTTATCAGAGGTTCTAATGACACCTAAATCAAAAACAGGCTTTGACAGATTTATACTAAACTACACACTAACAAGTATAACTGGCACCTTTCTCTTTAAGTCCCCCTCCCAAAAAAAGCTCAGTCTGCTCTGATTGGTCAGTGTTTTCAGGTCTTCTGCATCTGTGCTCTCATAGTCTCTGGGACTGTGACGGTACAGTAGTAAAGTAACGTCACCCATTTACCTTTATGTAGTAATGTTGTGACATCACAGTCGCATGGAAGTCCTGACGGCTTGTTTAAAGGCACCCTTTATAAATATGGGCTCTGTGCATTTCTCAGTGGATGGAACATTTTGACACTTTCAAAGTATTAATATAGCACCTTGACCTGCTTTATAATCAAAATAGACAATGTCACTACAATGTGGGACCTATCATAAATAAAGTTTATCCTTGCATCTTTCCCTACTTGTTATTCTCCAACCTTCTATCCCATCCTCCCTGTCTGGATCCATCCACATATATCATAAATAAATTATCCACCTTTTATTTCTAACAATGCGTTGTTTCCTTTTGAAATAACTCCTCATTTGTTGACACTCTTTATGCCTATAAGTACAAAATCCAATCCCTCCTTCCCTCATTCCCTCCTTGCCTCACCATATAGACAGCCATTGATGCCTATGTCCATCACCCAGCTGACCAGGGACATGAGGACTCCCAGCAGGATGAGACAGACCCAGTCCTCCCCGACCCATGAGATCAAGACCTTCAGACAGCGAACCGTGCAGACTGCAGAAATGGCAAGAACACAACATAACAATAGTTGTAGTTAGTGGACTACAAAAACACACAGTACAACTACTTTACCCAGGAATTGGCACTGAGGTTTGGACAGTGCAAACAGTATTGGATCCATTAGCCAATCTTGGCAACACTGGCCAGTGTTTGGTAACATTTTAATTCAACTATGTTTGAACTGCTCCATTTAAACTAGTATTAACTAATTCATTATGGAAATGCATTTATATTACTATTTATCAAAAATGTCTTTGCACTGAAAAAAAGTTTGTTAATGTTTAAAAAAAAAAATTGAAGCCGGGATGGAAAGACAGTTTCTGTACCTTTTATGTAGATGCCAAATGCCAAAATCGTTTTTTGACCTCAGACATTTACCAGTACCAAATACGTCCAGCAGAGGTTATCATACAACACTTTTATGACAGAAACTCACAGACTGTATCATCCCATGTGTTAAGAGTATTACAAAAACAGAAATCAGATTCAGAAACGGGTTTATTGCCACAAGAAGTTACACTTATGTGAAAAGAAAACAAATATATACATACAAAATAACTGTTGCATAAAGAAAATAAAAAGGGGCTGAATGGGTTGAGTGCAGAATGTGTAGAAAATAACGTACCTGCAATGGTCAATGTATAGAGTCAATGTATAGAGTCAATGTCAGTGGGAGTAAGGGGTCTTGTTGATGAGGCTGACTGTTTTTAAGTCGTAAGGTTTTGGTCCCTAGGTAGACTGCAGCGTCCTGGAGGTGTACAGGTCCTTGAGGCGTACAGGTCCTGGAGGCGTACAGGTCCTGAGGCGTAAAGATCCTGGAGCGGGAGATTGCAGCCAATCATCCTCTCAACAGAGCGGGTGATACGCTGCACTCTGCCCTTGTCCTTAGCAGTGGCAGCAGCGTACCAGATGGTCATGGAGCAGCGAAGGATGGACTCGATGATGGCAGTGTAGAACTGCAATATCATTGTCTTTGACAGGTTCAACTTCTTCAACGGCTGCAAGAAGGACATCCTCTGCTGGGCTTCTTTGATGAGGGTGCTGATGTTCATCTCCCTCTTGAGGTCCTGGGAGATGATGGAGCCCAGGAACTAGAAGGACTCCACAATGTTGACACTGAAGTCACCCAGGGTGATGGGGATGGGTGGGGCTGCATCCTTCCACTGTTTTCAGAGCGTTTAGCTTCAGGTTGCTCTGACTTCACCAGGTCATAACATGGTTAATCTCCCACCTGTAGGCGGACTCATCCCTACCATAGATAAGTCCAATGAGAGTGGTGGTGGTGTTGTGAACTTCAGAAGCTTGACGGGCTAGTGACTGGAGGTGCAGCTGTTGGTGCACAGGAAGAAGAGCAAAGAGGAAAGGACCTTCCTTTAAGACAAGAAGTCTGTGATCCACCTGCAGGTGGAGTCAGGCACGGGCAGCTGGGTCATCTTGTCCTGTAGCAGAACCGGGAGGATGGTGTTGAAGGCAGAGCTGAAGTCCACAACCAGGATCCTGGTGTAGGAGTCCAGGTGCAGGAGCATGAAATGAAGAGCTGTGTTGACTGCGTTGTCTACATACCTGTTAGTTCAACAAGGGAACTGCAGGGTGTCCAGAAGTGGGTTAGTGAGGGTCTGTCTGATTTTGAGGTGAGCCAGAAAAATAAGTTAAAAAACTTCAGAGGTCAGGGCAATGGGTATAGTCATTTAGTCCTGTGATCCTTGTTTTCTTAGGGACTGGGATGATGGTGGAGGACTTGAATCATTTTCTGTTTTCACTCTGCATCTGTTCATTTATCTTTCTTCTCTTTACTTTGTCCATCCAGCCCCACCTCTACCCCGCCCCCCATCTCTGCTGTTGCCGATTCAGCACTTCCGTTCTGCAGTCCTCTGCAGACACACAAGCGCGCTGATTTACACTTTTAAACCATGGCGTAACCAACATCAGAGCATTTCCATCACACATGCATTTGTTATTAAATAAACTGACAGCAGCACACACGTACACAGTATACATATATGTATTGTCATATAGCGTGTGGTTACTAGTGGTGTGTGTATGCTTTCATACAAATGAAAGTGGAGAAAAAGAAGCAAATGCACCATCAATCCTGGGAGGAACAAAAAGTATTCAAAGTTGCAGACACACACACTGCACGCAGATGCAAAACCTGCTTACTTATACTTGGGAGATTGCTTCGGCTGTGCTTCCACCCAAAATAGTCCCAAGTCAATATCTGCCTAAGAAATCATCTAGTCTTATTCTGCATAGCTATTTGTATTTGTTGTGAATATGCAGGGCACAATAAGCGATTAGGTTGTTGTTGGTTTTTTGTTGACTCACTTTTACCCACAACATGCTAAGCGGCAACATAGGATTCCATTCACTACGCTAAGCTAACTTGCGGCGACGCTGCTGGTGTTGCACCGGACTAAGACAATGCATGCACTGAGACAAAAAAATGTGTTGGCCCACCCATCTACAGCTAGGGAAGACAGTGATAAGCCCTATTTCAACAAACGGTGGCGTGTTCCTTTAAATTAATGATTCAGAAGTTACTCTGACTGTCTGATCTTGAGCAAAAAGATCCACTGAGCTTTTCCACAGCTTTGGAAAGGGCAAAGGTGGCCTGGCTGATGATGCACGACGGGGCTCTGCTTCAGAAGGAAATGACACATGTGGAATATAGCTGCAGGGGCAGAACCAGTCAAGCTTTAAAAGCCACCAGTTAACAGCTACAAATTAAATGAATAAATTCTATGAGATGTTATATTGGGCTCCCTCACTGCAGTGTTCTGTTCAAATTGCTGATATGTCAAGATAGACCTTTGAGGTAGATAAGTGAAATGAAAGCGATTAAACTCTTTTACTTGTTCAAACAGCACAGTACAAAGGTACATTGACTAAGTCTGGACTTTTGAATTTTCACCAGCAACTACAATTCACCCATCTGACTGAAAATAGTCCTTCCTTTGATTTTAATCTTTTATTGTAAGATTTAAAAATGATCAGAATGAAAACTTTACTCTGACTGTCATAAGACTGTCACTCTATATGTGTTGCTTTTCCCATAACAGAATTGGCATACAGTCTGAATTTCAGTTTTCAGAGCTACAGTATCCAACACATTTTTGATGTTGAAAGATCTTGGTAATACACCTATATGCCTGTTATCTTATGTATTCTACATCATTTGGATGTGAAATTTGTCAAAATGTACATGTATGTGGGTGCCTTTTGTTTGTTTATATTGTTCCGTTTTTTTATATATCAATAGTTACTCTGAAATCAATATAATAAACGAATTGATAATGTGTTAGCCTACATATAATGTGTTGTTATAAAGTGTTCTAACCTGAACACCAAATTGCATCCCTCTAGGGTCCAAAGCTGTTATGACAGTTACTGCTACGTTGCTAAAATAGGCTAGCAAGACTGGTTAAGCTAGTTTAGTTCAAATTCAGCTACTGGCTTATTAATGTGGAATGTGTTAGTTCAAACATGTAAATATTTCAAATCAGGAAAAAAGGTTGAAAAAACAAATACGTTTAATGTTAGCCAAGACTGGCTTTAAAGCAATGGTGTGCAACTATTTTTTCCTTTGAACTATGACATGAAACAACTTTTGAAAAAAACATTTTTCCTGACTCAGAATGGGCCTTTTCAAGGGGGAAGGGGGGTGAATACGCACAGCAGAAACCATGACTGGTCCACCTAGCAATGCATTTAGATGTTATTTCTGACAATTTGATAAACAACCATGTACATATTATGCTAAATAATGTCCAGATTAACAAAACTGCTTAAAAAAAGTAGTATTAATATTTCAATGCTACTGCCAGTACAGATCACCAGAAGAGTCAGACACAGCCTGACTCTGGGCAGTAAAAAAACTGAGATTAGCGCTCACATTCAAGTTTATGTTCTGCTTGTTAAATAGTCTGTTGGTAAATTGGTGAGGATTTTAATCACTATTTTCATTCGCAATTCATATCATTTTGGCGCTGGTGATTTTTCTTTGGCTATGCAGAAAAAACCCTGCAATTACTGTATATGTTTAAACAAATGTTAACAAGTCAGATTCTGGTAATACTTTAATTTATGGCATCTTGGTTTTGTAGGGCAGTATATAGCCTACCTTGATCTACCATTACTGTTTTTGTTACTGTGTTTATGTGGAAGGTAAATGGTTATTTGATATTAAAGTTTATTAACATGTAAATAGTAGATGTGTGAGCAATAATAGAGATGGTGCTCTAAGCAGGGGAATACTGTGTTTGTGTGTATGTAAGTGACAGCAGCTGCAGGAAAAACCCACAGCAGCAATGAAGAAGAATGTGTCACTTAATGTTTACATATATTTTCAGCCAGTCGCCTTTTGTTTTATGCCTTTCCTTCTCTCTCTGTGTGTTTATACTTGTCTTTTTGTCCTGCAGAGAGAAAAGTGTGTGTGGCCGCAGTGCAATCTAGATTAACTGTCTTCTGCTTGAAGCTACCTGCTGAGGGACAAATCAATTCTATTCCTGTGGTTTTGATGTCATGATCCTTAAAAAAATGATGGAAAAGGAGGAGGGAGAGGGATCTGACTCATCAGCTGCCAGTGAAACAACAGCAAAACTCATCACCAAGATTAGAGCAGAGGACGGACACACACACACACACACACACACACACACACAGATCTGCAGCATTTAGGACTGAAGAGCAAGAGAGTAGCTGTGATGAGCTGGGTGCATTGAGCACTTCTCTACAGCAGAGGGCACTACATTTATACAGAACAGGCAGCGTCACACAGGAAAAGGTTACTAACATGCTCAACAGCACTTCAGCAATGACTTGATTCAGTCCTGTTGATCTCTCTCATCATTTCAGAAATACAAGGAAAATGCCCGAAAGCAGAAATCTACCCAGGGACAGAAAACAAACTAATCTTATTCCTCTGCTTTAAAGCTTCTGTGTGACAGTTTTCCATACAGATGTCCTTAATATCAAAGTGCAGCCCTTTTCTTTGGTAGCTATATTTGGCATTGCAAATGTCACACACAGCAAACAACCAGATATTATTTTTACTTCACTGCTTGCATATTGAAAAAGAAAATGCTTAATTGGCAGTCTCCTATTCCCCCCATCTAATAGAGCCTGGTGGCATTTTGTTATTCCTTTAAGTAGGCTCAATATTTCCAAGTATTTCTTAAAAAATAGGTGGTGCCCATATATAAAAAGACTGATGCAGGTTTTGTCTTTTTTATTCTATGCATTCTTCTTCCTTGTCAAAACCGGGTGCCTACATTACCCATAATGCAATTGGACCAATGAAGTTTGGTGGGAGACTTGTGTGTGTCATGCTAGCAGCAGTGGCTAATGTAGCTTCAATTCTGAATCAATGTTAAGGAGTGGTTTACAGAAGTCTGGTAAGCTCACTTCACAACCCCACAACCCAAGGAAAAAGATGGAACCGCCAATATAAAACCAAGATGCACACTGTTATTCAGTAAAATTAGGATTGAGTAAAAAGAAAGGAAATAAGGTGAAAGAAAGACACTGAGACTGACTAAAAAACAGAACGAGAGAGGGAAACAAAGCCAGTGTAGTGATGTTGATATCCTCTGGCAAATGAAGTAAAATACATCTGGGTGACATTCCCTACTTGTGTTTACAGCCTGTGTTATCTACAAAGACATGAACACACAATTATTATTATCACTACCAACATTACAAAGAGAAAGGTGGGGCATGTTCACATGGATCCACCTGCACCCGCAGCAAAGGATTGTTGTGATGTTAGTTCAGTGCCACAGCATTTCTTTTCCTTTCCTTTATATCCCACTAACCAACATGCTCCCAACACAAACTGTGTAGTGTAGGTTAAAGCAAAAAAGTGTCTTTAGAATTATATTCCCCCCTCAGATGGTTCAGGCTGCTAAATAGAGCGATATAATGTACTATCTAATCCTAAAAGTAACTGCTGTCAGAGTTGTGAACTGTTAGACATTTATTGTTTTAGTCCCATTAGAAATGCCCTAGAGGCAGCTGTCCAATCAGTGGATTGGTGCTCCGACTACAGTACTGCATGTTAACGTGGCATTAAAATATACCTAAAACGTTAAGGAAAACACTGTTCCTGACCTTTTTAGCACCGCAGTGTACTGATCCAAAGCACACCTTAGTATTGCCTGATTTAATGACAACGAAGATAGTATGATGTCTCTGTGTTCAAAATTGATATTCCTTAAACTGGAGAGCCAGAAAAGCTAATAATACAACATTTCTTTTAAAAAATGGGGCCAATTTTAACTGCTCCACATGCGTTAGCACCTTGCATGCTATGATGAGTACAATAGTCTTTATTGCGAAGGCACAGCATGGAGATAGTGTAAGTGATATTTACAGTGATATTTACATTGCATGGTATCATACCCATACAGATAATAATTTTATTTAGGCAGTGAAAATATGATCCACATTTCTTAATTTCTTTAAAAAAAAAACTTGAAAAGTTTAATCTTTCTTGATTTGAGGCGTTTACTTTCTTTTTATGGTTCTTACATTCATTTTACTGATCTGTGAAATACTACATTATTATTAGGAGCAGTGCAATATGTTTATAATCTATCACAACCTCCCCTTGTTTTATGGTGAAAGTTGGTATACAAAGTTGACTGTGTGTGGAATTTATATGTTATATATATATATATATATATATATATATATGTGATGAAGGTGCTGGAGAGGCTGGTCTTGACCTGCCTGAGGCCGCAGGTGAGGTCTTCTCTGGACCCTTTACAGTTTGCCGACGAGCCTCGTCTGGGAGATGTCTTCTGCAGCAAGCTCATTTGCACCTGGATGGCGGTGGAAGCACTGTGAGAATCACATTTTTTTATTTCTCCAATGCATTCAACACCATCCAGCCTCTGCTACTAGGTGAGAAGCTGCAGGTGATGGGTGTCTGTGTGTCCACAGTCTCCTGGACCGCTGACTACCTGACAGACAGACCAGTTTGTCTGTCTGGACCGTGTTCTGTCTGATGTGGTGGTGAGTGGTACGGGGGCTCCACAGCGGACTGTGCTGTCTCCTTTTCTGTTTACCTTATACACCACAGACTTCCAGTACAACTCAGAGTCATGTCACCTACAGAAGTTTTCTGATGACTCTGCAGTTGTTTGGTGTATAAGGGATGGACAGAAGGCAGAGTACAGAGCGCAGGTGGATGAATTTGTGGAGTGGTCTGGTAAGAACCGCCTGCTGCTGAACGTGGATAAGACCAGAGAGATGGTGATTGACTTCAGGAGGAAGGGAACGGCTCTACATTCCCTTTGCATCCTGGGAGGAGACGTGGACGTGGTGGAGGAGTACAGATACCTGGGTGTCCACATCAACAACAGGCTGAACTGGATCAAGATCAACAGCACTGCTGTTTACAAGAAGGGGGTGAGCAGACTCTATTTCCTGAGGAAGCTGAGATCCTTCAACGTATGCAGCAGAATGTGGAGATGTTCTACCAGTCTGTTGTGGCCAGCGCTCTGTTCTCCTTCGCCATCTGCTGGGGCGGCAGCATCGGAGCCATCGACACAAACAGACTGAACAAACTGATCAGGAAGGCTGGCTCTGTGATCAGCTGCAAACAGGACACTTTTGAAGCTGTGGTGGAGAGGAGGTCACTGAACAAACTGTTATCTATCATGGATAACCCCAACCACCCTCTCCACCCCACACTGGTCCGACAGAGGAGCAGCTTCTCTAAGAGGCTCTGACAGCTTCAAGAAATCATTCCTACCACAGGCAATAAAACTTTTTAACACGTCATCACTGGGTCCTAGATAAGACCCGGAGAATCCACAATACTGCGCTAAGTGCAACCTGCACAATGGCTTTATTTACATTTTAACATACATTTTAGCATACCATTTAAGCAGTTGCACATTTTGTTTTCCCATCCTGTATATATTCAAATATTTGTTCTTATATTTTTATTCCTATTATTATTATTATTATTATTATTATTATTATTTCATGTATATTGTATGTATGTATATTGTATCCTATTTCATTTATATTTATATTCTGTGCTATGTGACTGATGTATGTTTGCTGCTGTAACATAATTTCCCATTTTTTTGGGATCAATATCTATCTATCTATCTAAAACCATGTGTCAAAAATTACAGGAGCTGGATAATAATTAATAATGATTTGATAGAAATTATGTTTACGGATAGGATTAGTTTTCCATTTTAAATGGATGTACAGTATTTCAATATTTACAGTCTTAGCGTTGACCCTATGGTTAGAAACTTACAGCGACACTTGACACAGCGTCCCTTGTTGTGCTCCAGTGGTTCGAGGGTCCGGCCACTCTCCCTCAACCGAGCGGCCTCCTCTTTGGTGAACCCCCCCAACTCCTTGCTGTAGCGCCCATGCATCTGGAAACAGACACACTAAGATTATTATCTGAAATATTCAAATCACAAACACATTCCACAGGCCCTTCCCACAAGCAGAGTAGAGAGAACATTTATTTTCCAAAAGAGAAATTCATTGATTTGACATTTAAACAACAATTTTGCTGGTTCAGCATCTTCTTCACTAATATAATATGGCCACTGTGTGAATAACGTGAGTTGGTGAAAGAATCAAAGCGATATATAGAGACTGGTGTGGCAGAGAGAGAGAGAGACCGTAGCAAAGACAGATCCAGTGCAGCACTGCTAACTGGCTGTGTTTACTTTTCTTGACCTCTGGACCCACACGGCCCCCATGAAGGTCAGAGATCAAAAAAATATATTTTTACAAAGATAAAAAGTTGTCTTTTTACATCAGGGAAACACACACACCCTCACAGATTCAGCATGAACCGAATAACGTCTCATTAGCTCCAAACTGTTCAACCTACAGTGATCCCAACACAACAGTCCACACACACACACAACAAAGTACTCTTAAACTCAAGAGAAGCACAATTCATTTCTCAATTGAGGAGACAAAGGGAAACTATTTTAACCACTTTAACCATGTTATTGTGCAATGCCGTCCCAATTTTCTGAAGTTCATGTCTTCCTCAAGGTGTTTTTAAACTCATGCTGGAGGCGTTACGTTTAGTTGAACTTTTAAGGTAAATTAAGATAATATAATTCAGCCTATCTCTCTCTCTCTCTCTAGGAAGTATCCTAAGGTGTGGCATGCCCATCAACCTCCTAAAGGAGACAGTCCTGAGACAATACATTCCCTTATCATGCTTATTCCCAGACCTGTGAGCTATGAATGTCCTAATGTTGACCTAAGTTTTCCCTTTGTCTAATCATACTACAATGTGGTGTTTCTGAAAATTCCACCACACTACTGTGTACTGTACACCATCCAGACACCAGCTCCCCCCTCCATTGTTGTGGACAATAAAGGAGGGCACTAATGATTTCCTCTTAGCCACCCGTCACAACACAGCAAGGCTGTCAAGGATTTTCATTAATTTCATTTCTGCAGCATGAGAGTTGCTGATGAGACATTTTTCTTTTCCTATGATTAGAAAAATAAATCTGTATAAAGACTTTAATTTGTGCCAGGTCCTGTCTGCAAGATGTCAGAATCCCTTCCTACCCACAGCACATCGACCACCTTGTGCCCTGGTTCGACGGCAGCTTCCGTGACCTTAATGTCAAAAAGAGCAAGGAGCGGTGTGGGAGCAGTTAGCTCGTCTTTCAGCCTTTTATTATGAAGAGGCAGGAAGTGGAGCAGGACACTCAGTGGATATAACTTGGAACAATTATTGACAATAAACTCACCTTTCAGACCAATGCGGACTACATTGAGAAAAAGGCAAGGCAGCAGCTCTCTCTCCTCAGGAAAGTAAGGGCCTGCAAACACCCTGACCATGGTCTACAGGTCACTTACTGAGAGTATTTTGACCCTATCATTGTCTCCTGGTCTTCAGCCTATACAACCAATCACCCTGGTCTATAATGACGCCACCCACTCTGGCAAGAGACAGAAGGTCCAACCAGTTAGAAAAAATGGGTACAAGAAGTCATTTGTGCCCTCTACTGTGACCATCCTAAACAGAGACATAATAAATGAGCACTGCCGCTGTGAAAATGAAAACGTATTTTATGTATTTTAGCTGCCATGTATTGCGTCTGGTGTTGTAAAGCTGCCATGCATCACCCAGGTGGGTGCTACACATTGGTGGTGGTAGAGAGTAGTAGCCAAATATGCTGTTTTTAAAATGTCCTTCTGGCCATTGTCATTGTCAGCAGAACTCGCAGGTCTTAGCTACAGTGGATAACAATCATTGTATTCCATTGTATTTGCAATGACAAATTAATAAAAACATTGTTAAAAAGACAACAACAAAAAATCATATTACACATACTATGTATATTGTCCACACCAACACCGGGGAGTGGGTTTGAGGTGACGCCTATAGAATCAATTCCATGCTTAAAAAGTACAAATTATGATTTAACAACAGGACATGGATTGATTTTGCGAGTGGAAGGTGGAGACTAGGGCTGTCACTTTTCCCCAAATCAAGTCCAAACCAACACAAAGTAAAAGTGAATTTGTTCGAACTAATTCAAACTTTTATGAAATTAGAATGCTCTATTGATTCTGACAATAAAAAAATGACAAAAAATAAGAATGACGTTCTAAATATGAGTAATACTCATGCACTTCTGATCTCAGAACTTAGACTAAATCTGAAATTTGCTGACAAAATCAACAGTTGGCTGCATGGTATAAACAAACAAAGACTTTCAAGCTCTACAAGTTGCCTTTCTTTTCAATGATTGTGTACAATACACAGTAAAGCAAAACATACACTGCTATTTCTGTTTTACTAATTACATGTCCAGATTGACTAAATCTCCATGCATGTCAGGACCAAACAGACCCTGGAAGCAGGCTTACATACTTTGGAACCTGGCCCCTATGGCCTGACGGATGCTGACAATGCTAAACCGTGAATGACGAACAGAGATTTACTTGGAACCTTGCAAGCACCGTCTGCCATGTACACAAACAAGAGGCATGCTGCTTGCTAAATTTAACCACACACACACAGTTCGGGTGAACCATAAAGCTCAAGTTCACTGTTGTGTTATTGGGGTCAACAATCACAGCAGTTTGACTGAGAAGTACAGGATTTTAAATTGTAGAACTGTCAGTCAAAACAGAGGATCAAGGACATTTAATTATGGCAGGTATAAGTCCCCAGAGAGGACTGGTTCAAGTTAAACTGTGAGAATACATGTTTGACGGGTCCTCATTGCAACCATGCTGAGAAAAGGTCGACTATGCTGTTTCCTGGGCACTGCAACCCTGTCCTGTGCAAGTCCCATCCATGTCAATCATGCTTGGTATTTGCAAAGCCTTGATACAAATTAAATACTATTTCAGCAGCCTCTTTGTCCCTGCTTCCAGGACTGACAAACAAAGTGGCCGGAAATTGTCTAACAACGTCTGAATTGAAACCCCCAAATTAACGCTCAATTCGGAGGTACAGCTTTTCAAAGGAAGACAATATAACAACCATGCCCACTTGAAGCAGCAATCGACCAGGTGTGCGGAGGTATGAAAGTAGGTAGGGTTTACACATCTTCTTTAAATAATTTTTTGTTCTCCACACAACTACTTCTGTCATGTGCATTATTACAGTTTTTTTTTTATTGCTAAACTCTAACCACAGTCGGCACAGCAGCAGTTCTTGTGGACCAAACTCTGTTTGTTATTTTTTTTTTTATAGTTTTCAAAACTCTACCGCTGATCCACACTTCACTTTAAAGAATAGATAAGCAAGAACAAAAAGCCTTCTGATAAATCTTAAAAATGTACAGCTGGTTCCAATCCAAAACACTTCCTCAATACCAAACAATACTCTGTAGAAATTATTAATTGACTGACAAGCCTTGAAATCCCTCGCCAGATCCATGTAAAATTCCAATATGGGAGTAGGAAAGGAACAAAAATGAACAAAAAAAAATCAAGAAGGGAAACATTTGGGGGTTTCTTTTCTTCCGCATTTCTCAGCAAATTAATTTTTTTAAATTTAAAACAGGCATAAAGTCACTTTCTAATTTGCAATCTCAACATAATACACAGCTTTCTTCAAGTGTATGGAATGACAATGGAGTTTGGCCAAAATCTCGCTATACAGGAGACTAGACTGACTAGAAAGGATTGCAAATTTCAGATGCTATGATAATACTCCTCTGTACTGTTATAAAATTTCCTTTGGGATGAACAAAGTATCTATCTATTTCTGACAATAGATAAAAACATTCAACGTGCGGAGTGAGACAACGTAGAAACGTGTCCTTATTTAAATCACCACTTACACAGCGACTTCCCACAAGCCTCGGTCACGTTCACGTGAGTGTACAAGGGGGTCCAACTTTGCTTAAAATCTGACAACATATAGTTGACCCTCAGTCAGCAAAAGCACACATTCAAGTACAAACTTTACGAATCACCAAGATAAAGACACTGTTTCATTCGACATGCGCAAATTTCACCAACACACATTTATTTCATTTAAATTATAACTTTTGACCACAAATGTACACTGCTCACTATCATGTAGTTACTAGATGTGTACAATTAGCCTGCAATGTTAAAGATTTGTCAGTGGAGTCTGGCTTCTCTCTTAATGCAGAGAGACGGCACGTAGGGCTACTGTGTTCCCATTGAACAAAGTTCAGACTGGCAACAAGTCAAACTTACCAGAGTTTGTTCATACTGCAGCGCCCGCTGGTCCGACCAGTCCCCTGCCATGGCTCGGCTGTCTCTACCCGGCGACTTGAAACGTTTTCAACTTGAAAGTCAGAGGAAATTGACAGTGATGTCTCGCTGTGTGTTGGACAGTGATTAAAGCATTGGACTGACTTAAGTTTCTGTCACAGCAAGGCTGTCCTAATGGTTGACCTACTCACACACTTATTGTGTGAAAGTGGAAAGTATCTCGTAGTTTTGTAGAGTTCAGCTCAGGAGAGACTTCCTGCTGACAGCTATATGTTCCCTGTAATTGTTTCAGATCGCTGCAAAAGAACATCAAACACTTCAGTTTCTCAGAATCAGGTTTCTGAAGCGTAATTAAATCAAACATGTGTATGCTCTAACTACAGTTGGGGACTAGAGTGTGCCATTTGTAAGCCCACACCACTCTGGGAAATGATAAAGCAAGGTGATGCAAGGTAGGTCATAACATTAAACAATCCTTTTAGTTTAAATACTAGCAGCATGGGCTTTTGGATGGGGATGTCTCTCTGTCTGTCAGTTGTTCCACTGTTAGTCCAGACTGAAATATCTTTGATGGGCGGACAAAAAATATATCCAGGGTGCCCAAGAATAAAGCCTACTGACTTGGTGAGCCTCTAACCTTTAATCTACAGTAGTGCCTGCCAACAGGAGATGCATTGCACTAATCCTGTCACATATTTTATCATCTACTTTTGGTTTGGCATATAATTATGAATTCAGTTGACGTATCCTGATGACTTTGGCAATCCCTTGACTTCATCTCTAGCATCATGAGCTTTTGACAAAATCATTGAACAATATTATAAAATGTGTGATATGACACACTCAAAAGAAAGTAGATTCACATTTGAAAGATTATGTCTTGGAATAAAAGTCAGAAAAACAACATTGACAACAGCGGACAGAAAACTGCTGCTGCACACTGCTCTGTGTGGCTGGGCCCTTTCAATCTTTCAGACAATCAGACATGAACGGTTAGATTTCATTTTTTAGCAAAGGATATCGCTTCCCGAGGTCAAACCAATTACTTGATTTAATTATGTATCAGAAACTTGATTCTGAGAAACGGAACTGTTTGATGTTTCTTTGCAGCAATGTGAAACACATACAGGGAACCTATGGCTGTCAGCAGGGAGTTGAACCTGATCAAAACTCTACAAAAATAGATGTTTTCCACTTCAACACAACACGTGTGTGAGTAGGTTAATCATTAGAACAGACTTGCTTTGTGTAAATCTTGGTTTTAAGTGCCAGCCTTTGTAGTTTAAGAGAGTAGTTTTGAGGGACTGCTCTCTTCAAGGATAAACAAAGGCTCACATTCTTAAATCTCATGATAGCTCTACTTCCTCTCAATGGAAAATGACTGGAGGTGCATGATAAGCAGAAACACTGATGAGCAACGAATCTATTTTACACTAGTTATCCAGATCCGAGTTGTGATGGCAGCAGGCTGAAATAAAAATCTTCCACATCCGCCAGCTTTTCTTGGGGTATCCCTCAGGCCTAATTACAGTAAGTACTAGTGTGATGAATGCTTTCACTCCATGACCTTATGCTCAAACTCTGACTCTTTCTACCATAACTCTGCAATAATAAACGATAAACACTCAAAGACACACACAGAAACAGTGCCACTGCCTTCCTGCTTCAATGCCTTTTTCTAAACATCACAAACTGACTTATTTTGGAAATTGTTTTATTCCAAGAACGTTCGGAGAATATTATCATGCCATTTCTTGTACTGTTTTTAGCTGCAAGTTTTCTTTTGGTTCCCAGAATGCTTTTTTTAAAGGTAGGATAACATTCAATAAAAAACATTCTAAAATGTTTGGTGATAAGCTTTTTAAAATGTTAATGCCCTAACATTTCTAAATGTTTATTTTAAGCAGGCAGTTTTCTTTTGGTTCTCAGAAAGTTTTTCTATAGAAGCATTGTACAAATGTTTGGTAATAACCTTCTTAAAATGTTTATGAACATTGTTAGAACATAATGAATGCCCTCACATTCTTAAAATGTTTTTAGCGGGAAGTTTTTTCTTGGTTTTTAGAATGTTTTCTTTAAAAATAGGATAACATTGTATAAAAATATTCAAAAAAATATTTGGTGATAACCTTCTTAAAATATTTAGTATTAACATTGTTAGAAAATTTGGCCGTAACATTCTTAAAATGTTTTCAGTGGCACATTTTTTAATGTTCGTACAATGTTATTTTAGAATAAGATATGCTTTAAAACCAATTATTCAAATGTTTTGTGGAAACAATTTGTTAAAGTATTTTAACATCATTAGACCATTATGTCACAACCTTCTTATAACTCATGATAATTTACCTAACTATTGGAATTGGACTGTTAACACCTCAAAAAGGTTGATATTCAAAAGTCTTTTAACATAATTACTTTTTTAAATTTATCTTGTGTGTGGTAACCTCTGCAAAACATAAGTTATATCATGAACTGTGCTTTATTTACAGTGTAAACATGTTACAGCAAATAGTCACATGTTCACATTATACTGCTGCAAGGGAAGTTAAATACCTGATACATTTCAATATATTCTAAGCCAACAATGTTACACATGAAACAATGCAACTCTGACACATATAATCTATATCAATATTGTACTGAGCATCTTCACATTTTACAGCAAAAACAAAACTAAGTGAAGTCCCTGTAGCCAGAAGATATGGATGGTGGTTTCCTTCAATGGTTATGATCTTCAATGCTGTGTTAAGACTGAAACACAAATAAAAACATCTCCATGCAAGTCAAAAGTTAAAAAAAATACAGAGTGGACCACAGTAATTGAAATAGAATTAGATTGTCTCAATCAGGGGACCAGGGGACCAGGGGACCAGGGGACCAGGGGACCAGGGGACCAGGGGGGGACCAGGGGAAATGATGAACACAGTAAGGGCCAGACATGCTTTTAATTAACAAAAAAGTCAATTAACTTTGTATTATTACATGCCTCATATTGCTTTCTCCCATACAGTTTGGTCAACATGAAACCCTGAAAAAAATCAATAAAAAAGTTTCTTAGCCATTGTACAATTTAGCAAGTCATGAAAAACAAACATTACATTTTTGAAAGCAGCTACCACCCAGTCAACTCACAACAACCTGTTTCACAGCCTGAAGATTTAAAACCTCTCTGCTGCTTGTGAGTCTCAAAGTCAGCAAATCTGTCAAATTGTGTTGCATAATTACAGTATGAAAAACTGTTCTGTGATATTTTAGGTGTGGTGCACAAGTAGCGGGAACAAAACTTGCTGTGAACCTAAAATGAAATGTGGGCCGGATCAAAATTTGCAATTTGCAAGGGGCCAGATTTGGCCCCTGGGCCTTGAGTTTGACACATGTGGTCTGGACAAACCTTTTACCAAATGATCTGTTTCCTCTCCAACACTGATCTACTTGGGCCACTTCCTTCCAGATGGTTGTGGAGTGAAGATGCAGCAAGATTAGAAGAGAAGTCATGTCACTGTTCCCCTCTGCAGCCAGTGTAGATAACACAATTGGTCATGTTGCTGGCGAGAATGTTAAAAAAAGACACTAAAATTGTTTCGCCTGACTAACTCCATATTATTCAACTCCAGAAATTTGCTGTGGAGAATGTTTTATAAAAAAAAAAAATGTTGGCTCAACACCATCCCCTAAACATCATCAGAATGTCACGAACGTTCTACGTTCTACTCATGTTAACTTAAACCATTCTGTCTTAAGGCTTCAATAATAACCTCAAAAGCATTTTCAAAATGTTTTGTTGACAATGTTCTTCCATTGTTGTTATGTACCATTGTAAGAATGTTTTACAAAAAAAGTTTGTTATCTGTTACAACAACATCCCCAAAACTTGTGTTTATGAGCTAATTTACTACTTAAGGATTTCTTGATTGATATTTTATTAGACAAGTAAAGGAAATGTCATATGGAAGTCATTTCATTTTCAGTCCCTAGTTTTGTGTGGTAATGAACAAAGCAAAAAGTGTACAAACTGTACCCAGTCTACTCTACACAGTAAACTCAATATTTATAAAGCAGTGGAGTTGTATACGTTCTCATGTAATCTTTAAAAGCCTTGCATGGATTAATGTAGCTCAAAAGTGTGGGCTTTGTTTACCGAGAAGTATTTGTATAGGAGTCCTGTAACAGAATACAGATACTCAATATGGTAATGTGCATGTGTGTTGTGTACAGAGACATTCAGTTCAACACTGACATCGGAGGAGGAAAACTCAGGCATGGGAGGCCTCGCCATGTTGACGCTGAGTGACACAGAGAACAACCTCCACTTCATCCTCATCCTTCAAGGCCTCATCAAACAAAAAGACAAAGGTCAGAAACAAGACAAAGAAGGAAGAGAGGGTCGGCACTGAGATATAAAGAAAATGTGGGTTTGACAGAACCATTTCAAAACTCCAAACTGAGATTTAAACCCCTACATGAGCTGTTTTGATGTCCTTCAACCAAACGCTTGTTTTATAATTCCTCCAAGCAAAGTACAGGTTAAAAGACAAATCTTGAACAATAATCCTCTTTTGTGATCTGTTACTATTTTAGTCAATCAGTTTCTACCGACTCCATCTCAGTCTTGCTCAATTCTAGTGACTGTCTCTCTCCTCAGAGCCCATTTTGGTGCCCATCCGAGTCCAGCTTGTGTACCGACAACACATCCTGAGAGAGATCCGAGCCAACATCACCTCTCATGTAAGTAACAACACACAATAACAAAAGTCTATGGTTTACCATGGGCTTTTAAAGGCTAATATATAACACAGCAACACACGCCCTCCTCTCTGAGGCGGATGTTGTCTGATCACAGCTAACTACCCTGAGACATGACAAGAACAATGGATGGAGAGGAAGAGTGAGGAGAAAACAAGAGAAGCAAGAAAGTGTACAAGAGGAACTTTTGCATGAGACAGATGTGAGAAAGGGATGGAGAGACCCAGAGGAGAGAGGGGAGGGATGGGGGCGGTAGAGAGGATGGACTGCGTACACACTCCTCACACATGTCAGTGGTTAGTGGTCTGTGGTCTGAGATGGATAGAGGGAGGAAGGAGGCAGGAGGAGGAGTGATGAAAGGTGGGCCTTTTTAACCTTTAAAAGCGAAAGCATACAGTATATAGATATGATGGCAAATTGCATGAATTGCTTTTTTAATGTATCTAGACTAAAATGACATAAGTTCAGGTTTCTTTTTCAAAATGTGACCTTTATTTTTGTACTGTATCTCCTGAGATACATTGCCCATTTAGGGTTTACATTTTACATTGTACATTTTTTATAGATCGTATGCCACCTTTACAAACATTTAGAAACAATTATGTACATTCTCTAAAAAAAAAAAAAAAAAATCTCTAAAGATGAATTGACCATGTAGGATGTAAATTTAACATTTCATATCTGTTTTAGCTTATCTTCCTCAACTTTCTAATTAGTTACCACCTCTAAATCTGATCTGAAGTTTGGCGAAATGCAACATTTGAGTGAAAATACTTGATTGATTCAAGTTATATAAACTGAATAGAATTAATTTATTTACCCAAGTTATCTTAACAATAAGTAATTGCGTTGAACACAAATCAATTATTTTGTAATGATTAAATTGTTTAAGTTAATAAACTTAAATGATTTAAGGCAATCGGTTTCCACAAATGGTCTGAGTTGAACTAACTCATCAGGTTTCTACAGTGTGGCAAAACTATAGACTTCACCTCTCTTCCTTTTGTACGACAGAAATTCCCAGAAAACATGTGTACAATGGCAAATTCATCAATAATACATATTTAAGAGTAAAATAAAAAGTGTTCAGTATTTCCCAACTTTATCTTATTGAGAGAACAGGCCTCGAAACACAAGTATATCTGAGTGATCAGCCCTGTTTCACACCCTTATATGGGCAATGCATCCCCCAGGACACAGGCATTCAATACCTGATTATAAAAGTTGTGAAAAGGTCATTTTAAAAATATCCACAAGAACATATAAAACCATCCTTAAAAAAACTAATTTCAAAAACAAAATTACTCTAAAATATAATAATAAATATTATTATTTAGTAAAAAATAAAAAATAGTAAAAAATATATCAACTCTTACCTCATGCCTAGTGTTTTTTCCCTAATATGCTGCCATTTTGGATTTTGGTACAAATGTTTGCAATGTTGACAAAACATCACATGACCTGATAACATGACCTATCACCCCATCATAAAATATTGATAGAGCAAAAAAAGTCATAGTATTATAAAACATAATTGACAGTAGAGTAAGGGATCAGATGCTTTGACACTGAAACATTAGAGCATTTGAAGAGACATTGGGAAGGACATTAGTTTGCCATCCTTATTAAGTGCATGTTAGGACTGAATATTGCATGTCATCTTAAAATCTACTCCTTTTCTTGCATTTTTGTTTTTCTGCAGAAGCGAACTGTGATCTAGACGTCCGGTGTTGACCTTCCCCCAAACCATTCAGCCTGAGGAAAAGCACTGTCCAATCAGTGATGGTGAGACAGACATATTTTTAACTTCATTTAGTAGCGAAAGAGCAACACATACCTAAAATAGAGCTAAAAGGAGAGTGAAAGTTGATCCAGCATTACGATAGAGTATCCCTTCCCATCTTACATGGTGGCATGCATTCCTGTCATACCGGCGTCTTGTGTCTTTTTTACCTGTGCTTCTACATTTTGCATCGTTTCACCAACCTGGCATCTTCCTCTCTTATTGTCCACAGCATTTTGTGACCAAGTGTCAGGGGGGTTAAATTTTTTACATTTTAACTAAGAAGTCAAAAATGTAAACTTTAACACAAAATATACTACGTTGAATGACCTCAAGCCCGCTTGGAATTCCCTTATGAACTCAAATTAGACTAGAGAGGGAGAGAGGGAAGGCTCATCAATATTTTATCACTGCTGCCCTCTGCTGGGAACAGTTGAACTGACATCTTAGCCTTATAGAGCATCATAAAATGGTTCTTTAGGCTTTACCATTGCTGCAGCAGCAGCCTTTATGTCATATTAATGGGCCTTTTTCAGTTCTGAGATGGTTCAAACGGGCTCCCAGCCACTGAACTTTCACACAGTTTACATGCTCCACTGGCACAGTTGCAGGGGTAAACGCTTAGCTCAAGGACATTACAACAATTGCACAAGGCAAAAACAAAAATCTCTTCCCTTTACAGATCTTATCAGCCTGGCCAGTTGTCTAACCTTCAGGTTAGGTGCATCTGGGAGAAAAAGAAAATGAATTTTGACTAACGTTCTTGGAAATTCACTTTTTTGTTCAGCCTGTGCCTGGAGCACTTATCACCCTCTGGTGTTAAAGATAAAAGTAAAATACTTCCTTTATACGTGGCAAAATATTATTAAATAAAACTAAGGTGAAATGCTTTGTATAACAAAGGACAAAAGTTTGCTTTTTGATTTTCTTATCTTTGAAAAACTTTTACTTGAGTATGAGTTTTATACCAACAACAGCCAAGTTCAAACGACTATGCCTGAAGGGGTCACTCCCACACTTCCATCATCTTCTTTATTCCGTGTTGGCAGATCTTCTCTGGGATCTTCACAAGGTTGTATGGACTTTGGAAAACCATGACTACTAACGCCCATAAAGTAAATTGTATTTGTATAGCACCTTTTAACAATGAGGCAATTAACGGTTTTTCAAATAAAAAGGCATTACAATAAAAACAAACACAAGACTATATATATATATATATATATATGTGACATAAATAGGATTTAAAAAGAGTAAAAGTTGAGTATGTTACGTAGACTTGACTTTTGGTTTCACATGTACGGTGGCCAACAAAAATGCAAAAAGCCACAACACAGCACACTGGACATAAGCAGCGGTCTTCTGTCCTGTGTTTGTTTGACACGTCCATTCATCTCGACCTCCTCCCTTGACAAACTTTAGCGGCTCAAGATCCACACTGGTCTAGTTGTTGGGCCTACTGTGATAGATTCTTAAATACAAGGTAAAGGCAAAAAGTTCAATATTGAATTCAAGGATACTTAAGCCAGGCAGCAGGCTTCAGACTTTCCACTCCCAGGTAATTGGCTGCTAGATCCTCCTCTGAGATGGCCACTGGGTGAGCTTATTGCGTTACACGTCCTGTGATGTTTCTGTGGTTACATAAGCCAGCCTGTTTTCTTCACCTTGAAGCATTTTCAGAAATCTTTATTTTTCTTTGAGTCTTTCCAACTGACATTAAAGGTAATCTATTGTGATTTTTGTCTCTTGAAAAAAGGAGTTCAAATGTGAAATCTGTGGCATAGCTGGGTTTTTCTTTGATCCAATTTTAATTGCTAAAAGTTAATAATAATTGGCTAAATTTAGTTCCCTCCTCTATACAAGCACTTATTTATTTACTTTAAATTCAATGAATCCCATCTTCTTCACCTTCTGTGTATTACTTTCCTCCTTTTGTGCTTATACTGGCCAAAAGAGTTCCCCCACTCAATCTTTTATGCAAAAGAGCAAAAATCAATACCTGAAGTTCATCAGTGAGTGTCTCTGAAAGATTAATGATCCTATCATCTTTCATTTTTTAATCAGTGCGATGATGGGGAGAATTAAATTTGAGATGTTGAAGCATTGACAGGTTTAATATTACACAGCCCCTTTTTAGTCTCATGTCCTGCAAATGTTATGTTAAATGTTGAGTTATGTTATGTTTTTTTGTGTTCATATTGTTATATCATCATATTGTTATGTTATTTCATGTCATATTGTGTCATTTTGTTGTTTTGTGACATGTTATTTTACATTTATTGTATTATGTCATATTGTCATGCTAATTTCAGGTCATGCTGTTATGTCATGTGATGTTGAGTCTTGTAAATTGTATTTCATGCCATATCATGTTATGTTATCACATTATGTTGCCACATTACTATGTTGTCATGTCATGTTACGTCATCATTGTATACTGTTATATTATGTTAAGTGAAGTTGTACTGTATTACATGTCATGTTTCATGGTGTTACGTTGTGTCGCGCATTGTAACAGCTCCTAGTGTCAGCATGTCAGTGTTCTTGGGCAGGACACTGAACCTTAAATCCCAATGGTCAGGCCAACACCTTGCATGTTTGTCAAACATTAGTGTGGGAGTGGGGGTGAGTGGGAGAAGGAGAGGAAAATCGTAAAGCGGTATATAAGTACAGCCATTTTGTGTCTTGTTATTTTATGCCATGTTACACTACGCATGTTCTGTCACGTCATGTTTTGTCATGTCATATTGCTAGGTTAAATAATCTCATTCCATGTTATGTCACATTTTGTCATGTTATGTACTTTTCCAGGTAAAAATCTACTCCACACTCAATGTTGTTCCACTCTCACATAGGTCACGGTCTTAGGACGTTACACGGTGCAGAAAACTCCTTCTGTTGGTCGCTCAATTTCCGCCACTACAAAAAGGGATTTTAACTACAAACAGTGCTTTTTGACAACCGTGGAGACATATATGCAGCCAGAGGACAGGATTTATAGATTGGTAGATTGACTCCATTTGCCACACACACACACTCATGCACATGATGGAAAAAGGACGTTTATGAGTAAGACGAGCAGTTATTGGACACAATAGTGCAACCTCCCAAGATGTTTCCTCTGCCAGCTGGATATGGCATCGTTCATCATTTCCTGCCGGGTTTATTGCAGTTTGTAACTTTGTTGCAGTCTCATCTGTGACAGCAGGCCCAGATATGGTAATGTCAGGCTATCATTAATACTACTACCTCTATTAATGATGTTGTCATTATCTGCAGCCCGAGCACAGAGTTTGAGAAGTGCAGACACCGGACAGCTAGGGTCTTTTTTTCCCATTCATCTTGATGACACACTGCTAACATCTGCTGAGACAGGAGGAGGGGAAATTTCGTGGCAAGAATGTTGAAACAAAGATATTAGAGATGCATTTGCCTTGTAAATGTCTCAACGACACACTGCTAACATCTGCTGAGACAGAAGGAGGGAAAATGTCATGGCAAGAATTTTTAAAACAAAGATATTACAGATGCATTTGCTTTCTAAATGTTTCCGTATCAGTCATCTGCTTCCATTTCTTTCTGATATAATGAATGCTTTTTAAGATGTAAATGGTGGTGTGATTGTCCCCACAATCAGCCATGCCCGGACCTTTGGAGAGGGCTGCCCAGTTAAGAGAGGCAACAAGTGATCCACTCAAACAGCCCCCAGACCCTCAGGTGGGTACAGAGCTTCTATTAGGTGTACACTTGACTTGCTTATTCATGTATCCATGTGTTCTGGCCCCATTTGTATTCTTTGAAAATCTTTACAATCATTCACCAAAAGAACCAAGCAGGATTGCCTTCTTGCTCGTCAAACCTCACCATTTTTAGCATGTACCGTACAGCTCAGAGGTTATTTTGCTTGTTCCCATAGTGAAGGTAAGTTGACACACAGATAGCAGCAAGGGAAGGCAATGCATTGTCCAATGTTATCCTGGCAATGTACTTTGATCCAGACTAGGCCAGAGATATGTCTGCTTAATGGGCAAGGGAAGAGGTTAGTAGTAGGAGACATGGAACGATGGGTAGACAGGTTTTAAAAGGGAACCAAGTCATAAAAACATCAATGAATAACAACGCTAACCACAATTAAATTAATTAACTATTAGTAACTACTATACTATACTATACGTGTGCAACATTGGCTGAATCCCATTTCTCTATCTTACCCCTAGCCCTTGGCCCTTAGAACCAATTGGTAAGGGCTAGGGGTGAAAACATACCCCTATGAAATGGGACACCACTTGGTTACATCACCATACAGTATTGATCACAAACTTCCAAGATGCTGTCTGTCAAGTACGTCTATGTTGATTGCAAGGATTGTATGCATTTAAATATTTTATAATTAGTTTATGTTCACTTTGGTGCAGAGGTAGATGTTCTTATCTGTGTACTACATAGGTCTGTTTGCAATATACATGTGTATACACACTGAATGGTGTGTTGTTTCAATTATCACCTTTTTGAATGTCATTCATGTTCAGAAAAAACCTTTTGTTAACAAAAATCTGTCTTTATTGCCCAATAAGTAAAACATATTCTGATATTCCAGACCAGCCTGATGCCTGTTGGCCAGTAACATTTCCCTTCATTTCTTAACATTTCTTTTATCAGTGTCCCATATCATAACCAACAACAATGTACAAGTGCATGAACAGGAATTAATAACAAATTATTACAATAATACAGTACCAATACAGTAATGAATGGCTACAACATGAACATATGATTTAAGAAACTTCTGCTAGTTTTCAGCCTGAAAATGGATCAGCTGTTGTGTCCACCTGCGCATCCCTGTGTGATACAAGACGGTATGTATAAAGCACGTATCGATGTCTCCAAAGCAAGTAGTGTTGTGCACTGATATCAATCAAAATTCTCTGCTACTGGTTAAAACTGTAGACATGCATGGTGTCCATTCAAAGCAGAGAAATGCAGGATTGTTGTGCAAATCAGCAATGTAACGTTAGCATTACCATAGCAAGCTAACTTTTTTTTTTTTAAATTTCAATTAAGAACATGATTGCAAGTATATATGTGCAGGAGTGTATAGAGCACAAAACTTTTCTTAAACGTTAAATTTTTAAACCAATTATTTAAGCCGAAAATACTGACATTTATGGGTCTCTCAGCCTTGTTGCCTGTTGCGCAATGTATATGGATACCCCTTGGTTTCAAGTAAGCTTGCCTCCTCCCTTGGCTTTAAAGGCTGTGCACCCCTTCGTCTTACCCCTATCCCTCGATCAAAATGAGTATTGGGACAGCTCTTATTATCGTGTGAATGCACAAAACTAAGGGGAAAGGGGAAGGGGAAGGGGTAAGACAGAGAAATGAGATTTAGCCATTGTTTTAGTCTGTAGGGTGCCATAAATGTAGTGATGGAGCCAGATGACCCGACGCCAAGAGAGTAGTGTCCAGCACAGCCCCAACTAGGGGAATACAATGGAGACAGGATATTATTCCTCGCTTTTAAAAGGTATAGTGTTATGTTTGTCAATGGAAGCCTATTCAATACAGGAAGCATGGCAATGCACAACATTTTCATTTATTCTTCAGGTTTTTGTTTGTCTTTTAAAGTGTTTTTAATGGCAACAAGTGACGATTTCTTTCTGCCGTTGACCGAAATATTTCGACTTGTTTTTCCAGCCCCTCTGCTATCAGGAGACAGGGTTGGGGTGGTGGTCCGACACGGAGGGCGGAGGACGGAGGACGTGCTCTCCCTCACAGCTTACAGTTGCCTGGCTCTGACTCATGAAAAAAAAACATGTAAAATAAAAACAAAACCACTGCATAAGCTCTGCTACTGTTTGTTTGTTTTAATCAACCTAAGCTATTTCAATATAAGCCTTTTTAGTACTATAAGGACTATAGCATACATATGTCAAGAATGTATAAATTAAATAAACTTCAGCTGGAGTCCAATTTAATACGGCAATACTGTTGATCTCTTTGGATCTCTTTCCATTCCACATTCTTTCTACAGCCTTTAATTCCAAGTTTTTTGGCTGCCAAATAGTACACGTTACTGCAAATGAACCTGAGATGTCAGGGTTTCAATCTCCACCTCTGAAGTGCAGCTTCTTGTAGGGCGAGGCTTCAAAACCGAGAATATATTGGGGCGTGAGATTTAAATTAAGATTGTTTCCAGCCGCTGCATTTATCAATGTAAGACCATTGTGCTCTGATTGTGTGATACGAAAGTTAGATGAATCCCACATGAAGCCTGATCCTAAGATGATTTCTGCTCTCATATCTGCGCTGGTTTCTACGTTAGGTTGATAAATGAGGGCCATTGAGCTGTAGTCCTTACAGGGTCTATAATGCTGCGAAAAAATCTCACGTCGACGTGAGATTTTTCGCAGCCTACGCTCACGTCTGACAAATTGATAAATGCCGAACTTTACGTAGGAATCAGCGTACATCCGTCCTACGCCCGGTTTAGGTCGTACACACATTTCCTAAATGAGGGCCGTTAGGTCTGATTCAGCAGGCTGCTCACAAATAAAATGACCTCCCATAGCCTAATGAGAGCAATAACATATTCACAGTTAAACACACCATGAGCTTAATGGAATTAAATAGTCTGATGCGGCTGCTCCTGCATTATTCTCATATTCTGCTACATGTAACCCTGAGCCATCTTCATCATGTATGAAATACACTTCACATGCACTGACCTGTCCCTCGGCACATTTTCATTTGCTGCCATTGTAATACCCTATAGCAGACCACTTGCAATTCAAGCTGTTCAATTCCAAAAGTGTTGCACTCTTTTATTGTAGAGGGGCTCTGTCACTTCCACTGTGCTTATCGAACCGTACAGACAAAGGAAATTTTGTCATATCTCCCTCTGGCAGAAGAGAAAAATAAGAAAGAAAGAAAATCTCTTTCTATACATATTATTCATGCAGGGTTGTATGGATACAGTGACAGTCTAAAAGCAGTAGGTAGAAAACTGATTTTGGTGTTGTGAGAGCAGAACAGAAAATTGATATTTTGGTGCCACAATGTGTCTGTATATTATTAGATATATTTTACATATTATATACAGTGTATATATATGTATATATATATTTCTCCAGTCTTACAACAAAGGGTACAATCATGTCGACGGTAGCCGGCTTGCTGATCAATGTGCTAATTGAGTGAGATTGTGAAGGTGCAACAGCATACAGTAGGGTTGCAAATTACTTTATTGACTTCTAGACATTCTCTGCCTCATGTCTGATGAATGCTTGTAGAAGAGGAGTTTGGTATCACAATGCATAGAGACCATTAGGGCCTCAGCTTCACATTATTTGTAGGTAGATGCCAGAATAATGCATTTTGAGCTATCTTTCTATTGGATGAGGAAAAGCAGCTCCGCCTGCAGCCTTTGGGTCTTACATCTTTTTTAGGCCACCGTCACATTCATCTTCTTTTTTTGTTCAGTTTCAAAAATGCTCTGCTGAGGTGCTACTTTTGACCAGACCGCCTATTGCAGAGCTTCACATTTAGAGCTATAAAACCACTGTAGTGTGCTGATATTAAAGTAGGATTTCATAAGCTCTTTGATGTCCCTATATACTGCAGATATGTCTCAAACCAGAGAGCCATTAAATCAAGGATTTGTATTAGAAAAGTCAATCCTGGTCCTGGTGCAAATAAAATATCCTTTAGGCAGGGTAGGGCATTGCCTTTTGTGTCTTAACCACTGAAGGCAACCTTCCATTGTTGAACTAGATAGAAGCCCTTGTATGGGCATCATTATATCTGTGGCTACCTGTTTTTAGTGGGGAATTTCTACTTTTCAAGCTCACTGGGTCTGTGTTTGCAAAGTCTTTGGATAATTGAATCCTTATCACGCTGATTCCAAAACCTTGTGGTAAACTGGTTGCTAACATGACAGCAATCAGAATGTAGTTGTTTGATGCAACGGTAAATGGATGATATTTCATTGCTAAATTTGAACTCCTGCTTGACCTCACATTCTTTTGTTTTATCAGGTGTCAAAGTCCGGATGGGCTGAAATACAGTATTTAATTGTTAAAGGAAACCAAAGAGGTAAGTCTGCCTTTTTCACCACTGAGTCAGTATGCAGCACCCAGGTCAGACCCTCGGTGATGTGTACAACAAGGTACTTGAAGCTGTCCATCCTCTCCACCGAGGACCGGATGCTATTACAGTAAGGGGGGCGTAGTTCCTTCCTTGCTACTTCCCAAAGTCCACTATCATCTCTTAGTCTTGTTGACATTCATATAGGTTGTTGTTGACATCAGTGGGTCAGGTACTCTAATTTTTTCCCTTTTTCATTGTCATCTGTGATCAGGATCTGGAAGGCTTGTGAGGTAGAAGGTAATAGGAATGCATCAAAATACACAAGAAGAAAGATACGAATATGGTACAGTCTGCAAGAAACCTGCCACTTTAGGGGAAGATTTTTTTTCCAGCAAAACAATGAGCCCAATCATAAAGCCAAAGAAACACACATCAAAGACAATGGCCTGGAGTGGCCGAGTCAGAGTCCAGATCTCGAAAAAGCCTGCTTACTCATGATCCTCATCAAAGAATAGAAAACCTGATGTGCAAAGCTGATACAGATTCACAGAACGTCATGGTTGAAATTGCTGCCAAAGGGTAAATACTTTTTTAGGCACCATATCTGATATAATAAATGATGCATTAGATTAATAAAGCAGATACAACTTATAAAGGGTGTCTTATTTAGTTTGTTCAGTGGCCTACTAAATCAGGAAACACTTCACATTGATGCAATTGGTTGTTCCTAAAATGAGTATTTCCTCTTGTTAACAGTGGACAGTTGGACAGTGCTCTTCCATCAAGCTCCATGCGAGAAATGCGCATGTGTCAACACACGTATCTGTAACTATAACCAGCTATGATAAAACAACAGAACTTCTAAATTATTAAACTAGGCTACTGTGGACAAGCTGTCGTGATGACTAATGACCAGACGTAAAAAACGATTTAGATTAATTTCAGTTTCTTGATATTTTCCTGGATTTGTGATGTCCTATTGATGTCGACATCTGAACTGAATTCACTAAAACCTGCCACAGGTAGCCTCTCTCTCCTCCATACCAGCGCCCTGTATTGCCTGCCCCCCCTCCCCAGCAGTGCTCATTCCACTTCCCCCCACCGCATCCCAGTATGTCCAGTCCTCTCCATTTGAAGCCCTGCTCAGCTCTGCACATCTGGATCCGGTGGATGAATGGGAATGAGCGGTTTTTTTGCCGCGGCAGCACCCGCATTGCAACACAGGAGCGATGCTGAGGACCGGCTGTTGAATATCTGAGGAGCATCTCTCGCCTCTTTTCAATATTCTAGTTTATTTGATCGCAACCAGAAGCAAATAGACAGATACACACACTGTCCGTGCGCAGTCAGCGCATGCAATAAAAAAAAGAAGCAAACTCTTTTGACAGAATGACACAGAGGGTGTGTTTTTTTTTAACAGTAACTGCGTCTTGGAAGTTGGACTGTTGCAACCAATAGGATCTGTACTCATCGTGACACCGGTGGCAGCCTGAAACAACAGGATCCGGACTGGGCTAGTTGGCAGCAATCACAATCTTTGCAGCAGCATCAGCAGCCAAGTTGTTGTCGAGGTAAACTGTTGCCTTGAATCAAACTTTGTGTTTGAATTTACGGGATTTTGACCTGTCCGACGCCCAGTCCCAACACCCCACTCCTCCGCCCTCAGCGCTCGGAGGGTGAACGATGGAGAGCTGCAGGTGACTGACCGTTCACCTCCGCTTAAGGACGCCTACTGGGGATCAACTAAACCTTCTGGGACACGCAGGGGCCCCGGGCAGGATGGTGGGTAGGCTGCGCACTGCGCGTCCGCATGCCTGACTCGTGTGCGTGTGTGTGTGTGTGTGTGTGTGTGTGTGTGTTGGCACATGTGCCGCGGTCACGGTTCTGCTAGTCACGAGATAGATAAGATATCTGCACATCAGCCGAGCTCTATCATCACAATACTGACTAGTTTATGAACCGTGTGTCCATACTCAGTCATTCAAACACACACACAGAGTAACCGTTGTGGTCTCTCAAATTTAGGAGGAAAATATGCATATACAATATCATCCATCTGTGATGTTCTGTGTATTCCATTAAAACTTTTTAAATCCTATGTTGCAAGTTACAATTTGCTTTTTCAGTTTTCCCTTAAGTTTTCTACTTCTTAGATTCTTGGTTTCCTACTGTATTTCCTACAGAAGGCCTTTCAAAGGACTTGTTGCATCCAGCTGCAATCAGAGCATGTATCCAGAGTTTTACATGTATGGCGTGGTGTGACAATAGTGACAGAGGTGGTTGTGTGACACTGTCAGTGAGAGTTGTGACCCTCTTGTCAACAGGTGCTGTGGCTGAATTTTATGTAAAGTTACACTTGGTCAGTACCTCTGCTAATGTTGTGGCAAAGCTTTTGTTTTTTAATTCCAAACAATTGACAACAAACTCTGATGTCAATCAGACATTTTCTACTGGTGAAACCTCACTGTATGTTGTGAATAAAATGTATAATACAATAATAATATAGTAATTGAGTAATTGCTCTCATGTGAATCTTGACTTTCATTAATGAAGGGGATTGTGTGAAAGAGATCGAGGATGATCCACCAGATCAACCTCTATGTAAAATAGCTTGGAAGTGGACCAACCAACCAATTGAACCTTCAATTGGCAAGCATATCTAAACAGAGCACATAGTTTTGTGTTTTTCTTTCTGAATCTTAATGACACTGTAATTTGTTGAAAAACCAAAAATACTGTAACACTGACGTTGACATCTAAGTGTGAAACACTTAGGTGAGGCCGAAACTGAGTTTGGGCGAAGAGCCAGGTCTGCAGGGTTTTTCAAGCATGAACCAGTTCAACACATCCACAAGACTAATAGAGTTGTCTACCACCAAATAAACACCAAGTGTATCAGCGAACGTGTTGTCCAAGGCATGTGATGGATTTTTCTTTAAAGTTTACCACTCAAGGGACAGTATCAGACATGTTGAGACAGGAAGAGAGGAAGGCATGAGGTAGGGGTGCTGGCAAATGGAGGCAGGTGGGGGATGGGGTGTCAGAGACTGGTTGGATTTTTACATATTGATCTTTGAATCTTGCTTCCTCTTTGATGGCCTGAGAGAGTGAGTGTGTTGCCAGATGAAGAGTTGGAAGATGTGAAGTGAAGTGGAGATCGAATAGCCTGTTATGTTTTCAAATCTTGTTTCAATTGGAAGGACTTTTGCAAATGAAAAAAAAAAAAAATGACGCTTTTTAATAAAGCTAATCCATTTTAGTCTATGGGTTGAGCTTAAGACATCAAGGTTTTAAGGAGATTGCCTTAACTCCATGTTGCTTTCTGAAGAGCCTAGTCGGCTATAAAGGTTGTGTGTGTTTGTGTGTTCATGTATGTGTCTGTGCATTTCAATCAGGAGAGAAATGTTTGCAGACATGCAAATGAGGTTAATTGTACAACTCAATAAATGTACAAAGTCTTTGGCGATTAGACTCCATTGCTATACAAATATTTTGTATATCTATATAGGGGTTGAGAACCATCAGACCCAAAGATGGAATCTAGACACTGGTGGTGGCGACGAAGGAACCCGAATACCAGACCGAAGGAGGCTCCGGACTGGTCAGCTGGAGTAGATGACTGGAGTTGGAAGGCGAGGTGGAGGGTTGTACTCTTTGCCTGTGACAGCTGAATAGCATAATGCGGGGTTGTGACTCTGTGATTAGCCCTTGCAATTTGTGTACGATTCTGATTGGTTAAGCAGGAAGGTGAACGTCTCCACCAGCTGTTTCTATTTAGGAAGAGAGCATTGATTAAATTAGGTCAATCAGGAGAGACTAGTTGCAGATATGTGACAGTTATACATGGCAAAAAGTAGATTTATTACAGCTGAATTGCTTAAAAGTGAGGTCTTCCTGAAAGAATTTAGGCTTAGCTACATTTGTGTGTGAGAACAGTGCAATGTTACTAACATTCTTGTTGAATTTGTGCTGGATAATCATTTGCCTTGATTGTACACTCACTGGAGCACAACTGTGTGTGGGTTGCCATAATTGAGGTTTCTGTTGTTGGGACACTGATGGTAAAGTAATGACATGCAACAGCGAACCACTGGGAAACACAATACGCATAGTTACTGTGAGTGTGAGTGTGGTCCATCATGGTGAGCACTTTCACATGGGGCGAGGTTCAACATTGTAACCTGTAACCAAATGTTACAGGCAGCAGCTGTGAATGACTGTGCCAGGCAAACCAGAGCAGCATCTAGATGGAGTTTAGCAAGTTGTATGTAAGGAGGAAATTCTGCATAGGGACGTTGGACAGGGTGGTGGATGGGTCAAACACAATCAACTATCACCTAGGAGAGCGAGGTTCGTGTCCCACGTGTCCTTAACCGTCCCGTAATTGCTGCTCGTAGGGGAAGCCGCTTTCTTCTTTAACAGGCCCGTTATTCCCACGTGTCACGGAACCGTAAGACCACCCACAACCTTTTCCTTAACCTATCAGCATCAAAAGGGACGCAAATAGTCCCGACCAAGTCTCAATTTGGTATGAGTTTCTGATATCGAATTCAGACTACAAGATATCAGCACATTGGCTCATGTGGGACTCTGAGACGCTTTCTGACTTTCTGACAAAAAGACTAGCAAATGAGGAATGTTTGCCCTCTCTTGTCTGGGCTGACAACTTCAACGACGTGTTTCATGACTTTGGCCCACAGGAGCATAGAGCACCACAGTAAACACGGCAAAAACAACCAAAATCAATGAGCTAAGAGATGTTAAAACACTCCATAGAGCAGAGGGGAACTGCATATTATGCACAGCATTGATCAAAGATATTGACTTTTAATTCCAAATCAGGGATTCTAAGTAGACAGCAGCCAAAGTGAACCAGGAAGGAGAAAGCAGATGAGCTGAAAAGTTGACAGACAGACAGAGAGACAGACAGACAGACAGACAAGAGCATCACCTCAGGTGTCTTCAGACCTGTAGCTTCCCATTACTGGCATTCCAATCCCATTTGATTTAAAAAAGAAATGAGCCAGTGTCCAAAGCTCCTTTCTTTCTCTCCTCATTCTCTATCAGCCTCAAGACAAAATTGCAAAAGTGCCTCTTCAGACTCAGCACTGAGATGGTGGGTGGAAGAAAGAAAGACTGAGAGGAAGAGAAAAGTGAAAATAAAATGTCTCCACCTGCCACAATTTATGGAGCATATTTAATTTTTAAACACTACTGTCTCTCAAATCATTTTGATTGCAGTTATACCTGCTCACTGTGAATGGTTATTTGTTATTTAATTTAATTCCATAATTGTGATGTTTGACTGTGAGTAAGTTAACAAGTCCTCAGGTGCAAAAATCATCACTCGTTTTGGGGGGCAGGCACAATAATTAATGGGTATAACAAACAACTCACCTCCCATTAAATGAATGACTTTCTTGTAAACATCAGGGCCGAGCGTTGCAGAGCAATAGAGCTTTTTTTGTTCGGAGAAGCAGACGTGTACACAGTTCAGATATATAATACAAAGCAGTCATAGCTGAACACACTGGGAGGTTGCTTCTCTGCCTATCTGACTCATTCTTGCTCGCACTTTCTGAAAAATCTGAGAATCTTTATTTCATGTAATTGAATCATCTCAAGGTTTTTAATCCCAGCAGAGACCAGTCAGCATATACACCCAAGGTCTCTATCACACACACGCATGCACGCACACAAAAGTAAGAAAAAGAAGTGCATACAGTCTAGTAAGCACGTTCCCTTGTTTGCCAGGCCAGCGCTGCACACACACTGAAACAGGAGAATGACAGGATATATTCTTCTTTTACACTAAGTAGCAGCAAGTCAGAGCCGATTTAAGTCTTTGTTCAATTCTTTGTCTTTGCGAATATAGGAGACCCAGATTTTGCTGACACAACTTTCGAGTGTTTAACTGATTTAACGGCTGAAGTAGATTTACTTAAACAAACAGAAGTGCTGCAGAGAGGGCATCTTGCTGCTACAGTGAAACCACAAGGTTCACATACCTGTTTTGGATGCCAGTGACATCAGAGAGAGGATAAATTCAAATGGAAAATGAAAAAAGCCAGACTAAAATCTGTTCATCTACTAAATATTGACCGAAATAAAAAGAATAATGTTGACTAAATTGAAAGTAAAGCTAACATAAATTTAACATTAAAATGTTATAAAATGTTAACCTTGTGAATGTTTTTGTTTTTGTTGGTTAGCAAATGGTGGTTTCTTCTGTGATCGTAGAAATGTGGGTTAGTGAGTTACAGGAATACACCACCGTTTGTTGAAATTGGGTTATTCAACGTCTCCTATAGATTTATATAGTTGGGCAAATGCATTTTTGTCTCAGTGCATGCATTGTCTTAGCTTAGCGTAGTGAATGGAATCCTATGTTGCCGGTTAGCATGCAAAATGCATATTCACAACAACTACAAATGCAGATTAAGACTAGGCAATTTCCTAGGCAGATATTGACTTGGGACTATATTGAGTGGAAATAGGCTACAGCTGAAGCACTGCTACTAGGGCACAGAGATATCACGCAGCACCTGAAAACCCTTAACTTCCGTTAAAATACCGGCGTAACTATTAGCTGGCTATTTTCCCTATAGTAGACAGTGAATGGCGATAAACATGGCAGATGGTGTGAGAGACGAAGAGAATGACTTCTCAGAAAGTCAAGATCCAGAAACATACCTCTACGAACCAGAGTTTTCAGAAGAGGAGCTGTGTGCTTTGGAAATAGGACGACAGCCCGAAGACGTGAGGTTGAGAGCCAACACGATCTGGTGGTGTGAGTGTGGGGAACATGCCAACATATGCCGACTGAAATGAGTGTGTCACAACTACCTTCTCCATCACGCAGTCTTCGACTGCATCAACTTTGCATCAACTGTTTTTTTTGGTGCAATAAAGTCATCTGGAAAAAATGCTGAATGAACCCAATAAACAGCTGTCCACAGACTAAGTAAATATTGTAAATATGACGCAGGGTTATTTTACGGGATATATTGACCCTTATTAGACCTGTACTCACACAGAGAGGCTTTCTCTGTGCCCAAGTAGCAGTGCTTCGGCTGTAACCTTCTTCCACCCAGTATAGTCCCAAGGGAATATTCCACCTGATTTCACTCATTAGGCCGGATGTCCATTGCCTTGGACTTTCTTTGTGTGGGCATTTTAAACTCTTATGAGGACTATGGTTACCTGCTCCTCAGATCTTTGCAGGGTAAACCCAGACAGGTAGCTAGACCATCTGTCCAATCTGAGTTTTCTGTTAAAACAATCTTTGAACGTACACCTTCCACCAAAACAAGTTCCTTCCCAAGGCTCTGCTTGGCACTTAGCACCACCCAAGACAATTATGATTGCTTTTAAGAAATGGCAATAAACCAAAGCACAAAGCACATGCTGTGTGGGCTAGCCAGACCTTCTTCCGCAGCGCTGTGGAGGTTGGTCTGGCCATGATCTGACTAGTAGCTAGCAAACATGAATAAACATGAAGAAGGAAAGAAAAATTGTCCAACATGTTTGTTAGACCTCAAGATTACACATAATGCATTTTGGAAAGAAGCACTTCAAATATGTTTACAAAAAATGTTGAAAATATATGTAAAATATTAGTGTCTTGGCTACACATTGTAACATAAGCATGGCTAAACTCAATGACAACCTGAGACAACTATTTCAAGTGTACAGGTATGTAATTTCTATGCAGTATGAAGTGTCTTTTTAGTCATTTATTACAATAAAATGTCTGTAATTACTTAAGATGGTGTTGGATGCATACACCTTGTGTGGCAGAACAGCAAAGCCAGTCTTTGTTGCCTGAAGAAAGTATTTTTACAGTCAACATCATGTCCTCAGCTAGCATTCTACATCTTCACTCCCTTAACCTGTTCACAGATCAACGATAAATTACAATGCAACTCATCCCAACATAGATATCAACTATAAGCCTAGAGATAACAGTTACCATAAAATGTGTTTCTCACTGAGGTTACCATACCAGTGTACCAGTGATATGACATGGTGACATGGCCCCATGGAGTTTGCTTTTTAATCTCAAACTTATATACAGTGCTTTAAAAACAGGCTACTTCTCCTCTAGCTGTGTCATTGTACATTTCCTGCAAAGCTGGTAGAGAGCCCTTTGTGAAAGTTGACAGTGTAGTCGTCTGGCCCAGGGGATGTGCTGAAAGATTTATATATCGTGTAGAATTGTGATGGATAGGTGAACATGGAGAAGATGCTCATGTCCAGTCTAACACACTCCCAGGGTGGGCTGAAAATGTGGCTACACTCTAAGGTGCTGAATGGTTTGTGGCAAAAAGTGAAAACTGAAGTAACAAGGGAATGTGATGAGTTTGTAGTGATGGCTAACCTCAGTCACACCAAGTGAAACAGCTTCAGACTGCTTATTTCCACCTCAAGCTGTTGCTTCCTGCTGCTTCCCCTAGCATGTGTGTGTGTGTGTGTGTGTGTGCGCGTGCGTGCGTGTGTGTTGGCCTCAGGGTGTTACTGGCAGAATAAGGCAGAGACCAATTGGCGATGCGTGTAATTTTGTCATATCGATGTCATGACATTGTTAAGATGGATCTTGGAACCTGTCGAGCTAGACAACCTGTCGTGATTCAAGCATTGGATACGTGACTTTTTGCATAAGATCTCAAAAATGTATGCAAGACAAGCAAAGGTTGTGTAGTGTTCGCTAGGCCTTTGGGTTAGAATTAGGTTTCAGTAAGGTAAGGGTTGGGGTTTTGCGTGCAGTGCTACCGCAGGGGGATGGTTAGAGTAAGTCTCCAGTGAATGATGAAGTCAGAGCCTGGGTGACAGAGAAACAGATTTAAAAGCAACAGAAGAAAAAGTTAACAGAGATGTAGAGGCAGACATGATAAAAGAAGGAAGCAGATGATCAGTCTGCAATTGATTTTCAAGGTTTTTGGAAAGACAGTGGCCTTCATTCATTAAACTATCAGACTGCTTGCTACACTGCTAATCTCAATATTCATCAGTTTAGTCTCTGTTGGAGCCATAAACAAAGATCAGACCTGCTTTAACCTGCTGGTAGCCCTAGAGCAACAATCATGGCCATGAATATTTCCACAAAATTTTATTCCAATCCATCCAATAGTTATTTAGATAGAAGGCCAAAGTGGTGGACAGACAATAGATCAACATTGCTATCCATAGAGCAGGGGTTTTCAACGTGTTTTAACCTACCCCTTAACTGAAAGAGAGATGGAGCAGGGACCCCGCAACTACATGTATAAAATGAAGTTGCATATTAAACTGGACCTACAATAACCTGTAGGGTTGCCTAAAGCCTTTGTACCTTAGTGCATCGAATACTAAGCTGTTAAAAATTAATTGTTGCCATCATTTTATAAAAAATGTTTTAATGTAAAACATACATGTGGTGAGGTGATTTCTAAATATTAACTGTATCTGTGAATCTTAGTGACCTATGGGCCAGTAAGTCCATCATGAGTGTCATCAGAAGTCTTCACAAATTGTGAATATGATTTATATTTGCTAATAAGGTTGCAAATCATGTGTTGGATTCGCATTAAGATATTTTAATTTCTTGGAAACTTTCAAGAAATTGACAATAATTTTGCCTGTTGAAGATCTCTGCCCTAGAGCCATGCCGATGGCATGACTGTAAAAGGTATGGGTATACTAAAGAGACTGTAACTTTGGAAGATACTCACTTGATTGGGCTACTTTGGACTGCTGAAGGCTATTAGCTTCAGATAAACTTTTAAATACCCTTTGCACAAAACAAGCACTGTGGATTTTGTCCCCCATCACTTAAACTGAAAGCACATTAGGAAGGTATCTCTTAATGGCCAGTATGAACAGGAGGAATCATAGCAGCAAACAGTATCTGTTCATAAGGAGTTTGTTTGACTTGAAAAATGTGAACCCATCCTTTAAGACTGATTTGTCTTTTTAGTCCCCCTGCAATTAACGGTGCCCTGCCACACATATTTCATTACTTTGTGGTAATGTTTGTTCTACCATGAGCTAGATTTGTGCCAGTTTCCATTAATATTCAATGAGCTAAATTGCCTGACTCTGATTAGCAAACAGCTAGCGAGTGAGAGCCTGGGTATCAGCATTATTTACCCGGTGCAACTGGGCGAGCTCATGAATAGTAATGAGGCAACATGACATCAGAATGACCAGCTTTTTTAATTGGCCTGATTTCTCCACTTATTTCTTTTCAGTGGCTAGAGCTGATTGAGTAGTTAGCAGTTCATTTTCAGATTCACAACATAACACAAACACATATGGACCTAACATATTTCAAAAAATTGAAGTAAAAACGATTTTGTGTGGCAGGGCACTTTTAATGAATTAGAGTAGATGATCATATTTCACATGCACGACAAGCCATTTAAAATGGCTTGACAGCTCTTCAAAGCCACTTTAAAAGATCTGTCTGATCTGTTTCCTTTCCCCTTTCCCAGTATTATTTGAATTTTAATTGTTCTCAGGATTTATACATCAAACTGAATGAAGTTATCATTGTGTTATTGATATTTCTTCACAGTCTGTTCCGGAAAAATTTCTTAGTTATATAAATTGTAACAAAAATTAAAAAAAAACATAGATTCTGGTGCTAGGTTTTAACAATGTGCATCGCTGAATGAGCCTAGATTTCCTGGAGCTGGTAGTTGCTCGGCTGCAGCTATCGATCCTAGAGCTTCCAGATGGTCAGTCTGCTGCTGCTTCTACTGCCTAAACATGGTCTGAATTATTTATTTTCTCCAGTCTGGAGGGAGTTAGTTCCATGGGTCCTGTTACTCAAAAAGTGAAAACCAAAAAATAGCCTGATCAAAAAATATTCTTTTGTAGGATATCCTGTGAATTCACAAATTTCATAAAAAAAAAGTAATAATCACCTCTTTTGTGAACAAGCCAGAAAATACATAGCCCAAATAAAATGGTTACTCCAGGGGTAGTCTCGGATTGCCAGGCCTATCCACAGCACGGTGTCAGCGCTGTGAAGATAGGTCAGGCTACACTGCTTATCTGGGATATGGTAAAAATTGTTAGTATTTCTTTAAACCAATCAATACCATTGTTGGCGGCACTAAGCCCTGAATTCAGCGATAGTGCCCTTTGCAAAAAAAGGGCAGAGCAGGAAGGATAGCAGAGCGGGAAGGACATCCGGCGCGTCTATCACGCATGTCAAGCTTTATCCCAGCACCGTATATCCAATGAGTCAGACTACTCCAAGGGTAACCTTTTGTAGTGATACTAGTAAACCAAATTTACAGATGCTCAAACATAGTAAAATACATTTTTATTTTTCAATTTAGATTTGTATTTTAGTGTTCTGTTTTGTATGAACTTTTTACACAAAAAATCATCTGTTGTCGCGGTGATATTGGCATCTTCAAATGGCTTACGCAAATTGAATTGTGAAGAATTGTGGTTTCCAGTCCACTTTCATTTCCTGTAGACATAGGAAACGTATAGACCCTGCTATTTAAAAATATCCTTATTTAATCTTGTTGTTCAAATGTAAATTTAACGAATGCGAGCTGTGACAAGTTCTCATTTCACTCCATCTTTTGACGCTTTGTGAACTTTGTTTCACATCAAAATCCACAAATAGTTCTTGGGTATTTGTGACCTCTCCACATGGTGCAAGTAGGAGGAGGGGGAAGTTTGATTTTCATTGCATTGCATTTATAACATGCATATTAAAACTCACAGACAGAAAAATTAAAGTACCGAGGCCGAAACAAACAACATGACATGCTTTAGCAGGGTGTAGCTTCGTATGGAACATGCACAAAGAGTACTGGTACACTTACACAATGTGCATGTGCACAAACACACTCACAAACCAAGAATAAACAAATTAACTTAAAACAGCAGCAGTCTCTGCTGCTAGACATGTGGTTAGAGTTTAAAGGAAGGCTTTTTAATTGGTTTACCACATATGAGCCACTTGTAAGTGAGACAGGAACAAAGCCAATGGGAAAGAGACATCAGGTTGGTGAAAGCCTAGTCTATATCCATGACGTTCCACTTCAGGGATTGCTCTGTGGCCAACGGAAAGTCCGCTGGATGTCACTCTGTTCGGCCAGATGTTCGTTACCTTCCACTTTCTTTGTGTTGGATTTTTAAACTCTGGTTGATTTATGAGTACTATGGTTAACTGTTCCTCAAATTTAAGGGAAGGTTTTTTAATTGGTTTACCACATATGAACCACTTGTGAGTGAGACAGGAACAAAGCCTGAAGAGATAATAACATTCAAAACAAGGTTAAATATTTCTCAAATAGTCAGCATCCTCATGATGTAAAAGACATGGAAATAAGAAATAGTATTGTTTTTGTATTCTAGCGCTAACTAATCCTTGTAAGATACATTATGAAAAGAGTGTGATCTAACATTTCTGCTTATTTTATTCAAACTCCATTAACTTGTTGGCTGCCTAGCTTAGCTACTTGGACAAACAAGACAGAGGTTGTTGTTTTATTGTTCTTGTTTCACCATTAGTGTTACAAGCTTAAAAGCTTTTATAATCAACACTTTGTATTTGGCTCTCCGGTGGCACTGTTGCTTAAATATTGGGAATAATGCCACATACCTTCAGAAAGTCTCTCCTGGAAGGAATTTATATATAACACTTGCTTGAGTGAGAAGTTTGAAGGCCTGGACTCACCAGGATTTAAAATGGTAAAATGGCATGGTGAAAGCAACTCATTCCAGAAGGCTTAAGGGGAAATAAAATCATTCATGTTCCAAAGCTATTTAACCATCCAACAAGCACTTCTGATAGAGAATGCCGGTGCCTTGGGTTAAGTTACTACTGTAACTTCTGGTTACTACTGCAACTTCACACAGTTCCTTTTGTTCTGTGAAGTAAAAAAAAACATACTTTAATTTTGGAACTGGACATGGACCCCATTAGTGTCCCTTCCGGGGGAAAAAAAGCTGGCTGATAAAATTCCTGGAAAGGGCAGTGTTATGATAGGCTTCATTTGTCCCAGTAAAATGAAAAGCTGAACTTTGACAGGTCTGGTAAAGTGTGATCATGGAAACCATTTCCCGGCACAGTGAAAATGCTGACATATTAGTATTTCACCACTGCCATTAGAGTCTGTATAAACATTGTCAGACCGTGTCGTCTTCTTTCATTGAAGTTATATGGCATCAGTATATTTTGTATCACTCCACGTCAATTGCTTTGCCCTTTACTGGACTAAAGACAGCAGTGTGTCTTGGAAAACCTCTACCTTTGGTAAAATGCCACAGGTTGTGTGAGCACAAGGAGAAATAAGCTCAATTATCTGCATGTTGATGTACACACAGCAGTGAATAGGTCAACAAAATATAGATAAATAGAAAACAAAATCAATTGAAAACATAATAGGTCAATATCTTGTCTCTGCAATGCGCCTGATAATGCTGACTCAGGCAAGTAGCCCTTCATTGATATATATATATATATATATATATATATATATATTGCCTCCTGGTCTGGTTGACACAGATCTAGGATATTCTTTAGTATAAAAGTGTATTCTTGACCAAAAAATAATAATCTTCCACTTACAAGCAGTCTCCATCTACAGAAGGAGTTTTCTTGGTTCAATTTAGTTAAATGACAAACAGAAGTTGTTCTGAGAAAGGGGGTTCTGATTTTATCCCAAAATGCTTCCACTGAGGAAGGTTGTGAGACCCAGAAAAATAAATTGTAAATTAAGTTATTTTTGTTAAACAAACTATTGTTTTGACTAAAGACCAAGAAAATAGGAACAATTTGTTGTATACCATTTAGATCATGTATATAGTGAACAGAATGGGAAATTGACATCAGGTTGGTTATAGCCTGGTCTACATCCACGACGTTCCACTTCAGAGATTGATCCGTTGCCAACATAAATTCCACTGGATATCACTCTATTCGTAAGGTAATGGACATCCCATTACCTTACGCTTTTGTTGTGTTGGCATTTTAAATTGCGCTTGATTTATGAGTACTATGGTTAACTGCTCCTCAGATCTCTGCAAGTTAAATCCAGACAGCTCAGCGTTTAGCACCGCCCATGATGATTGTGATTGTGGTTTCAAGAATAAATAAACCAGAGCACGTTTTTCTCCCATCCCAGAATGCTGAAATATGTGAAACAAACATTGAAATATGTGAAAATACAAATGACTAATTCTCTACATACGCTCACTAACTACCGTTGTAGTGCTATGTAACATCCACCACAAGTGACAGTAATAGAATATTATTGTACAGTGCTTCTGTGTTACTATGAATGGGTGCTGTTGTGGGTCTCTGTGTTTGAGGTTTGGTTGAATATAGGCAACTAAACTCCATGGTCACGGTTAGGAAAGAATGTGAACAGTTGAAATAAGATGCTTTTTGAAGTGTTCAAGAAAACTGTAAAAGAGAGATAAGTGAGACAGTTGCTTTTATTGTGTTGTGTTTCTCTCTGATTTGGTATATTTGTAGTGATATGTTACCTAAATGTAGTCAACAGTAAAGCCAACAGTTAGGGAAGAAGACACACTGAGAACCCCAACTTAAGTACAACTAGCAATACTGCATTGTGCAAATAGTTCTACAAAACGTAGAAGTATTTTTAGAATGTGGAAATGCATCATATGTCATCATTCCTACTTAGCAGCAACTGTCTTTCTTTCAGAAGGGTAGCCTAAAAGTATAGACGTATTGTTAGAAAATATGTTCTTAAAATATTAAAAAGGAAAACAACTTATTATGCAGAATTGCCCCTTTCTCTGTCTGTATAGGCCTATTGCATGATTACTAGAACAAATGCACAAAGTGGTGCTAATTAACCATTTTATACATTTTTTGATTGTTTAATGTGCTAATAATCCAATCCTTAAAAGACATTTCTGATCATTTTAGTCTTAACATTTTTCAAAAGTACAAAAAAATGCCAATGCAGAAAAGAAAAGTTCAGTTTTTTATTTAATGTATTTTATTTTATGTATAAAATAAAAATTGAAATTGATTTTAGAGAATACTTTTTTTTTTACATTGACAACAGGGTTGTTTATGACTGGTAGATAAAAAGAAGAAAAAAATATAATATACGTATATAATATAAAAGAGATTTCTTGCACTAAACAATATTAAGTTAGCTAAAAAAGCTAAACATACTGCAATGGAATACAATGTTTTTGGATTATTAATAGTTGTCAGTATGATAAATATTATGCCAAATGTAGTTGGTATAAATTATTATAACAGTATGGTTTTTCAGAAATATGTTTTAGATGTGTTCAATGGCAATATGGTGACTAATCAGAATCTAGGGTGATCCTGAAAATGCTGGTAATTTGACAGAGTGAGAACTAAGTACAGTAACAGATGTTAACATTGACCACCTCACTTTGATTATTTAATTACTCCATTTTTTTTTAAATGCTTTATATCATTTCTGTTTCATTTAATGTCAATGTCAATGTCAATTTTATTTCTATAGCACATTTAAAAACAACAACAGTTGACCAAAGTGCTGAACAGGGTCGATGTCAAATACATATATAACAAGTGTAAAGAATTACTAGAACCAAAGTACATCACAGGGAGACAAACATCGAAAAACATTGAATCCAGGTTAGCGAGGGTTAAAAGCCACAGCAAACAGGTGCGTCTTAAGCAGCAATTTAAACGTTTGTAGGGTCTGTGCAGCTTTGATATGCATGGGGAGGTTGTTCCATAGTGAGGGGGCGCCCACAGCAAAGGCTCTATCGCCCTTATTTTTTAGCTTTAATCTAGGGACTTTCAAGAGCAGCTGATTTGTTGACCTCAGCGTTCTGACTGGAGAATGATGGCATAAGAGATCAGCCAGGTAAGATGGCGCCAAACCATTTAAGGCCTTAAAAACAAGCAATAAAATCTTAAAATCTATCCTGTAACGGACAGGTAGCCAGTGGAGGGAGGCCAAGACCGGCGTTATGTTTATTTATCAGGTTTTACACATTTCTTATGTCCACAAAAATAGATAGGCAAATAAAAATGTCTTTTTTTTAATTATTTGGGCTTTATTTCATAAGACAGCTTTAGACAAGAAAGGGGGGAGAGAGAGAGAGAGGGAGAGAGGGAGGACGACAGGCTGCAAAGGGACACAGGTTGGAATCGAACCTGGGCTGCCGTGGTAAGGACTGAGCCTTACACAGAGGGCGCACGCTCTACCAGGTGAGCTTTCAGGGCACCCCTAAAGATCTCAACTGTTTGAGGCTGATAATTAAAAAGGATTGTGTTAGCTGAAATAAAAATAACTAGTGACTAGCTTAAGTAAATGTACTTAGTTACTTTCCAACACTGTAGGCCAGCAGGGTAAAAACACAGACTCTGTCCCTGACTACAGACAGACCGCTGGAGGACGTCAGATGAGTCTGCCACAGAAATCCAAAAAGAGGATTAGAAATAGTGAACTGTGGTGGGCTTTTCATCCAGCCAGACTGATCTGTCATTTCAACACAGACCATGTGAAAAGGAGTAATCTGGTCCAGAGCTGGACGGTCACAGCTGAGCGGCTCCTGTCTTACAAAAGGTGCTGGCCTACCTGAGTCTCACACACACACACACACACACACACACAGAGCGTTTAGCAGTGTCACTGCTCCGGCCTCTTTCTCTCATTGACCTCCATTCTCCAATTACTATTTACAGGAATGTGCCAATTCTGTTGTGCAACACGCTTAATCACTTACTCAGTGTTTGAATTAGATAACAGTTTATTGACTCTGGGATGTGGAGCATCCCATATAATATAATGCTAACTTTCCATTGTCCAAGTGGCTCTGAATTAGAATGTACTATTTAAAAAAACATATGTTGGAGACAGACATACACAGGCATGATCCTTTTTGTCTTTTATGTGAATACATGCACAAACATAAACAGCTTATTAAAGATAAATTATCATCATTCCGTCCCATTGCTTTGTTGTCAGCTATCTAATTTGCCATTTTGTAGGTGTGTTAACCCCGGGTGGCCTGTCACACTCTGAGGCTTCCTGCAAACAAGCTTTTGTATCACGGCTGCCGGTGGATTGCATTAGCCTTAATTAATAACCTTATTGAAGATTACAAGAGAGTGAAAGCAAAAGAATATGAGGTTTATGTTTGAATGTTTCAGGGCTGAGTCTAGTATTAACAACACTTGTCTAACACCACGTACTTTACCGTCTCTTATATTTTGACTCGTCCTGGTCACAATCACAGTTGGATGTTGACTTTTTTGTCCCTATAAAAAACTAAAATCACAAATTCATGTGATCATGAGCTTTGGGTAGAGACTGAAAAAAATGTTAATGGCAGATACAAGTGAATGCTTTTTTTTTGCATGATGTTTTGAGTTGTCCAATGATGTAAATGCTGTTCCTCTGCGTTAAAATGAGCCAGTTGAGGTGGTTTGGGCATCTGATCAAGATAGCTCCTGGTCACCTCTTTGCGGAGCTATTTTGTGCATGATCAAATAGGAGAAGAGCACCAAGACAGACCCAGGACACGCTGGGAGGCGTTATAGATCTTATCTGGCCTGAAATGGCCTGAGGATACCCCAAGAAAACCTCGGATCACAACTCAGATCCGGATAACTAGTGTAAAATAGCTATGTTGATCATCAGTGTTTCTGCTTATCATGCACCTCCAGTCATTTTCCATTGAGAGGAAGTAGAGCTATCATGAGATTTAATAATGCAAGCCCTTGTTTATCTTTATCCTTGAAGAGAAAACTACTCTCTTAAACTACAAAAGCTGGCACTTACAACCAAGATTCACACAAAGTCTGTTCTAATGATTAACCTACTCACACACATATTGTGTTATAGTGGAAATACCTTTGTGTGTATTTATTCTACAAACTCCCTGCTGACAGCTTTAGGTTCCCAGTATGTGTTTAACATCGTTCCAAAAGAACTTTAAACACTTCACTTTCTCAGAATCAAGTTTCTGAATGATAATTAAATCAAGCATGGGTTTGACCTTCGGGAAGAGATATCCTTTGCCCGGGGCCAATAGTTCATATCTTGAAATCTAACTGTTTACGTCTGATCATCTCAAAATTTGAAAGGCCCCAGCCAGCCACACAGAGCAGTGTGCAGCAGCTGTATTCAGTCCGCTGATCCACTTTGGATTCACTTCAGGTCAAAGTTGTTTTACCGACTTTTATTCCACATAATCTTTCAAATGTGAATCTACTCTCTTGTGAGTGTATCATATTATATACGTTATACCAAAAAATATTATTGATTTGCTCAACAGCTCGTGACACTAGAGATGAAAACTTAGGGGATCGCCAAAGTCATCAGGATACGTCAAGTGAAAATAGTTCATAATTTTGTGCCAAACCGTCCAGTAGATATGTGAAAACGTATCACAGATGAAAAATTAGAAGCTCATCAAAGTCATTAGGCGTATTTCTTTGGGTACACCAAATGCTTGTCACTTTCATGGCAACCCATTGGATTGGATAGTTGTCTGGACTAACTGTGGAACGACAGAGAGACATCCCCATCCATAAAGCCATGCTGCTATTAAAACTAAAATGAGTGTTTAATGTTATAACACACCTTGCAACCCCTTGCACTTTTCTAATGTGGGGTGGGTTTACAGATACCACACTCCAGCACCCATCTACAGTACAAATACAACTTTTAGTGCTTTTCGCTCTAATGTCGCCTGAGATTTTTACAAAAACAAGTTAAAGCCTCTTAGGACAAACTCAGATTTATATCTAAATCTAGATATCCTTCTTTAATACTTTAATAGCCTACTTTGTGTAAATGTTGTCATGAAAGACATTGGTCAAGTTTGGTCAAGTTTCAATTAATCGTTGTTGTTTTTTTTAAGGCCCAGAAGAAACTTGGGCCAGCTCTTAAGTGCTTAATTTAAAGGTTATTTATATTATGTAGTCTAAGGAATTCAGTTTGTTTGTTTCAGGACCCTCATTCTTACAACTCCTTACAACTCTTCTCTTTAAAATGGGACAATGCAATAATTAATACGCACATTACATGTATAAACAATACAGAATAGGAAATTATAAGGAAAAAACTGAACATTTACACTATCATTTCATAAAACAACTCAATAACAAAATACACACAAAAGACAAGGACAGTGCTCCTTCAGTGCAGTCATAGGGCATTCCATATGTTAACGTTTAAAACTTATTTAAGACAGAGACACCATCATGCTATCGTTACCTAACGTCTGTTTCACCCTCTCAGAAACATCAGTGATTTTATGGGAATGGTTTTCAAGTAAAAAACAAACACAATTGCCACAGTGTCTATACAGTGTCTATGTACTGCCAATGGATAGGACCAACAGAGATGAATTCATAAACCTTTTAATTATTTGCTCTAATAGAAAAATAGACTATAAGTTAATAATCAACATCCAGAGGTGTGGTGGAGGATCAATCCACCTGGACTTAGGCAGGCCTAACTCAGTCACCACACATTTCCTATTGATAGGCTAGTTATTTTGCCTTTTGTTCACCTTTTATCTATGTGCATAAGCTTTCAAACTAAATGTGAGAAACAGCTTTACATGAAAAGCTTTAAAAACTCATAGAGCATAATTCCTTCTGACTTGATTGACACTTGTTCCAGATGGGAGGGTCAATTCTACTTTAGAACACCTAAGTCCCGCCTCACAGTGTGTATGTGGCTGGGGATTTGAGAGGCTATAAAATGAAGGAACTTACTGTAACCGGGACGCATTCTGTAGTTAGGGTTCCCTTATTGAACTCCCATACAGAAACTAAAATCAGTCCAATGCTTTAATCACTGTCCAACATACAGAGTGACATAACTGTCGATTTCCTCTGACTTTCAAGCTGAAAACGTTTCATTAAGTCGCCGGGTAGAGACAGCCGAGCCATGGCAGGGGACGGGTCGGACCAGCGGGCGCTGCAGTATGAACAAACTCTGGTAAGTTTGACTTGTTGCCAGTCTGAACTTTGTTCAATGGGAACACAGTAGCCCTACGTGCCGTCTCTCTGCATTAAGAGAGAAGCCAGACTCCACTGACAAATCTTTAAACTTAACGCTGCAGGCTAGAAGCTAGTAGTGTAAAGTTACTAGCTACTTGATAGCGAGCAGTGTGAATTGTGGTCAAAAGTTATCATTTAAATGCGTGTTGGTGAAATATGCGTATGCCGAATTAAACAGTGTATCTCTGTAATTCGGGAATTGTTGTACTGGAGTGTGTGTTATTGCCGAACACCAAGGGTCAACTATTGTTGTCAGATTTGAAGCGAAGTTCAACCCCCTTGCACACTCACATGAAGGTAACCGAGGCTTGTGGTGTCGTACACTGCTGTGGAAGTGGTGACATTTGTAATTGAGGACAGGTTTTCATATTGTCTCAGTCCTCATATTGAATGCATTTAGCTGCTATTTGTTACAACAGTAAAGGGGCTTATTATCATAGCATCTGGATTTCGCAATCCTGATTCATGTATAGGCTTGTCTCCTGTAGCTATGGCGAGCTTTTGGCCAAACTCTATTGTCAAAATGCCATGCGCTTTAAGAAAGCCTTGTGTAATGTCGGTATAGCATATTAGAAAATGACTTTACGTCTTTTTTTTTAATTTAAAAAAATGCGCTAATATATTCGGCATAGTTTGTTTTCTTAAAACATTTATTTATGTAACAAAAATATCTTAACTTTCCCAGCCATTTTGCCTTCTCCACACACCGTCTTGGTCCAAACAAAATACACTATGGAGGGCGGGAACGAGCACTGTAAAAGTTTTAAAAGTTGACATTTTAGGAAAATACATACTGATTGGTGTATAATAGGTTAGCCGATTTCCCCATATACTCTTAAGGGTTTGTGAAAAGCCTGGAGTCATTTTTTAAAGATGTGCATATTTGTCAAAAATCAAATTAACTCTCCCTTAACTGATTTTTGAATGGAATTTTGCTCATTATTTTTTGCATTCAGAAGCCTGATTTGACAAGTATTTTAATCTGTCTGCCATCATCAATGAAATACCTAGCCTACTACATGCAAGAGGATGAAGTCATCATCACACAAACAGTACAATAGCGGTGGGGTTACTGTATGTGTCAGGAGCTCAGTATGTGTTGGCTGCGTTGATATCAGCCCCCACCATCTAACAATAGATCAATTCATTGCTGTTATAGCTTGGGTGCTGAGAAAAGCTGCAGTGTACATTCTCATGCATAATGTGTTGTATGAGATGCATCTGATAGTTGTGCAGGTGTCCAGTGCTATGCTGGCTAACCTTTTTTTGCAGGGTCTCAGAGTGTGAACAGTGATTGAATTTGAGCTTAAACTTTATAAGTTACTGTATGCCTCATCACTTTTTACCTAAGGTAATTTATTTTTTAGCATACATAACAAGCAGGCAGTTATTGGGATTCATACAAGGGGTCTGCACACAGTTTAGAAGGCAAGGCAATTTTATTTATGTAAAATACAAGAATAATTGTACACTGTATAAAACTGTATACAAAATTAAGGAAAAGCAACATCAAACAGAAAGGTCTTCAGCCTTGATTTAAAAGAGCTGAGAGTTGGGGTAGACCTGTTGTTTTCTGGTAGTTTCTTCCAGATATGTGGAGCAAAACTGAACGCTGCTTCTCCCTGTTTAGTTCTGACTCTAGGGACCACAAGCAGACCTGTCCCAGATGACCTGAGAGGTCTGGGTGGTTCATAGTGCACTAGCAGATCTGAAATATATTCAGATCTGAGAAGTACCAGTTGAGTGAATGGTTTGATATTAGACCAGTTTTATACAGCAGGGGGCTCTCAAACATTTGCATGACACAGGCCCTCAAAACAGACAGAGCTCACAGACAACAGCTTAACAATTTAGTCCTTGGGATCTTCACATGGGCTGTTTTTAATATAAAGCAATGCACTGTGTAAGTTGGGAGCAATGGGAACAGTGGTGAGGGGGAAAAACAATTGATTACATTCACTACATTCTCTAGCAGATATTGCGAATTATAATTTAGAGAAATGACACTAGTCATCATTTTGCTCCTCCTAAAGGACCCAAAGTGTGTGTGCATGTGTGTGTGTGTACTTTTCCTGACAAAGTCCTGTCAAGCCTAAAGAATCTGCTATTTGAAAAGACAAGTTTTATAGGCCAACTGCACCCATTCAGTGGCAGCGAGGCTTTAAATTAAGAAGGGCACAACTGTAACACTTCTTTGGGCCTCTGTTTCCTTCTCTTGAAAAAGTTTTTTTGGAAAGAGCCCCCCCCCTTCCTACCCCGCCTCTTTATGTGCTGTTAATCTGTGTGTGTGTGTGTGTGTGTGTGTGTGTGTGTGTGTGTGTGTGTGTTTTGTGCAAGAGATAACACACCGTGCGACCCGCTGATTCAGCGCTGGACACTCTGTCACCCTGGCGGGGTCTCGTGCTCGGCCCTGCGGCTCTCTGACAGGAACATGCAAGCAGCTCTCTGTGCAAAAAAAACCCTCGTCTGTTCATCTCAGCTCACCCTGCTGTGCTTGGGTGATTGTTACATGAACAAGATTGTAGTAGCACGAAATAGAATCAAATAAAAATAGCTACAATGTGAGAATAACCTCCTATTAACATAAATGAGTTCTCTTTGCCCCCCATCTCCCCACCGTGGGTTGTAGTAACATGGTGTCTTTGTGCGATATTGGCAGTCATGGTGGTTGTGTGGGTTTGTTGTGGGCAGTGGATGCTCAAAGAGGCCAGTGTAGTTTGGCTGGGAGAGAGGCTGAAAGGCTGAATGTTGGCATGGCTTAGAGTAGGGAGCACTTGCAAAATAAAACTAGCCTCAACATATTATCTGTTAACATCTGTCTCATGCACCAGTTTGTATTTGTATGAAGCTGATTCAAATTGATTTCTGCTAGAACTTGAAGTCAGATTTGTGCTTCTCTGTGTGTATGATGGAAGCTGTTTGAGTATTTAAGGGAAATTACATAATGCATATACATTTGGCAAATGTTTTTCATCCTTATTCTCCTGGGCTTCAGTGTCCCAAGATCATCTGAACACTATTTCAAAGTCTTTCTGGAATTTTGGAATTAGAATTTTTTTTGGCATCAAAATTAGTCACTCAAAGAGCTCCGAATATGAGAAAATGGCAGGTACAATCAAAACTTTTTTTTTTATTGTTGTCCTAAACAAAGAATGTAAGTGGGAACTTAACTATGAGGCTTGGCACAAGTTAAAAGGTGCTATTCATTCAGGCCCTAAATCACTCACTGTTGGAAGGTCACTGCAAATCACAGTCCCTAGATCATTTATCCATGAACTATTAGTTACATAACTGCTGCATTCATGATGATAAAAATATAACACAAATGTTGAAAATCTTACAAAACATGGAAATTCATTGTTTTCTGACGAGCAGAAAAATGGGAAACGATAGCTGAACGGGTCCCAGTTTTAGTGGGGACCTAAGGTTAGCGTAAATTTGATGTCATATCAACACAGGTGTGTTTGTTTCTGTGACATAAGATAAACTAAGATAAGATAATCCCTTATTGATCCCCAGAGGGAAAATTCAGGTATTGTTGATATGATATGACATAAAATAAACAAGAACAATACATATAATAAGTATTGTAGTAAAAGAAAATTAACTATACAAGAGCAATTAAAAACAAGTCACCAGTATAGTGGTATGGTAAAGTGACATGGAATAGGGTTAGGTGATATCTTTATGTCATTAGATAGTAAATGGACCGTCTTGTGATCAAAGGTAAAGTTTTATCAGTTTTATCACCGCATTACAGTGACCCAATCACAAGCAAGAGTGGGAGGCTAATATTTATGACATTTATGTAGTGTGACAGGAATGTTCCAAAGCAATAAAAAAACAATAAAAAGTCAAGTTGACTTCCATTCGATTGCAAAACTGTGCACACAACACTTTTTTAACAGAAGATGAGAACACCATTTAGTCCTGAGTCCTGAGTCTCTTTTAGTGTTTATCGTTGCTTTGCCCAGTTTAAGTCGGCAACAACAAGTTGCTGAATTGCTCTGGGGAGAGATACTTGTCACTTTAATTATCACAGTCAGGTGTCTCCATTGCATGTTTTATGTAGCAGATACATGAGACTCGCAGTAATGTTACTTGATGTGGGTTGAACCATAGATACAATACATTAGATGTGACATTACGTCATAACTAATTGCATAACCGCCACCATCTTACCTTGGTCACCTGACGGCAGCAACCAAGTGGTCAGCTGTGCCGAACCTATTGCTTTACCAAAATGGACTATTTAAAAGGACCAAAGAGACCAGGGAGGCTGGCAACCGCATTGCATTTTTGGAATTGAAAGATCCTACAGTACGTTTATTTGGAGTAGAGCTGCAACTTACTGTTATTTTCATTATAGATTCATCTGCAGATTGTTTTCTTGATTTCTTTGGTCAATAAAATATAATAAAATAGTTAAATGTTTTTCTAACCAACAATGTTATAGACACAGAAAACCAGCAAATTTTTACATTTTAGAATGTAGAGCCATTGAATTTGTGGCATTTTTGCCTTTAAAAAAAAAAAAAAAAAAAAAACCTTAATCGACTATCAAAATTGTTGCTGATTTCTTTTTTTCCTGTTGATCGACTAATCAATTAATAGACTAGGCTTATTGTTTTGGCCTTAAACCAGACAGGATTAAAATACTCTGCTGACTCAGTTTGGACTATTCTTCTCTTGATATTGCTTTGTGAGTTTCCCAAATTTATGGAAGTGCAATATCTAATCACTGTAGTTTCCCTGTTTAGCTTTTGCATCTCATTTGGGTTCTTTAGATACGATGCTGGCCATATGAGCTGGGCTAAACTTAATCGCATGATTTAGGTAATTGACAACAATAAAACACTCCCAAAGCTTTCTGGTTGGAACATACACTTGTGTAAATGTGTGTGTGTTTGTGCCAAGATGTAGGCTGTAATTAGGCACTAGCTTGTGTTTTGATGTACCAAAACCAATAGAAGTCAGATATAAAACCATATGTCCTTTGCCAAAACATTTGCGTGAATTTCCTACAGTTACACGTTACAGTACCTACACATCACTGGGGTGGGCGATATACTGTAGATGACAATGCAACAATAAACCTCAGGTGACACTACAGCCCAGGACGGCCTGTTTTCAGATTTGTGGTCGTTTCACACAGGAGGGATTGACGCGTCTAGTAATTAATTTTTGATGAGCGATACCAGTTAGGGAGACACTGGCATTCTTTAGGCGGAGCGGCAAGCGCCTACCTGTTGCCGTCACGCTTGTCTCGGCACACATCCGCCCGCTGCCAGAGTTAAATTGTCTTTAACTTTTTGCTACGCAACGCATCGGGCAAATCGATTGATAAGAGTTCCCTGTAATATTCAACTTTTTTCCAAGCAGTTATCAGAACATAAACAATAGGGCTTTTTCATGGCAAAGCGTCCTCAATGAGAGTAGATGTATTGGGTAACGTTCCGTATAGTTCAAACTTACAATCGTAATTTAGGTTATAAAGTAACGAAAAAGCCAATTTAGCTACCTTTTTAGCCATCAACAATACCAGTCTGTGGTAAGCAAAGACTAGGATTGCCACGATTTGTTATAATATTGAATATGAGATAACCACAGTCAGCTTTTGTCATTCAGTTGTACTGGCAGGGATACAGCAGTGCACAGAACCTGCATGGTTACCATGTATAGAGGACCTGGTGTTTACTCACAGAGCGCTTGTCTGCCTGTCTATTCACATGAGGAGCGCAGTGAGACCCCGTGGACCCAAGCGGGTATGCAGGAGAAGTGGCGCTAACTGTCAGAAAAGACCTTTTATGTGGATTGTGGAATCACAGCATTTTATCTAATTGAGCCAATTGTCTAGAAGATTATGCAACGTTTTGTAAAGTGCTGTTTTAGATGTGCAGTATGTGTGTGGGAGCCTGGGGGATCCTTCCCTTGCCACATCCTGCTCGTGTCATTACGTCCATGATGCCGCTTCATTCCTGGGAGTCTTGATTCAACGTGTTTTATGTTCCTACTCTTTATCACAGCCCTGGTAGACAGATAGCAGATTGTCACGCCTTTGTCCTACTCACTGGCTTTGATGGCTTGTTATTGTTATTACCAGACCGTATGATGTGCTGGGTGATGGTGCGTACGCAAGGTGACATGGTCTGCCTGGAAGATTATCGCCAACATTGCTTTTATCCCTACCTGCATGTTTTATGTGTTGAGTTGAGTGTGTGGAGGCTGTTCAACAGCTCTGATAAGAGTTGTAAGGCGAGAGATAAGGTGATCAGCAAATACTGAGTTAAAGCGCAACCTCAGATGTTTGTGTTTACAGGTGGATCCCATTCTGACACTTAGAAGCTGCAACAATTCCATGATATAATTTCTTGTTTTACTTCCCTCTTTGCTGAATAAGAAGTTTTATTTTTTATTTTTTTTATTTATCAGTTTAAATGGCAGAACTGCTGTGACTTGCAGCAGTTGGTACAGGCTATTTAATGTGAAACAAAGTTATGGTCAGGCATATTTTTTCTGTCAGCAAGACTTCTGGTATTTGATCGAGAATGTGCTAATATTCTAGGGAAGTGAAAGTGTCGGGTGGAGAAGTAGGGAAACATAATAATTTGCAAGTGCATATTTCCCCGTGTTTGTGTGTGTGTGTGTGTTGTGGCCATCTGTCTTGCTGTGACACAGAGTAATTTGTAACCCTGTATTATTGGCCTTGCTGTGATAATTAGGCTTTATGTAGCTGCGGCCACGTCCATTTGATGTCTGCTCGCTTGCAGGCCTAGTTCATTACGCCTTGTGGGGAAAGTCAAAAGTTTATTTTTTTTTTATCTTTGCAAGACCAGTCAACAACTACTTGACCCCTGCTTTTAGTTGTGGAGAAAGGGGCGCTTGCATAACATCTGTTCCAAAGGGTTGTGAAAAGGCTGGCTTTTACTGCAGATACACAGCGGCTTTTCTTATTTTTTTCTTTGCCAAAATGACAAATCCAGCTCTCTTTTAGTCGCTGGACAAACAGGCATAATGGATTATCACAGTCTGGACTCAATGTGTGGAGAGATCTTGAGGAACTGAGGAACTGTTCATAATAACAGTGACTTTGGCAAACACCTGACAGTCAGAAGAAATGTTGGCTATGTATGCAGGTAAAACCATAGGTGGAATGTGTTTGGTTGACTGGCTTTTGTTCTAGGATGCATTGATCACAAAGGCCAGGGTCGTGCTTATGATTAACCACTAAGAGATGGAGAGAGAATAAGCTTGTCAATAGATGACAACAGATAAGCTAGTTTCCAGTGTTGGGGCATGTCTCTGTATTAGTGGCATATAATTAACTCCTCCTCTTGTTATGTCCTTAACAAATAGGGATTAGAGAATAGATGTAAAAAAGACTTTTACAACCAGTAGATGTTGGTTCAGTGATAACCCTTAATTGTGCTGGTTAGTAGATGAGTACTCAGCAGTGCAGGTCAATAAAGGGCTTAAAGCGTAACTTTCTTCGGCAGACATGTTGACATGTCATAGTAGGAAAATCACAATTAATGATGGCTGCATTCCACTTAGGAAAGGCCCTGGTATTGTGCATGCTGATTCACTGAAATAGCTCACTGGCAAACTACATGGAATTGAGCGGTTTTGTTAGGGTTATCAATTTGAGCTGTGCTTTTCCTAATATGACAAGTCAAAATGTCTGCTGTGAAAAATGTCCATACTTCGAACATTAACAAGAAGTGACATCACCCAACATTGCTTAGAGCACCTTTTTAAGTAGGGGTGGGGAAAAAAATTATCAAAAAGCATATGTATGATTTTTAAATTTTTAAAATCAATTCTTTTCCTTAGAATCAATATATTTCTTATTTTTTTACCAATGATTCACCTTAATATTTTCTGTTTACCACTGAACACAACTTCATCATATCTGTTTCCAGCTAAACAGCAAAAGCAGAAAATGTTGCATATTATGTACTTCTTTACAAATGAAATATGTCAGATTGACTGTCTGAGATATGATGTACATTCTTCTTAGAAAACAATTGGTGTTTAGAAATGTCTCATGATATATTGTCTCTAGAAGTGTATTATTTATCTTTGTTTTTGTTAAAGAAGGAGAAGAAAATCGCAATACTCTATACTGAATCGCAATACTTCTAGAATCGCAATAAAAATCGAATCGGCACCCATGAAGCCTGAAAGATTTGAATTGGGACAAAAGCATATCGTCCCAGCCCTAACAATAAGTCTTTAGGTTAATATTTAAGGCAGCCATTGGTTTCCACTTATCTGACCACAGTTTAAAAAAATAATATTCAGTACAAGCTCAGCTGGTTCAAACAAGTGGACAAGTCCAGCCAAATCACCTTGAAGTGACTGCATAACATGATAAAGCTGCTAAGTCAGAGTTGACACATCGGCGGATGTTCTGTTCACTATCAGCTGTTTGTGCTTGTGTCTGCTCTGAGATTTTCCATTTATCCATAGAGAGATGCTTTTACATTAAACACCTTTTTTGATGAAGGTGATTTTGTTGCATGCCATGAAAAAGAGCCACACTCAAGAATGCATCTTCTTTGTGCATTTCACCTTGTCTGAATGTTGTCTGCACTATGCTGGTGATGCTTAAAGAGCTGGTTGAGTGTCTCTGCCTAATTGTTTACAAGGCTGTGCGTGTGCGTGTGTGTGTGTGTGTGTGTTCCTGCTCCTGTGCCTTTTATTAAGTAGAAAACTCTGTAATCAATAACGGGCAGCTAAAGAGAGAGGACATTGCCAGCAAAACTAAAGACTCAAAGCACTATACTTTGTTATATTCTGTAATAATGTGTCATAACTGCGGGTTCTATCATATTAAATCAACTTGTTTCTATTTTATAGGCAGACATCCAGCTATACTAACATATCTGTTATAAGCTAATACTGACAAATGTATTGGCCAGGCTGATTTATTTGTTAGTTTCCAATAGATAAATAAAGCTCATGTATATGAAACTTTATAATACAATATGGATATATTGAAAAATCTAGAATTAAATACCAGCAAATCTAAATTACTTCATCGCATTCATGCAAAAATCACATAATGTTGTTTATTTGCAGTTTCAATCCAGACATGAGAATTGACTTTACTTACCATCTTGTACACAGTGCCTCATTTAGCATCTGTTGTGGGTGGCTGCTGTAAGAAACTGACTGATTATTGCTCATGCTGATGTTTGTCACAAGAAAAAGAGGAAATGATGTGAGGCTGATCCCTTCCCCTGACTGTTCATCACTCATTGATCAGAAAGGCTGTCTGTATCATCATTCGGTTGAGGTTTGACAGGATGATCTTTGATGTTGCCAATCCTTATCTGCTGTCACTACTGATCTTTCACATTGTGGCTGAGAGCCTCAGCATCTATCAGCACATTTTCCACTGTTGAATATCCATGATGATTAGTCACCAGCTCTGTACAAACATGAAGGTCATGAGACATTACACCTTTGCACCTCTAATACACAGATTCAGAGGTTTGTTTTGGTCTTTTGGCTGATGGGTAGGTCAGAACACTTGATTCTTTAGCTGTTTAAAGATCCTATGACAAAGCAAGGAAGGGATCAAGAAACCCTGCCCGGAGGAATCCCGGGGCCCGCCGGCTAGCGCCTGGTGGCCGGGTTTGCACAGCGCAAAAAAGCAACGTGGCACCTCTCTCCAGGCAATGGACCCACCACCTGTGGGAGGAACCGATGGTGTTGGGTGCGCTGCCACATGGGTGGCAGTGAAGTTCAGGGGCCTCGACGGACCAGACCCGGGCGGCAGAGGTTGGCTCCGGGGACATGGGATGTCACCTCTCTGTGGGGGAAGGAGCCGGAACTTGTGCGGGAGGTGGAGCGCTACCAGTTAGATCTGGTGGGGCTTACCTCTACGCACAGTCTCGGTTCTGGAACCATACTCCTGGATAGGGGTTGGACTCTGTCCTACTCCGGAGTTGCCCAGGGTGTGAGGTGCTGGGCGGGTGTGGGGATACTCACAAGCACCCGGCTGAGTGCTGCTGTGTTGGGGTTTACCCCGGTGGATGAGAGGGTCGCCTCCCTAGTTGGGTCAGGGGGTGGGGGAAGACTCTGGACAGACCTGGTAAACCCAAATGAAAAAATATTGTTTTATTTATATAAGCTTTGCAAAACAGCAAACTTATCCTCTTATTAAAAGTACAACTAAAATAATATTTTATCTTAAATAACAAAAAATGTGTTGCTCTAGTGGCTGTAGTTCTGCACCAAGGCTGAATTTTTGTTAAAGAGACTTCAGATACATTATTAGGGGACCACTATACTATGTATAGACCTATACAGTATAAAAGCATCCAAAGAACACCATGTCATGGGACCTTTTAAGGGAATGTTTGCAGAATGAGACTGTGTATTGCCACAGTAGTTACCCTACGTGGAATTTGCCTCGGTGATTGGCATACATAAATATACACACATACAAACATTAATAATACATTGTGATACACCTATACCACAAGCATGACTTTCCTTTACTTCCATGTCTCTTTTGTGGAATTACTGTACAACATTCACCTCCAGCTTTGTCCTCAGTTCATCAACCCAGAATTCTAGTCACTCTCCCTCTTGCTTGCCTGCCTTTATATTGCTATTAGTTTACTGTTGATGGAGTGCAATTAAACATGCGCTTGGCAGCTTTTAGCCGCTGATAGAGTTGATCTGCGCTGCTTTTGGCGGTCCCGGCACTGACAGATTGGAAGGCGAGATGAAATATGCTTTGATGCACCAAACACTAGTTATCAACAGGCATTACAGCACTCTGTGACTATACAAGCTACCAAACACGCATACTGTTTACTGCACCCATACTTTCACTAAAAGGCACTTCTAACAGGCGTTTTTCTTACTTGCAGCTCTTGAGTGACTGCATGCAAGCAGGTGGGGGATATGCTAACAAGCAGGGTGCGATTTGTGAAAAAAGCGGGTGGGGGGGGTGGGAAGGGAGGGGTTGATCATGCATAACAAGAACAAACAAAACCTGCAAGAATTAAATCCCTGTTGCAATAGCATGGATAAAGTGCCAGACATGTCAAACACTTAAGTATACGCTTAAATATTCAATAGAAAATACAGTGCTGTCAAGCCGGACAGCAAGTTTACTTCGCAGTAAAAACAAAATACTTTGATCCAGGAAACGCTCATTTGTTCCTCAGGAATGTCTTAATACGAACCACGATCTTTTTCCTAAACTTAACTAGTCAGTTAAGCTTAAACTTCACGGTCATCGCCACATGGCACTCACTTTTTTCTGGCTGGACTCCATAACATGGCCCCTGAGAGGACCATCATCTGGCGGTGCCTGTACCCTACTGACCCAGTCACCTATTGGCGGCTAAACAACAAGTACAACCAGCAACTGCTGTTTACAAGGTTATTGTTCTAACGCACTCCGTGGTGTTCACGTTACGTCTCTTTACTTATGTGGACCAGAAAGGGAGAAATCCAACGCACCTAATTTCATGTCTGCACTTTGTCTGCTGTGTGTGTGTGTGTGTGTGTGTGTGTGTGTGTGTGTGTTTGTGTGTGTGTCCTTTCTGAATTTCTCACCTCCTTTATTGGTCTTGCTTTTATCATCCTACTATCACAATCTCAAGATTAAACTTTATGATATATAATGTCATATTTCAATCCAACCTGAACACACAGGCATACTATCAATATTTTTACATTCAGTGTGACTCACAGTTTCCAATCCCTAATGCCCACCTTGGATACACGTCAATAAATCTGCTCAGAAATCAGAGAAACAAGACACTCATAACTCCAGAACTGGCATAACAATCATCACACACTAAGTTTTCATCAGCATCAAAGTAATCCAGTAATCGTATGTACACACATAGGAAGATTCTAAACAGACACATTGCAAACAGACACAAACAAACGGCTAATTGCTAATTTGGCATACTTTTTAATTTTTTTAACAGTTTGCCAAAATGTGAACAAATAAACCATTGTCTCAATGTTGTCTATGGGAACCAGTGTTTGCCTTTGAAAATCCCTGGTGTAGGGAGAACCTGTCATAGGCTATGCTCAATTTATATTACAGTATAGTAAATAATGTATGCAATGGCAATACAACTGTACTACAGCAATAACAGAAAATATTCACAACAAGCCCCATATTGGACATGGACATTTTGGTCTGAGGGGGCGCATAAAGCTGTGCACAGCACATTCCAGATTAACAGAGTATACACTGCAGCTGATTATGAACAAAAAGCTTGATTACACAATGAGATTTGTTTTTGTCTCTGTAAATGTGTTATTTTACAGATGTTCCTAGTTTAACCTCAATAGAACAAACTGTTTATGCCTTGTTTAATGCCCATGAGGTATAGAAATAAGATGAAAACGTAATCTAAAACTACAGAGATGTTGTTTACAGTATCCAAAGTCTGATCCGTTTCAGGTTCCACAGAACACAATGTGCTGTGGCTTCTGTTAGTTATAGATTAAAAGTAGGCCTCAATGATATACAAATATTTGAGAACAAAGATATACATCTTGTGATACATGCGATTTTACACATTCCACTGATAGTTGTTCATACACTTGTTTGCGTTTCAGACTTGCCAGGATTCTGTCTTAAGTAACGCCTTATACTCCGTCCAACTGCACTCTTCTGAAGTCCAGTGGAAAGGAATCTCAGAACGGAAGTGATGTTTTTATTTGATAGATGTGGCACATGTCAGCACTCTATAACTGGAATCCACTGATTCAGAGGAGGGACATTTGATTCAAATAGTGTTAAATGTCGCAGAGTGTTTGTGTTTCTGCCATGACGATGTATTGACTCTTCCCATCGCCATCATTCAAGCAATTTCCCTCTTTTACTCTATGCTGTTATTTCAGGAACTAGAGCCACAGTGTGCCTAACTCTAAGGTTCTGGGAGAATTCAATATGATAGTTTATTGTCAGCAAAAATGAAAAAAAAAAAAAAATGAAAATTGAAAAAAATTTCAACAAAATCAATATTTTTAAAAAAATGTCGATTTTGTGATATACAATTACGTTGTCTAAAAGGACAATAACGCGCACATCAACTCAAACTTATCATTTTAAAATTGCAGTTTTGGTTATGTAATCAAACTTTACATTATCACACAGTTTATTATGATTAACTTCAACTGGATTACATAACAAGATTTCACATGGGTGAGCAGATATTTGGATAAATTGAGATAAAGTCCTTCTTCCATATTGAAGAAGGGGTAAGGATGAAGGAATGTATATATTGTCAAGCGACATAAAAGTGTCTATCTTGTATACTTTTTCTATCACAATGTTGAAAAACCAGCGGACAAACTGTGTTACGGCAACCCTCACGGGGACGACAATTTATGTTATGATCCTTGCACCGTATATGTTTGTTATGCACAAAAGTTCTTAAATAAAATTCAATAAAGTATTACACTCATTTGTCAAGTATTTCATTCACACAGGAATATATAAAAAATAGGCTGTGTGTGTGGCTGAGAGGAACAGGAGAGATTAAGTTGAAAGAGTTGGCCTGAGTGCTCCCTTTAACGGCTCAGCTAGTAAAGGACCTCCTCTTACACATATTAACAAACGATAAAACACACACCCGTCTCTTTATTCACTGAACAAGCACTGTCTTGTGCTTGTATTGTATTTCAAAGCTATCTTTAGATATAGCGGCACAAACACAACTTGTGAAATGGATTTTAAGAATGGCTTTCCACTTAATTATTTTTCCTGTATGTACTGTATGTGTAATAAGAAAAGCTCTGATTGTGATGCTGCATAATTTAGCATCACATTACAATGGGGCACGTATGTACATTGTTTCTTTATGTGGATGTGAGTTTTTTATTTCCTACTATTTATAATGTAATTGTTCTCTTTTCCCGCTCTCTCCATTTGGGCATATGCTTCATTGCTGTTGTTTTCTGTTTCTGCAACATTCTCCCCCCCCTGGGATAATGACTACGTGCCTTTGAACGCCCCTCTGCACTACACCACAACGCACGATTAGTCTTCCTACACACACACAACATGGGAGGGCAGGGACGCACTCTTTGCACCCAAAGGCATGTGGACACACATACCGAAAAAGCACAACATACAGCATCAAAGACATTAAACACACACTCATACGCTTTGTTTGAAGGTCTGCCCATTGGGTCCCAGTTGCAGCGCGAGTGTGTGACTAGATTGTTAACGGGTTTGTTCTGGAGTTGATCCACCTTTCACCCATCAATCTCCTCCTCCCTCCCTCTCTCTTTGCCCACTTCTTCCTTTTTTTTCTTTTCAATAATAACTTTTCTTTCTGTGCAGTTTTTCACAATCAGCCATTCCACTCCACCACCAAACTGTAAATCTCCTCATATTTTATTTCTTATCGCAGCATCATGATCAAAAATCAACTTTCGGTTGCATTTTCTTACAGTCGCTCAGAGATTAGCATTTAGCAACCCAATTTTTGGAAAACAGTGGAAAATGACCATCACATCTTCACATTTTCCAAAAATCCATGTTTGTTTATTTTGCCCTAGCCAATTTAATGGTGATTGATCTATCCATCCCGCAACTTAATTTTTAGTCAATGTAGAAGCTGTTAGCAGTGGCAGGTTGCAAACAACATTATTAATGTCAATCATCAAATATGCCAAGTCATTCTTTGTACAATCTGTCTAACGGCGCCAATCTCATCCACAATCCTCAGTCATTTGTTTTTTTTCATGGATGTACTGTAGCCATTCAAGTTGATTAATAATGATGATTAATAGTGTTATGTTCATCAGCTAATTGATGATTTGACTAATTTCCTCACGAGAACATCCAGTCCAATATTATGAGCTTGATGATCAATATCATGTTCAATCAATCAAAGTCATGTTTCAGGTCTCCAAACTACAACTTTGTGCGTGTGTGCGAGAGTTCACGAATGCGAGAACCCATTTGGCATTCAAATCTGTGCTGAAAAGTGTGTTCTGCCAATTTCACTCCCAGATCTAACATCTCGGGAAGCATTATTCAAATATTTAGACCCAGAAAGCCCAAGTGTCCAACCTGGGTATTTCTTCTGATGACTAGTGGTTCACACACTCCAACTCTATGGAAGGCAAACTGAATGAGTGTAAATCCTCTCACAGTATATCAACCGCTGCAACTTCTTCATCTCTGATATCTTTTACCCCCAAATCCTGTACCCGCTAAGTCACGTTTTTGCAAACATTGCAACATTCTCTTCACTCAACAACTGAAAGTGAAGTCATTCATCCATTCATCCTCCTCTTCTGTTTCCATGGGAAATGACACAAGTAGGATGACTGGTACACAGGGTGTGGGAGAGCACCCACTTGTATTGCAATGACACCTGCATGGCAGTAGGCATGTTTATATAATGCACTCTCTTCAGTTTCACACGGGAAAGAATACAGTATGGGAGAAAGAGGACCATTGTGCGGGTTAGACTGCTGTGCCACCTGATGCCACCTTAGGGCGACCCGGCTAAGACACATAACAAAAGAAGGTGATTGAAAAGGTGAGGGTGAATGCCACAGGTGGATGTACTGCAGGGACAACAAGAGGAGAGAAGGATGGTATGAAATAATGATTCCAGTTGACTGATGCTGGCGTTTGCACACTGGTGTCTATCTATCGTCACTATTCCATACTTTTTTCTTAGTGATACAAACAGGAAATGCAGGGAGAAAAAAAGGGATATGATTTAAAACAAAGGTTCCCAGTTGTTGCAATTCTATTGTATGCATTTTAACCACTAGGCCATTGAACGCCCAGTCTTACATACTAAGTGCTAATCCACCTTTTCTGTTGATTTGAAATATTTGCCCACCATAGCTCGAATAGAATGGGATGTTTAAAGCTGGTACAGAATATTGATATTAAACATTAGAATATATTAAATAAATTGAAACATGAATCTATTTTTAATAACATATTACATTATAACACTTAAGAAATTAGATGAAAACCAGTTGTTAAGGTACTGTTCATTTTTTATTTAAGGAACTACTGGAGGAGTTTTGGGATCATTAGTGAAAAAAGACTTGACCCTCTTTTTACCAGTAATACATTTTTCTATGACCCTCCAAAATGGGGAAAAAAGACATGACCCTCCCCAACAGTTTATTGATGTCTTCTGTACTGGTTTGCGCTTGGCACATATATACAGATAGCCATTGTTTTTTTTTTTTTTACAACCCTAACATTCTTGACTTAAAGGGATATTTCACCGTTGGAAAAATGAATATATATTTAAATTGGGTCACTTATGTAGTAGAAATGCAGCCTAGCTCCGTCCTCCAATTGTCATTTTCCTTCAGTACACCGTCTGAGTTTTTTGGTGTATTCTTGGGTTTTCTCCAGCCAAATACTTGGCGGTCCATTCAGCAAACAGAGACAGTGGCTGAGAATGATGACGTTGGTGTTTGGTAACCTTCGCTGAGTTCCGTACTAATGGCTGCGCAGAATGATGCGAGCAAAGCCATTCGGTGCGCTGTGGCAACGCTGCCGAATATCAAGAAGTTAAAGCCCGAGCAAGAACAGTCTTTGCTGGGTTTTGTTGGTGGCCATGATGTTGTGGCCCTTCTCCCACGGGGTTTGCGAAAAGTTTGATATTTGTTTTTTGTTTTTTTTGATTTTGCTCTACGAGTCCACTACCAAGCCACGCCTACCGTTTACAAACCTAGACAGACAGTGAGGCATTCAACTCAACTCAAGTTTGATTCATTGTCATTTCAACCATATACATGAAACAACGTTTCACCGTGGCTCAAGTGGTGTTTTACAGTTGAAATATATAAAAACATTATGTAAAAACGACAAGCAAAACAGGCTACATTTAGTGCACACACATTATAAGCTCCATAAAGTTGAGCTAACGCAATGGTAGTTTTAGCGCTTGATTCATTCCATTCCATGAAGACCAAATGGTCCCTAAATACATTTGAGTTATTAACACTAATGAAATTATCTAATAGACGAGAACACAAACACACAAAACATTGAATAAGAAAATGGTCAAAAATGTAAGCCTATAAAACATTTCTGTACAGCAATCTTTATATTGATCTCTGCCAACACATATGCAATATGATGCATCTGCAATAAGACAATATTGGATATTTATTACTGTTCAATTAGATCAAGATCCTAAAACTGACACAATTTGCTTTATGATTTGTGTACAGCACTCACACTCTCATGGAGACTAAAACTCTCTCTTTGCCAGGTAAATCCATGAATTCATTATATTAAAAAGGAAATTGAGAAAGAAATAGTCATAATTTTAAGAAAATAGTGATATTGCAGCTTAAAGATGCAGCTTTTGTCAAAATGCAACTCTTTGTATTTAATTACTCTATTCTCATATTAGGACTATAGCTTAAACTATAAAAATATTTGATCAATATAGCTTTTTCTCTCAAAATCAAAACTTTCTCATGTTAGTTTTCTCAAAATGTTACCACTTGATTCTCTCAATACAGTATCGATGCAATATTTTGTTTTTCTCTAAAAAGTGGCATCTTGAAATGAAACTGCAGGTTTCAATGACTGACATCACGCATTAAGCATGTTGAGTAACAGAATTTCACAACCTGACAACTGCCTAAACCCAGTTATAAATACTGGAAGCCTGTGACTATGAAGAGGAGTCATCATGTCCACCCAACTCTGCTCTGCATTTCTTGTTCCCCTCTCTCTCTCTCTCTCTCTCTCTCTCTCTCTCTCTCTCTCTCTCTCTCTCCCGCTCCCTCTGTTCATACTGTAACAGGAAGATGACTATTTTTTTTTTTTTAACATAGGTGGGTGTTTTTTTAGCAAGTATTTTTGGCACCTACGGCTGTGCTCGCTGTCCTTTAGCCAGTCCTATTTTTTGTGTGTGTGTTCCCAATCTTTGAGGATGGACAGAGAGTGTAGGAGGCATCTCAAATTGCCTTTTCTCTATATTTGTTCTTCACCCCCTCTATCTCTGTTTTCTCCCTGTCCAGGTGAGAAACACAGTCTAAACAGAGTTTAAGTAGCTGATGTGAAGCTTTCCATTTAGCTTTTGGTGTGTGTGAATGAGTGTGTTGAAGAGAAGAAGTGTTTGTACGGATCTTTTGTCGGACTGAAAACTCAGCCTGTGCAAGCAGAAACAGTTTGTTGCATTTGTGCATCTGCATCCAAATAGCTTGCTGTTGCTATGCAGCTGTAATTAGCAGTTGTGTGTATGTGTGTGCACCATATAGTGTTTGAATAACTCTACAGTATACTTGGTGTGTGTGATGTATTACTTGAAAAATGCCGACCAGGCCTTTTGCAACGCTTGATTGAGTTTGAGACGGGTGCTGCATTTATATTTCTCCGTTGTTGCACTGTATTCATATTAAAGCTGGATCAATAGATCCTATTTTTAGCTTTTCCTCACCCCTCCCTCCATCCCTTCCATCCACGAACAAAACTGTGTGTGCTGGCTTGTCCTCCCATATCCCGCTGTCACTGTTGAGAGCTCACACACATCGATCTTTCTCTAATAAGTTGGCCCAAGCCTCAGCAATTCTGCACCTGCTCTCTCTCTTCCAGTGAGGGAGAGAGGGGGGGAACCTGGGGGTTTATCCCCCATAAAGTGCTGGGGGGCCATGTGATGATGCACTGCACTAGGCTCAGGCATGTGAGAGCTGTGACTGATACACACTCAGAGCCGCGTGGGATCCACACACCCACACGCACTAACAGATACAAACATTTTTCAAATGCAGCAACCGTCTGATACATTGACTTCTGCAGTGTTTAAAAAAACAAAAGTCTTGATATGAAGTGAAATAAAACACACGCACACACGCGCACATGAATGTGGACATTGGTCTCTATTGTGTTTGGAAGTGCATTGGCAGGTAGAGATTAGCCAGAGTTAATAGCCTACTGTTTGTACCTGCACAGCAATTTAAGTTCAGCACACAGACCGTGAGGTTAATCTGGCGTTCAACAGTTTTTTTTACCACGCACACACAAAATACACATCTCCTGACCCATAGGGCTACGGGCTACATCCACATCCATATATCTGTCCTTATAAGCATTTTGTACTGTTTCAGAACTAACAAACATCTATACTAAAAGGCCTGACAATGTATATTGTATAGGGATGTAACAATATGCGATATGAAACCGAAAGTGCGACACTCAGATCCATGAACCTGTGTCGCGCTGTGAGAAGGCAGAATCACTACACCCCCCTTCCAACTCCCAGAGTTATCCTTCCTGTCCATACCACAAGATCACATGGCAAGTTGTGTTTTAAGCTCCTTTTTTTCTGCTTGTGGAGAGCTACGTACGTGACACATGCAACTATATTGATGAGGACCGGCAAGTTAAATTGTCCGTCCAAGAGTACACCAGGCAGACATACAGCTGACAACCTGCAGGTGGGAGCTGTGGAGATGTCCCCGGACATACACGCCGCGGGCCACCAGCGGTTTCGGGAAAGTGGCTGCATGTGTCCGATAATGCACAAAACATCAACACCGGTACAAGCCTACAGCTGTCCATGCACACGGAGTGCGGAAAGTGTGTCAGAGCCTCCCGGACGCAAAATTACAAATCACACTATGACCATGCCAAGACTCATTGGTCTGGCCTTAGTGGTTGAGTGGTTATGGTTAGGATAGCTGATTGAAGGGCGGGTCTTGGCGTGGCCATAGTGGGACAGGACGGGTGAACTGAGACTCCATTTCCTGAGCTTTCTTTAGGAAGGCTGGTTGCCAAAATACCAAAAATCTCACCTTACTAGCTACTTACTAGCTTAAGTTAAACGCTAGCTATCAGTAAACAGAAGGTAATGGCTTTTGTCTGGTGTGTGCGCTAGTGTTTATGCATTTGTGTGTCCACCCGCCCCCACATTTGGTAAGTGTTAAGTGCTGTGAAACAGTAGCCATTTAATTTACTTTGTAAATGTAAGAGAACTAGTCTGGCTATCACCAGACCAAGCCAAGCTCAATAGATTTGAGACTGAGCAATGGTCTGGGGAGTTTGCTCTGTATTTTCTTTGCACAAGAGGAGTGACCAACGGGCATGGTTCAAATGACTCTGTATGCAATAAGAGAGTCCTTCAACCAATCAGACCAACGATCCAGGTGACGTAGAAGCGATAGCGGCATCAGCGGGTTGCTTTGGTGGCGTTTGGTGGCCGCAATGTTGAATGTAAACAAGAAGCTGCTTGGTTGCTTCTTTATTGTTATTGTGTTAAACCTGCCAATAGCGCGCCAGGTAGATGAGCCAGTTTGTGATTGGTTCCCACAAAATTGTGAAATGAAGCAAGAGAATGAAACATGCAGGTTTCCAGACCGAGCTGCAGGGCAAAATCAAATTGCCGGAAGAGTGGGCGGGGTTTACCCAGTCTATAAGAAAACTTTATTGAAGAATTTTTAACATGCTCGAATCATCTCGAAATGGAGTTCAGTTCTGTTTGTTTTAGAAGTAGTAGGCTATTTTGTTACAAAGAAAACAGAAGTGTTATACATTGGCTATTTATTTATTTTACTTAGTTATGCTAATAATAAAAATAATAAGGTTTTTATTGAATCGTGGGTCAAAAATCGTGATATGAACCAAATCATGGGTTTGGTGTATCATTAAAGCCCTGATATTGTACAGTTCATTCATTTACACTGGGCATGCGTCTGCTGGTGAAACGCTGATAACACCGCTGGACACAACTGATGTTGCAAATCGCTCGAATTTCAACCTGCCTCTTGCATCAGATTTCCAGAAATCTGCAAAAGAACATTGAACTAAACAGTTAGTGCCACCAATTCTCCAGTCAGGTGCCATTAAACAATTGTAAAACAAAAAGGCACAACCAGATTATGTAATTAAAAGAGCTCCAGTCTGAACTCAAATGAACACGCACACACACACACACACACACATGCACACACACACACACACACACACACACACACACACACACACACACACTGCTTAAAGCTTAAGACATAGCTTTTCTACATCTTTGGTCATTTCTGTGTTGCAGTACTGCCAGATCATTCATCAGTCAAACAGCTGTTAAAGATTTCCTTTAATATCAGCACACATGTGGGTTAAGTTGTAATCTGCTGGCCTTGCAGGTTATCTGCAGGTCGTGTCGTGTCAGTCATAAAAAGAGGAGCTGCTGAAAAGTGGGTGAAATCACTTATGTTAGTTAGTTAGTCAGATAAGATTGAAAAATGTTATCTTGTGACTGAAGAAGCTTGTAGGTGGAGAAGTGATCAACGTGTGGTGACCTCAGAGTCAGTTAAATGGAAATTAAGACCTCCATCACTCTGAAAGACTTTAAGCCTCCCTCAGTAGTCTGGGTTGTTTTTGCTTCATTTGAATTTGCATCTCTTTTGTCCTTGTCTCAATTGCATGGTATTCTTTCCTCTTCCCTCTACTCAGCTATAAGTCTGATTTCACTATATCTCACACACATTCTCAACCCGAATGGTGATTACGCTGAACTGAGCAAGGGTGACAGAGATTTAAAGAAGACATTTATTTTACAGTTTGGAATGAGATTGAAGTAAACAACGTAATAAATTATTTTATTCAAACAGCCATCTGGTAACAAGTGTGTTTCCTCTTTGTGTTCATATTGTAGTAACCTAAATATTTCCCAGCTATGTTTACAGAGCTACAATAAGCGTTCATTTTGAAATGATTGTAACATTTTTGACAGCATTTGAACGCAACACTAGGGAATCTTACTTTGCATTAGCAAAAGTCAATTAGTAATTAGCTCCTTGGCTGTAGGACACTACTTATGGGCTTGAGTTGCGGCTACAGCAACTGTAAGGTGACGTTAGCTAACTCCATTTATAATCAACTTTGCATGTTGCACCTAACATTGGCATCAAAGCCAATTGTATGTGACGTACCTTTAGTTTGTTCCGTAAAGTTAAAACAAACATTTTATTTTCAAACGGGATATAAACCCCAGTCTCCTGGGTGAAAGTCCTGTGTTTGTTTAATCAAATCACCATCCAAACCCTAAAATTTCTAGATTTTAAGTTATCAGAAAGACTGCATTAGCCCTAGCAGCCACACTGCTAAGCTAGTGCTACACCCACACCTCCTGGTGAGTCTCCACTGCCCCGTAAAATAACATTGCTGTTCAGGAATGCCAATAAAGAAATTACCTTAGGAAAGATGTACGTCTGATATCTGAGGAATTAAAGACTAAAGACGCCCTGCTAACCGCCTGCTTGGATGTGGCCAATGATCATTCACTGCAGATTTCAACTCTATCGGTGGCTCTCCAGGTTAAGGTGGCTTGGGATTGGTCCGCCCAACCGCGTCCGTCCTCCTGCTTGACGCCAAGCCACCATTCGTTGTGGACAGAGTGGGCCCGCGGCCGAATGAAAGCCTCCCGTCTTCCTCTCAGCCTCTTCAATCGCTTCGATGCCTGGTCTGACAGTCCTGGCTCACGAACGACGTCGGGCTACTGCGGCTCCCTCTCCTTCAACGGCGGCTGCCGGTGTTGTAGTTCTTTGCTATGGCTTCCCGACGTCTGGAAACAAACTGGCTTTCCCAAGGCAGAGGGCTGGTGGCGTACCTGCGGCATCCTGTATGAATGGCTCTGCATCCCCTCCACGGTTGTCCGTTGATGCACAGGGTCTTTCCGCCGCGTCGCCAGCTCACAAGTAAATTTGTTATTAGTCTCACTTTTTTTGTAAAAAAAAAAAGTAATCTCCCTCTCCTTCTTCTCATCCATATTCTCCTGGGACCCGCACTGAATATTTTATCCCCGATACGACCATCACAACACAATAACTCCTCGTCACACACTGCTTTCTCAGAGCCAGGTTTGAAGACATTCTGATTCAATTTGTGTACCCGATACCCTCACTCCCAACCTCCATCAAACCTATTGTGGTCCATTGCGGAGTTTAGGAAAGTGAACTTACAAAATGGGATTTTAACCTTCTTATTAATGCATGCTTTTATTTCTGGTCCACTTTCGTTTGTTGGTCGTGGAGCAGGACGTTCTAGCCGACTCCTCAGCCTTAGCACTTGGCTTTAGTTGGCCTACAGGCTCCACAACATAGGTTTTATTTTCAATTTTAATGTGTTTTGGGAACGCCGTTCTCTTTTTAGCAGAGATGGAATTCACCCCAATAAACGGGGCAGCCAAATGCTCTGCGGTAATCTTCAGCACAGGCTCCAGACTGAGACATGTGACTGACTGTTTACATCTTGCGCACACATGCAAAAGCACATGCCCCAGTCACACCCCTTTTCCTCTCAGCGGTAGAAGCATGCGTTACCCTTGAAAGCTCCCCCTGCAGGCCCCCCCTTGTCAGTTACTACCTACTCTCCCTTGTCACCTTCTTTAAAGACCCACCTCATGAGCTGCGCCGATCATCGCGGAGCTTGTCTAATGTTAGAGCATGACTTACTTAAGAACAAACCCTACACAAGTCAGGGAACTGGTCCTCAGTCCGACAGGGCAATCAATTTTTATTCCCCCACCTTCATTTTCATTCCCACAAGAATTACAAACATCCGAGGACATCATCCCTACCCTGGCCACAGAAGACGAGGAGTCAACTATGGTTATCTCTATTGCCTGTTGCCATTGTTGAATGTATTTATTTTAAATTACTTCTCTCTATAACGTGATCTAGACTTTTTAGTCTAAAGTATAATAAGGACGTTTTCAATGAATTTTCGGAGTTTCTATCCTTGGTGATTTAAATATCCATGTCTGTTGTCCATCAAAGCCTTTAGTTAGCCAGTTTCTACAACTTGGGGGCTCATTCAATCTCACTCAGTTTGTAACTGGTCCCACACACACAAACATGGTCATACACTGGATCTTGTTTTATCATTAGGTTTCCCTGTTTTAAATATTGAACTGTATGTTGCTAGTGTATTTGACTATAACTCTGTGATTTTAAATGCATCTCTTTCTAATCCATTCCCAAACGTTGCTTGCTAGATCGCTACATCCAAGCACTGAACCTGTCCACCGCTAGGCAACTTTCTGATGCTTTCATAGTTTGTCCTATTGCTAACCCTACCAAGAGATACCCTCCACCTCTCTGTCTACAGATTAACTAGTTACTCAGATGTTCTTGATATTGTTGCCCAACCTTGGCTTAACAGTGAGACTCATGCCCTTAGACAAAGTGTAGAAAAGCACTTTTTTCCATTTACACAAAAAAGTGTAAATGGAAAAAAGATAAACTGCAAGTGTCCTATATGATACTGTGAGATCACCAGGTATCCTACCAACGCCTTACCAAAGCATCTAATATAGGGCTGTAACAATATGGAAAATAAAACCGAAATTGCAACACTCAACTCCACAAACCTGTGTCGCGTTGGGAGAAGGCAGAATCGCGACACACCCCTTCTAACTCCAGAGTTATCTTTCTCATCCAGATCCAGTGCTGCCACATCTTTAAATTACTAGTAGTCTTTTTGGTGCCTTGTTCCTGTTTTTTGTCCTTAGCACCGGAGTTAAGTGCTGACAGGGCTGGCTGCTAGCTGGCTGGGGGTTGACTGTGGATGTGTCCCCCGGGCCGGGGCTGTAATGATAGTGAATGGTTGGTTGGTTGCTGGCTGGGGGCTCACTGTGGAATGCATGTGTCCCCAGGGCTGTTGTCAGCTCTCATCCCCACTGAAACCCTGTAGTGCCGGGAGACTGAGGCAGAAGACAGGGGTGTGCTAGCTAGCTAACTTACCATTAGATTAGTCGTCTATCTATACAGTTAATGTTACTGATGAATTTGTGGGTTAGCCCAGAGTTACCCGTGGTCAAAACAGTCATTCTAAAAATAAATGAGCATGTTGAACGGTGTCGTAATCTTACCTTACCCACTAAGAATTACATTAGCATTAGCTACTTGTCAACAAATTGAAAGCAAAGCATTTTTCTGATATCATAGCTAAAAATGCACATAGCCCTAACATTTTGTTAAATCATTGCACTCCCTGATCCTATGTTTGAAATCAAAGAACAAGTTTAAAGCTTTTTTATTTAGAGTGTAGCAGGTGAACATATAATACAATAAGAGTACAATGCAACTGGCACTGTAGGTTGTTTTTTACCAAAAGTTAATCATCTCAGCTAAGAAGGCAAGCTATTAAGAGGATGGAAAGCTTCTTAGATCCTGATGGCAAAGATTGTAAGTTGGGGTGTTGTATGAAAGAAAATCAAAGCTCCTACTCCAAATGAAAATGAGTTAAAATGCCAATATTTTTTGGTAATCATGAAAGTTTAAAAGCCCTTGACTTACATGGCCTTTATCGTGGGAAGGATGCCTCCTTACTCAGATAAAAGTCATAGAGCTAAAACATTGGCTACAGTTTTAATTCAATTTCCATCGACTTCCTTGGATCCCTTCTATCCTCAGGCCTAAAACAACTTTTGACTCTATCTGCTTTCTTATTTTAAATCTGTTTTTTTATATTCACATCAGCAAGGTTATGGTACAACATGGCTAATAAGCCATATTAGTTCATTTAGTTTTGGACTCTTGTCAAAGTCCCTAAATGGTACTGTTAAGACAGTTTACAGTATTTTTGGTCAATGGCATGGATTTGTTTGTCAAAGTTGAACTCAACTTCATGACATCATGGTCAATCAGAAATAGCAAAAACAAGTTAGTTTTTCCTGCTTTTTTTGTCTTGGCTTTTGGTTGAAACACTTGTCTTCAGTAGAGCCCCAGGCATTATAAACCCTGTAAAAGTCTGAGATCTCTTTTACCTGCATATACAGTATGTCAAGGGCATGTATGCACCCATGTCCTCTTTTGAAACAATGCAGATTGCACCATGGTGTACTTATTGCTTAACAACTCTACAGCACATTCAATTGACATCACTTCAGTTTACAGAAAACCCTCTGAAAAAACTTTCCAGTCTTAAGACTTTTATTAAGAACTTAGGGGGAGTTAGTGTGTGTGTGACCCACTTTGGACAAGTAGTGTTCACTTGGATCAGTCGACTAGCAGTGGGGATTTTGATGGGGATATCAGTGGGTTTGTGTGCGAATTTGTGGGTGTGTTTTGTTCCAGTAAAAGCAGCAGGAGTGGAGGTACCTGAGGTCCCACAGAGCAGAGCCTGGACAAGCGGATCATCTCACTGTGCCTTGAAAACATGACATAATCTGTAGACGATTCATTCTTTGCTCTCTTCATTCTTCTCTTATAGACAGCAAGTCTGGGCCAATCATGTACTGAATAGTTGACATTCTTGAGTGAAACTTTAAAATTCTCCTCAGGTTGCTATATTTCATCATGGAAATTCAATTCAGTTGGTCAGTTCACGACTTTGGTTCAGTCTAAAATATTTTTAAAACTATTGGATTGATTTTAGATGAAGTTTTGTATGGGTGGTCCCCAGACTTTTCCTCTAGTGCCACCAACAGGTTGCCATTTATGTGTTTTCAGGGAAATGTTGATTGATTGATTGATTGCTATACAATTCCGTACAGACATTCATGGTGCACATTTTGGGAGAATAACGATATAACTGAGGATAGAAACTCAGAGAGAGGCTATTTTTAAGAGTGCACTCATTGTTGGCCGGGTTAGCTCAGTTGGTAAAGCGCATGCCCATATATAGAGGTTTACTCCTCGACGCAGTGGTCGCTTGTCTGACTCCAACGTGCGGGCCTTTGCTGCATGTCATTCCCCCCCTCTCTCTCTCCCTTGCCATGTCTTCATCTTTCCTATGGAAATAAAGGCCTAAAATGTCTGGAAAAAAATAATCTTTAAAAGAGTGCAATCATTGGACTGGGGCACAATGGATAGTGACTTGTATCAATTATTGTTAATGTGTGCGCTCAGAGTTCACCATATTGGTGATATTGAAAGCCATTGACAACTCAAAGCCTTTACTACCTGACAACGTACTATACCTATACCGTATATACTATATATATATATATATATATATATATATGGTAATTATTACCATAAAAGTGAGACTAGTACTTTCAGTTTTTTTTTTTTTTTTTTTTAAGGCTTTTTTTCCAAACTGACATTTCCATGGGTGTCATCTGTACTTATCTGTGTTTAGTGCTAGTGCATCTTAGCATGCTAACCAGTGTTGTGTACTGAATACTGTACTTTTTTGGGTACTGACCAAATTACGTTGGTAATACTGAGGACTGATTTATGTTAAATAAACCGCTGCCAAATTTCGGTATGTGAGAGCACATAAGTGCAAGGTTAAGCGCAAGGTTGTGTCTTCTCTGCATGTTGACAGAGAGACGGGGCGCAGAGACACACACACACACACGCAGAGGTGTGGAGGAGGAATGTCACGTAACAAAAATGTAGTAGTTGGTATCGATACCACAAAAAGTAGTCAATAGTGAAACCTTTCGGTTTGGGAGTTCCAGGTGAAGTCGTGAAAGCCGTTGCTGTAAATGTATGGTAAAACCAGGGGCTAAATGCTGTCAGTGAGCAATGTGTCGTGCACGCTCAGTTTTCTGTGCCGGTCATCTCTTTCTTCTTTTCCAGTATTTAGCGGCCGACTACAACACTTGTAGGCATGTTCTGCCCCCGTCAGGTCCGGAAGAATTGCACCCCCCCGGTTTCCCAGTACTGTACCGGCACTTTTCAGATTTTTGGTACCGACTTGTTACCGAAGAACCGTCTCTCTTGACATCCCTAGCGCAGACACGCTGCATATAATTTGGTGGAATATAATATAATATAATGGCGAGCAAAAAGCAAAGAATTATGGTTTTAACACAACACTTTCCAAAGAGAGAGAGCTGCTTTTTCCTCTATATGTGCTTTTGGTGTAGATTGGAAATGCAGCACATACTATTGTTATAAAGAAGATTATATCCTGCACTTATGCTTTTTTGTTTCTCTTTAATATCCTCTAGTCATCTCCAGAATGTAATGCCGTAATTGCTAAGTGGATTTACCAAGGCACCAGAGTGGAACATTTTCATTGTCCCTTGTCCAAGTGCCTTAGCTCAGTGGTTACTTGGGAGATTGAGGGCTGCTTGGGGGTATTCTCACAATTATTTCCACAAGACCCATATAGCACAGATGCCAGATCAATATACGTAGACTGGCTGGGTTATGAAAAAGAGATTAGATTGGCTCTGTCTGACTTTAGTGACAAACGCTGCTCTTATTTCCTGCTCTAGTGTAAGATTTGTTTACAACACAAACACTGACGCACTGAGATCTGCTGGTTTAACCATTTCACCACTGTCCCTCTCTTCCTCTGTGCGCTTTCTGTCCACTTCACCTACTTAGCTTTTATTTCAACACTAATTTGCCAAATTCTTGTGTGTGTGGATTTAATTAAGCTAATCTCATCTCATGTGATAAAGCTAAAGAGGCTAATCCCTCAAAACTGGTAAAAGTCATTTCTAGGTGTGTTATCAAACAACACCTCATTTGTCCATGTGTGTACTCACAGTGTACTTTCAGACTGTTGGTGCTATTAAGCAGAACTCACATCGCCATTTTAATTTCAGTTAACAGTTCAGTTACGCAGTATTTCATGTGAGACCCTTACAAATTAACCAAAAATTTGTCCACAGTATATTCAAACTATATTTAAATCCCTGAATTCATCAAGATATTTGTGTGCCCATAATAGGAATTATTCTTTTAGTAATATTTAATAGTTTAAAAGGTCATGTTCTCATTTCAGATTGGTGTTTAGATGTTTTCTTCTTCTGCTCCTCATCCCTAGCCTGACAAGCCAGACCCACATCAAGATGTTGAGTCTGGGAACTCACTATTGGCAGGGCTCAATCCGAGGGGCGGGATAAACGGGTGTCTTTCAAATTCCCTCGGCATACACAAGTATCGCGCTGCAACCAACCAGAGCAACGCTAGTTGATACACTATTGACGTATCCAGTCGGAAAAACTCTGAACACATCTTCCTATTTTAAGAATGACTTCAGTGCTTAACTACAAGTCTTCCAGAGTCGTGGGCAAAGTTGAAAGGCCGCTGCTCGCCAGCAGCAGCGGCCATCTTCTTTGTTTTCAAGTAGCAAGGAATTCACGCGGAACCATCGCAACTCTGCCGCCATTATGTTAAGCCCGCCCACCGACTCCATACACAATGTGATTGGCCTGACCAGAATTTGGTTTTTCGAGCTCGCTGGCCAATGGAGAGTTGCTAGACTGACCCTGCTGCAAATTACATTTGATTGACTAGATATCCAAGCTACCTCATCCCTGTTCTTCTTTCTTTTTTATATTCTTCCTCTGCCTTACTTCTTCCTGTTCTTGTTTTTGTTCTTCTCCTCCTTCCTCTTTTTCTTCCTCATCTAGTGTTGTTGTTCATTATCTTCTTAACGTCTTTCTTATTTTCCTTTGTCTGCTTCACCTTGTCATCCTCCTAGCTTCATTTCTGCTATTTTAATTGTGATATTAGCTCAGCTTAATATAAAGACCTGTTGCTTTTATTTTAGATTTTATCATAAGAATACACTCACACACATACACACACACACACACAACTTCAACAAGGAAAGTGAGATGGCTCTTATTAAAATAATTGGATAGATGGGTGTAGTGGGTGGGTGGTGAATGCAGTGCAGCTGTGTGCTGATGGCTGCAGGTCTCTCTCACACACACACACACACACACACACACACACACACACACACACACAGGTTGATTGGATATTGTGTCAGGCAGCCTTTATTCCATTACAGGTATTGACACAAAACTGGTCTGCCTGGCAGTAAGCTGTGCCCTCCTCTTCGTCTTCTTGTCTGTCAGAAAGTTTGCGTGTGTGTGTGTGTGTGTGTCACTGTACTTGCTGAATTTCTGAGCATTCAGTGAGACGTTCTTGTTCTATCATTAATCTCCTCACCTGGTTCTGTATCTGACTTTCTCATGTGCTCATTTTTTTCTTTCTCACACTCTGTGGAGGTCTGTTTACATTAGGACTCATATTTCTCTCTCTCTCTCTCTCTCTCTCTCTCTCTCTCTCTCTCTCTCTCTCTCTCTCTCTCTCTCTCACTCTGCATAATGTTTTCTCATGCTCTCTACACCTCAACCTCTTCACACCACTTGTTCTATCACATCTTTTTTCTTTTCTCAACTGGACTTAGTCTGTCTTTTGGTCTTCCAGTCTTAGGTGCATCACTTTCTCAGGCCAGTTATTGTCACAGCTGTGTTATCTCAGTCAGATGTCAGTGATGACTTTGCTGGACTGTGTATGTGTATGTGTGTGTGTCTGTGTGTGTGTCTGTGTGTGTGTGTGTGTGTGTGTGTCTGTGTGTGTTCCGGGGCCAGTATAGGGCAGTGCCACGGAGTTGCCTTCCCACATCCCAACAGAGCATGTGTGAGAGACAAAAAAGAAGAGAGAGAGAGAGAGAGACACTGGAGTTCATTGTGTACAAAATGTCTTTCACCCCCCCTCACCCCTTTTCTTACTGGGACTCCATTGTCTGTTATGTTACTGTTGCCTCACTTCATGTTAGATTCATTACCATCATTTGAAAAGAAGCATAAATGTTGTATATCCCCACCGCTGCATTATTGACATGTTGATGTAATTAATGTGATGATCTCTTGGCTCTCTGGCCCACACACACTTTCCCATTCACTTGAATGAGAATGTGTGTCCGAACATTTGACTGGTACTGCAAGTAGCGGTTCATATGGCGATTAACATAACTGACGGCTTTGGCCCTTATTGCCATGGTTCATTTTGGTTGCTATCCAGTCCCTCCAAGATTCCATGGACTGTTTTTGAGATTGTTGCAGCCCAAAATGCCTGATGTTGCAGGATTTTATTTGTAAAAAATCGCCATTAAAAGTTGCCATGTCTTTTTGTATATTTGTTGCAATGAAGTTGCGGGAGACAAAGAGTTGTGATTGTTTTTGTTTGTTGTATAGTTCTTTAAAAATAAAAAGGAAACTTGTTTTGAGGAGAATAAACTACTCTAGGCTGAGTTTTCCTAGTATCCTTACCAAAAAGACTCAGGATGCTGCAAATGTTGTTATAATATGAAAAAGGCTGGTGGATTTAAGACAAGAAATAATAATTTATTGAATGAATCAAATTTGAACATAGGGCTGCATGTCAGTGACTTGTTGATCTTTACATTGTTGTGCACTTACAATAATGAGCTTAGCTGACCTGAATTTAGGTCATCCTGTACGTCTCATCTCCGGTTTATCCCGCATCCACCGTGTGTGTGTGTGTGTGTGTGTGTGTGTGTGTTTGTGTGTGAGCGTGTGTCAGTCGCGGGAGGACTCAGCACCCCCGCCCGCTGCAGAGAGCCGACAGGATTGAAACAGCGGCCGCTTCAGCGACATCAGAGTGAAAAATCATTATAGCGTACATTGATGTTAAAATGTATACAGGGTTGCAGGACGGCCTGAAATGATTTGCACGACCTTTTGCTGTATGTTTTGTTGGTAAATGTGAGATGTTCGAGTCACACTCGTCTCGTTAAACAAGGAAATTAATTTGGCGACGTACGTGTGACGTCAACCCATTCTCACCCCCGCTTGGTCAGTGGCTCTCAGAGTCACATACTGATACAGAGTCTGGCACATGCTGGGATTGTTTAAAGCTGTTGGTCAAATTTGCAAAAAGGTTGCGGTGATTGGTTGGATTCACTGGAATACATGTATACATCAATGAGTTGGGGAAGTGTAAAAGTGGTCAAGTTATTTTTCATATTCTTTATGCCATTTTTAACTTTTGGCTCTGATTATGGCATTGATACACTGAGTTGAATTCAGCATCTCAAGAAGAGTCAAGCTAAAAAATAGAAAGTTTAAGACTAACTGATTAATCAATTAGTCAGTTGAGAAGAATATGAATTGACATTTTGCATTTGCACTTACTGTAATTATTCATTTTTCAAGCAAAGATGCAAAATATGGGCAAGCTAGGTCCAACTTTTGGAAATGTGTGTATTTCCTGCTGTATCATTCAATAGTTTAATATCTTTGACAAACAATCATCAATTAAAGATGTCAACTTCGGCACCAGGACACTCAGAAGGGCATGTTTCACTACTCTGCCATCTAAAAAAAAAAAAAAAAAAGGAATCACTAGTACTAATGTGCACCACCTTCATTTTCCAACAGGTTTTGCACAGAAAGTTTAACTTTTCAACTTTGACTGCCAAATCCACTTAGCTGTATGAGACCTCTTCAGTAGCATTCTGGTAGATAAAAGGTAGAGTGATATCAGTGCCAAACTGTAAAAAATTAGAAAAGAATGACAGACCTAAAATCACATCAGACTTGTTAGCAAAAAGTCAAAAATATCACAGAGGATACATATTTACACCGTGGCTCAGGAGGCAGAGTTGGTTGCCCACTGCTGCTTTACCTTTTCAAATAGCAAATCTACAATTTGTAATCAATTTGGCATGCGTCCTCCACTTCATGCAAATATGATGTTGTATATGGCGTGACCTGTTAGTCCTAAGTGTTAACTGTGAAGTGTGACAGCATCAAATGGACTGCAAACTGATTGATTTTGATAATTCCAGTTGAAATTCTTCTGAGGTCTTCCCTGAGCATTTCTTAACAAATTGAACGGATTTTGAAAAAATTAGCTTCTTATTTTACCTTCAGTGCTGTTTTTTTTGCAAATTCCACAAACTGTTATAAATTCCACTTGAGGACCACAGTGAAGGGAAGGATTTTCTTTCCCATTTATTTTTACTCTGCAAGCACAATGTGAGCTATGTTGAGGTCCATGTGAGTCACAGTACGCTGCCGTCAGCCATGTCACCTGAACAAGTCCCCTAATGGGAATCAGTCCACCAGAACGGCTTCTCTGCTGACATGACACCCTCGCTGTTCCCTGGGCTGTCCTTATTCTGACTCTGTGTGTGTGTGTGTGTGTGTGTGTTGGATACAGTAAAGAGATGTGGTAGATAGAGAGGGATGGGATGGAGGAAAGAGAACTTATGAGGAACAGCATTATGCCAATATTTGCTTTGAAATATGTCCAAAGTATTGGACCACAGTGATCGAATAATATGCTTTTGTTGTTATTTTCCTATCAGATGTCTGACCAGAGATCCCAGTCTGTAGTGAAAGATTTTTTTTTCCTCAGCAATACTAAAACTTCCTGGAAAGCTTTACTCACTCTGCTTTAAGAAGCTGCTAAACCACCTGAAAGTTTTTCATGATGAAACTTTGAATTTGATTGTAAAACTGCTGTTGTCTAAACGCCATTTAAAAGGCTTTTTAATTCTCCCAAGTCAAGTTAGGCTGGCTCAAATTCAAACTCATTGTTCTGTTGCTGCAGGTTCGGGTCTGTGTGTCATTATGTGTAATATTCAGTTGGATTTGTCAGACTCTTTATTACCTCTGATCATGGGGTACCTCCATATACAAAATGTTTTTAAGAGTGAGATGGAGAGTGTGAACCATCAAATTCAGGGGAGAAAAAATGCATATATTGTTACTGTATTCAACCGTGGCCGCTCGGCAGCTGGTTACACTTCACATTTTCAATCTGTTCTTATAATCCTTGGTAGTGTTTGGGATCAGGTGGGACTAGGGTCCCTTTTGTAATTGTCAGTGGGAGTGAACCTAAGAAGGTAAAGTTGTGGGTCAGAAAAACAAACGATGAGCTGAAAGATGTTAGAAGGCAGAGCTGAGAAGAACTTCAGAGTCCCTGCAGAGAGGGATGGTTATCTGTGGGTTCATCAATAAGACACATTTTTAATATTAGGCTACATGCAGTCTTTTGACCCATTGCTTATGTCAAAACTGCGACCATAGCAGCTTGAAAGTTATGCTTGTTAATTGGCTAAAAGCAGTTTCAAAAACAGATCAATAGTCTTGTTGGCATTCAAATCTGTGTGTGGCTTGGAAGGAGACTGATGGAAGTGAAGTGTTTGGAAAGAGAAGGAATGCAATTTGCCAGCAGACTTGAATGTGCCCAAGTAAATATGGGTTTTCTCAATGAGGCAGGAGAGTGCACTTGCTGTGTGCACACACACACACACACACACACACACACACACACACGGTCCACAGGTGAATTACCGTGCTTTGCTGGGTCTGTAGCATGTCTTGTGGCAGTGATCAAGACGTGGCACTCATACCAATGTGCAGCTGCCAGCCAGCCATTGGAACTGATTACTGGACTGAGAGAACGAGACGGCAACAGACAGAGAGAGAATGAGGCAGCGATGGACAGAGAGAGGGAGGGAGATTCATGCTGTCTCTGAGATACAGCATCAGTGCTCCTCTGTCTGCACGCAACTGCTATAGACAACAGAGCGATGAGTGGAAGAAGTTAGAGTGCTTAGTTTGACCTCTGGGAGATTGTAGCTTATTGGACTGAATATTCATTAATTGAACTGGAACTCTGGAGAATAATTAATATGTATATTGCAGAACTAGAGAAGAAATATGTGATATTGGATAGTTTGCAATTTATTGTGTGTGTGTATAAAGTTTGCTCTCCATATAGCGCTAACATCAGACCGGTGTGAAGGCTCTATCATTAATCACCAGCCGTTCCTCCAATGTTCACAGCTGCACACTTTTAATCTTCCTCTCTCTTCCCTCCATCTTTTTTCTTTCTCGGAGTCCTCCCTCCTCCCGAATGCAGTTAAAATCTAAATTCAACTCACATTGTGGGATGGATTCTTTATATAACTCCAAACGCCCCCTCCTACACACACGTTAACCCCTTCTCTTATTCCTTTTTTTCTTTATTCCTTCCTTTTGCAATCTGTCCATCATTGCCCCACTGCTTTTAACAAAACACCTCCTGCAGCTTTTCCTGCCTCTTACTTTTCATCCATCCATCCACCTTCTTTTTATCCATCTGCTTGTCCAGCTCTGGGTCAGTGTAAGAGAGGCCCAGAGGGTTGGCATGGCAGCCTGGCACAAGCACACAAGACTCCCTATTAGCCCCCCAACCACCCGCCCACCCATCCACACACACACACACACACCCTACCACCCTCCCAGCGTGCCCCACATGAAGATTGTGAAAGCTTTTATTTACTGTACATCCTTTCTCATCTCACTCCCTCAGCCTTTCTCCTTTTAGGTCTCTTTTTGATGCTCTCTTTGAATCTATCTTACGAGTACATTCCTGCTGTTCGTAGGGTAAATTTGGAATCAGCGCCTGTATGCATACAACTTCTAAGAACTACACCTAAGAGTTCTGTAAAGGTGAAATTAGAAATAAAAAAGGTTCCTTGCAGAGTGTGAAAAATACAAAAGCTGCATTTATTTAGTGACTTACTCCTGCTTACAGCAGTGTGTAAGTAACATTTAAAGGCTGATTTTACACATTTTCCTACTGGACTGCCAGCTATTTTTATTTTATCTAACTTTTATTTAACCAGGTAGGCCGTTGAGAACAGGTTCTCATTTGCAATGATAAGCCGGCCAAGAAAAGCATAAGCGTGCAAGACAATACAGTTTCACAAACAATAAAATACAAGTAAACAGAATACAATAGGTTACATGCAGATGTAACCTATTGTATTCTGCAGATTAGGTTGGCATCACAAAGCTGGTGCGAAGGCAGATGTACGTACTGTAAGTCAGAGGAAATGTGAAAGTGATAAGGTAACAACAACACAATATACATGAATAGATAATCTATAACACTCTATATACAATATACAGTTAGTGGAAATAGTTGTCTAGTTAGTGATGTAGGTCCGTAATAACACAGTATGAATACAGTCTATATAAAATGCTGAATGTAGTGAAGAGTCAAATAGTTAGTGCAAATAGTGGTCTAAGTGCTAATGTAGATCAGGAATAACACAATATGCATGAATATGCAGACTAAACATTATGAAAGAGGCAGTGTAAATATGAATTGACATTATGTATAAAATGCTGAAGAGTTGATATACAGTTAGTGCAGAATTGTGGTCTAGATAGAGATGTAGAGTGTACTAAAATTGTGTGATACAATGGTAGGAAGAAAAGAAAAACAGTTGAGCGTATCGGGGCAGATGAAAGGTGCAAAAGAGCGAGAACAGAATATCATAGCAATGTGCATCTGTGCAAATATGCAATTGGGCGTGACAAGGAGAACGGGGAAGGGGTGTGCAAAATTGTGGGTGAAAGATGGATGAAAGAACAGGAAGCAAGTGCAGTGATCAGAAAGGAGCTCAGACAGATGTGATTTGAAGGCAGTTAGTGGGATAAGGGCTTTGAGTTTCAGGGGTTTTTGTAGTTCGTTCCAGTCATTTGCAGCTGAGAAATGGAAGGCGTGGCGGCCAAAGGAGGTGTGGGCTTTTGGGGTGACCAAGGAGATGTAACTGCTTTAGCGAAGGCTGCAGGTGGGTGAAGCTATTGTGACAAGTGAGCTTAGGTACACCGGGGGTTTGCCTAGTGAGGACTTGTAAATGAGTTGGTACCAGTGAGTTAAGCGTTGAGTGTGTAACAAGGGACAGCTAATTAAAGCATAGAATTTGCAGTGGTGGGAGTTAAAAGGGTCTCTGGTCACAAAACGTATGGCACTGTGATAAAGAACATCCATTTTTTTCAGATCTCTAAAACTACCCTAATATTGGTTGCACTCCTGACAAAAAAGTCATGTAGCACCCTATAAAAGTAGACATAGTAGACTAAAACTACCCTATTGTGAATTGTGTGTGTGTGTGTGTGTGTGTGTGTGTGTGTGTGTGTGTGTGTGTGTGTGTGTGTGTGTGTGTGTTGTGTGTTCCCGTGATCAGCTCTCTAGTCTCGTTCTTATATTTAGGTTCTTGTTCCCTCATTTGCAGTCCCCATGGCAAAACACACATCATGGCTTTGCCTGATGTGTGTGTTTGTGTGTACAGTTTTTGTCATTGAACCACAGACAGTGCCACACAAGATCACACACACAAGATCAGAGACACACACACACACACACTCAAGATCACACACACTCCAGATCAAGATCTCACACACACACACACACACACACACCCTTGTCTCGTTCCAGTGGCCCCACATTTAGTTTGTACTAATTTATCACTTTAGATGTTTCTTCACTTAACAGCACTATTGTGTGTTTGATCAATACAGTTATTTTTAATTAATAAATACATACAAATAATATCATAACCTTTTTTGTGTGTCCACTGTAAACATGATCTGCTAGACTGATTAAACTCCAGCTGGGCTGATCACTCATTAACCATTCTGAGTGACTGCACCAGGGGAAGGTGTGTTCCCAGCTGAGCTCCTTGATTGGCTCCTGGAGATAATCAGGACCTTAGTTTTTCTCTTCCCTCTTCTCTTCACTTTTTTTTTTCTTTGCTTCTTGGATTTTTCTTATCAATAAAACATGGCTTACTTTTCTTATCCTCTGTTGTTTTTAGAAGAAGTCCTTAATCGCTGATGTTGTGTGTAAAATTCATAAACTCAATTCTGGTGTACGGTACTTGAAGGATTTGATAATCCCCTGTGTGTTGAGAAAATGCTATGACTCATGAGTTTGTGAAACTTTTACAAATCCAACCGACAAAAACAAGGTTGGTTCTTTAAGTGCTGGAAGAATTTCTAAAATGTCTCATAGTCTCTAATGTGGGGGGTAAAGTGGGATCTGGCATGGGGCAGTGGTACTGCTGACCTTTATTCTAACGGAACATCTTCAAACATATAAACATCAATATAAAATGAACACACCCAAATATATACAGTATCTATATATATTTATTCATATCAGTCTACTCACGTTATGCATGCACACATGGATGGATGACTCAGACCACAGCTAGTACAAATTACAATAGCCACGATGTAATCCTCTCATTGCTTACTCCAAAAAATGAAACCTAGCAGTCGGTGCATGTTTTATTGTGTAAACCAAGGACCTCATTGGCTGAATCATAATGTTGGAATCGAGCCATCGGTTGATTCTTGGTCCGTGTATAAGTATAGTCACATCTGTGTTAATACAACCTGATACCAATTCATATCTGCAAATCTTTACAACACAGATATTTATGTTTTTTGCCTTGGCTAACCTGTCGCCAGTTAAAGGCAGGGTTGGTAACGTACTCCGTCTAACCCGTCTCCGACCCAAACACAGACCTGCACTACTCCGCTGCGTTGCTGGTTCAGAGCGGAGAAAAGGACTGCAATGTTTTCATTTTGTTTTTTTTTTAGTTTTTTTAGTTTTAGTTTTTTTTAGTTTTTATGGCCTTGATAGGACAGCTTGAAGACCAGAAAGGGAATAGAGAAGGGGGGGACGACACAAAGCAATGGCCTGCGGGTCAGACTCGAACCTGGGCCGCTACCAAGAACATGCGGCGCACACTCCAATGGCAATTTTAGGTCATGTCTCATTCAACGATCAATTTTGAAAGTGGAACTCTTGGGTTGAAATGCCTTATGGCCTCGCAACAAGTCACAGTTTTATCTTGCTTTGTAGTGTCTCCTGGCTCTTCTACCCCTTATATTGATGCTGGAATAACTCGTCACCCGTGCCCTGGCGTTTGCCCCAGCAGCCAGGACAATGAATCCAGGACAACCCGTTCATCTGGGATCAATTTACCCAGACAGGGAGGCTCAGCCGAGCGCCCGTTTCTGACTATGCTCAACATAATGATAGGCTTTCAACCAGTAATGCCTTTGTTCTGGATGGGTCTGTTTGTTTTCTTCCTCTGCTTGGATGCGAGTTTGAAGGGGGTGCATCTCAGAAAGGTTTTATTTCTGTCCTCTTGTTTTTTTTGGGTCTTTTGAGTTTTCTTTGCGTTTGAAGTCTCCTTACGTAATTAAAACTTAGAGTTGGCTATCATGAATGTGGCCAAGAATGCAATGCTGAATAGCATCTTGGGTAGAACAGCGGTTGGCATTTCATGTCGGAAACCCCAAATCGCTCCCCAAATGTTTCCCTTCTTTGATTGTTTTTGTCCGTTTGTATTCATTCCTTTCTTACTCCTGTATTGGACTTTAACATGGATCTGGTGTGGTATTTTGAGGCTTCTCAGTCCATTAATCCTTTCTACCGATACCTGTTGGTGTTGCAGCTGTACATTTTTAAGAATAGGGATTTATCAGGAAGATTTTTGTCTTTGCCTATTCTTTAAAGTTTGGTCTACATCACTGGTTTACGAAATATATAACACATGCATAGTGTTAAGCTAGTGCTCAAAAGTATTGCTAAACTTGTCAAAAGGCATACATGATGGTGCAAAATGTAATCACTGCATACAAATAATTATGCAGGTTGGAAGTCTGTCTGCCTGCTGGTTTTCTGAAATATTTTGTTAAAATATGCAAATGAAGCATTATCTAATGCTAACTTTTGCTGAATTTAGGAGAAACTTGCCTGTTAAAATACACACAGTGTTGTAAAATAAACCAAAAATAATTTTGGATTTGTGTTTTTCCTCCAATAGGCTGAAAGAAGACATGCTATGGGAGTAAAATTGCCCAAAAACTCAAAATTGAAAAAATTATGGTTTTGCCTGGGGTGTCTCCTTTTAAGTATGTTTTGTTTGAAGTATTGTACTTTGCTACATTTTAAATCACATCCGTTACGGAGTAAAAAAAAGGTAAATAAAAAAGCACTAACATTTCTTTGGCAAAGTATCTGTATGCAAACTAACATCGAAATGGCTTTCTGACCTTATCAGATTGCAAAAGACAGTGATTTAATTAAATAATTAAATAAGTATAACTGGTATAAATAAGATATTAAATAAGTAATATAAAAAACTATATCTCCCCTCGCTGTTAAAAAGTAACTTTTACCCAAAGTAAATATTGAAGGAGCCACTTATTACTTTTACTGGAGAAGATTTTTATTCCAGTAATTTAACTAGTACATGCAAATCAAAGTTCATCAAAGTAAAGCTACTTTTACTTAAGTAGAATATGTTGTACTCTTTTCACCTCTGGTGTGGCGTGCCTGTGTGTATGTTATCTAAACAATTTTCTTCCGTCAGGCCATAGGGGCCATGTTCCAAGAAACCTAAGCCTGCTGCCATGTCTGTTTTGTCCTGACATGCAAGGAGATTTAGTCAATCTGTTCTGACAGTCCCAGTGTCCACCTTCTACTCGCAAAATCAATCTGTGCCCTGTTGATGAATCAGGATTGTTACTTTTTAAGCATGCAATGAATTCCATTAGCGCCACTGTAAACCCTGGTGTTGGTGTGGCCTAACCCTATATTATCATATATTTATCATTATTAACTATTATTTGGGTCACATTAGTGTTTACACCAAAACCATCACCACCACCAATATCATCACCAAGTACAACAAAGACAACAGCAACACAAACGAAGCAAAATAAAAGTTGAAGCTTGTGCATCGTATGATTATTTAAAAAAAAAAAAAGAGAATCCACTGCAGCTAAGACTTGCAGATTCTGCTGAAATGTGCCCGACAGACATTATTCCATTTGAGAAACAGCGTGTAGTCTGATACACTCTTGGCCCTCTCATATGCAAATGGACCTTTTATGAAGTTGGATAGTCTAACATTACGCATTTAGGAATGAGGCTACAGTACAGCACTGTACATTCAGTCATTCCCCGTTTCCATCTGACACTTTCCACTCACACTGTGGACTTCAACTGTGTACCACAGGGTTTGGACTTTAAAGAGTTATGGCTACATTCTAGGAAGTTCAAATATGCTCTGTATTGATAAGATAAAATCACACCACTTTTATTGTCCATTACTTGAAATGGAAAACGACAGCTAAAATCCATTTTCGACATTTTGTGACCATTTTTTAGGATGGTGTCAGCAGAGGGCACAAATTACTTATTGTACCCATTTTTCCTAACTAGGGGACCTTGAGTCTCCTTTTTTGAAGTTGAGATTGTATATTTCCAATGATCTCGCTGGCCTGCTTACCCACCTGGGTCAGCTAATTCATCTGCCTAATTGAGAGATCCCATACCAGGAGACGATGTTAGGGTCAAAAGGTTTGCAGGCCCTCATTTTCCTGAGGAGAGAGAGACGCGTCCTTGCCTTTTTTCTCAATGTAGTCCGCATTGGTCTCAAAGGTGAGTTGATTGTCAATAATTGTTCCAAGCTATTTAAACCGAGTGTCCTGCTCCACTTCCTGCCCTGAGTCATATTATAAGACGAGCTAACTGCTCCCACACCGCTCCTTGCTCTTTTTGACATTAAGGTCAAGGAAGCTGCCGTCGAACCAGGTGACGAGGTGGTCGATGTGCAGTGGGTAGGAAGGGATTCTGACATCTTGCAGACAGGACCTGGCACAAATTAAAGTCTTTATACACATTTATTTTTCTAATCCCAGGAAAAGAAAAATGTCTCATCAGCAACTCTCATGCTGCAGAAATGAAATTAATGAAAATCCTTGACAGCCTTGCTGTGTTGTGACGGGTGGCTAAGAGGAAATCATTAGTGCCCTCCTTTATTGTCCACAACAATGGAGGGGGGAGCTGGTGTCTGGGCGGAGTACATTAAAAAAACTTGGCGCTTCCTGTCTCTTGTACTGCTGACTTGACTTTATTTGTGTGTAATTTGTGTGTGTGTGTGGGTTGTTGTGTTGGGATCACAGTTAAGGTTGAACAGTTTGGAGCCAATGAGACGTTACTCGGGTCATTGTTGAACCAGCAATATGGTGGTTTAAATGTCAAATCAATGAATTTCTCTTTTGGAAAAATAAAATAAAAATAAATCTTCTCTCTACTCTGCTTGTGGGAAGGGCCTGTGCAGTGTGTTTGTGCATTGAATATTTAAAATAATAACCTTACTGTGTCGGTTTCCAGATGTATGGGCGCTACACCCAGGAGCTCGGGGTGTACGCCAAAGAGGAGGCCGCTCGGCTGAGGGAGAGTGGACAGAGACGATCTGTCAGCCGGACCCTCGACCTGCTGGAGTACAACAAGGGACGCTGTGCCAAGTGTCGCAGTAAGTTTCTTACCACAGGGTCAACGCTAAGACTGATGATCAGCTCAAATACTGTACATCCATTTAAAATGGAAACTAATCCTATCCGTAAACACAATTTCTATCAAATTATTATCCATTAGTATATAGCTTCTGTAATTTATGACCAATGTTGAGCAAGTTTAGTTACAGTTACTAGTTCTTCCAAAAAGTAACAAAATTAGATACTCCGTTACTTTCAAGTACATTTTTAAATGCTCAAATGTGACCCCACCTCCACAACTCTTTAATGGAACTTAAATACATGTGCATGGTCAATTATTTATGATAAATCTGAATAATATAATGAAATGGACACTTAATACAATACATTATACAATACAGAAACTGTACACAAATCTAAACTCTTTTAATTGTGGGACAAAGTGTTGTGGGACAAATTGAGACTAGCCTCCAATCTAATGCCATGTATGTATGTATGTTTAGTGGATCGATACAAACAACATAGATGTTTTGGAACTTTTGATATTTATTGCCCCTCAACAAACCACAACTGGGAAAAATTAAATAATGCTTGTTAAGCACTATAGCTAAAAAATAAATAACAAATATGTACACTTTTTGTAGTGCAAATAACATAAGTGGCCTGATGTTTATACTTTTGTGTGTGGGTGGGTGTGTGTGTGGGTGGGTGTGTGTGTGTGATAAAGCGAAGGAGAAGTGAGAAAGTGACAGCGATTAGCTTCGGAGCAAGTAGCCACTTTAGAGTCATAGTGCGTATGTCCCCCCCCCTTGATTTCATAACGCCATACCTGTTTCTTGTTGACTGACTCATTTGTGTTGTTTGTTATGAACACCTGCCCAGCTCTACCTCTGATTGGCTTACCATGAAATTTTACTCAACCTCAGCCAATCGTCGGCATTTATGCGCTTGTCTCGTGCACTGCCCACTAACCAAGGAAGAACAATAAAAAAAGTCTTTGCCTCTCGGCTCATAGATGAAGTTGGTCTGATGGGGGAAAAAAAAAACAGCTTAAATTATAGTAACGCGCCACATTTTTTGGGAAATAACGGTAATGGCGTTATTAAGATGGGAAGAGTAATCAATTAGATTACTCATTACTGAAAAAACGCCTTTTCTGGACTAATAACAGGATGTTTATCAATCTTAAGCCTACTGTTTATTTTTTGTGTCTTTTCATGACATTGTGTTCTTATTTTATCGTGAAAACATCATATCTACAAATTGTATTATGTCAAAATATAATTCATCAGAATGAGTGTTGCAACTTACTTAATATTGATCTAATTGCAGAAGGCAGTCACATCACTAACTAAAGTACTCAAAAATCTCTCAGCCCTGGTGGACAGAGCCTATTTTAGTGCTTCCAAGAACCATCTTTATTCAATGTCTCTTAGAATTCTGGTAAAATAGCTCTCCATAAACCCTTCATGGTTCAGTATGATAAGACATAAGTAAATATAAGATGCCGTTGAATGAAATTGTGAAGTCCCTCCCAGCGGTGCATAAAATAAACTGTATTGCACACACACAGTCAACCACAGACAACGTTGTATACAAACTTTCACCATAAAATAAGGGGAGTTAGGTTGTGATAGATAATAAATATGTTGCACAGATCAAAGAAGGTAGAAGCTTGAAATGCCTAAAATGAAGAAAATAAACATTTTCCAACCAGTGTGTTTCAAGAAATTAAGAAATGTGGGTGAAATTTAACTGCCTTTTCAAAAATGTTCTTATTTTGTGTACGCGAAAGATACCATTCTTTGTAACAAGCCATCACACACTATCTCAAATCAGTACTTAAACACTGGTGACTATAGTACTAATCATAACAATTTACATGTCGCAAAAGCGCATGTCGAGCAGCTAAAATTGCTCCCATTTTCAAAGGAAATGTATCTTCATTGTCATTAATAAAATTAGCCTGGTGCAGTTTTTTACCATAACGTTTTTAATACAGTTTGCCTCTCAGCCAGCAGCCTGTTATCTATTTCTTCACATCTACTCATAAGATGTACCGGACTTAACTGTGATATTTCCAAGCAGTCAATACTAAGGTGTGCCTGCAGTGCTAAAAAGGTCAGGAAGTGTTTCACTGAACCTTTCCAATTGTATTGTACTGCCGCTGATCATATTGTAGCAAGGGCGGAGAGGGACACTAAAATCAACCGGGAATAAATCCGTCATTTTTGAGCACTTTGATGCATCCTCCAACATCCACTTCTTCTTCATTCTGGTCTTTTCGGCCCCTCCTTTCTCCTTTTTTTTTTTTTTTGCCTTCCATGGGTAACATCAAAACAGAAAGCACCCTAGTCCTGACTGTCAAAAAATGCAGCTACTTTTCCTCCAACTTTGTTGCTTTCTGTCTGTCTGATGTGTGTCTTTGGGTCGTGCCATTAGACGAGGGGGTGCTCATTTATCTCCATACATTTCTTTAAATAGAGTTGACCTGCAATCAGTTCATTGGATAACACATTCCCCATTCCATGAGGCTTTGCTCCATTCTACGTTAATGTAAGAAAAACCAACAAACAAATTGTTTTATTTTTATTTGTGACTATGAAAGTTCTGTAACACCTGAATAAGAATAATTGAATTAAGATGGGTAGATTGATGGGAGATGCTACACAAACATCAGTAAATTGACGGGAGAGATGATTGTGCAGGGTAACCATGACTGAGCTATAGAGAGTGAGCAAGGGGTATAAATATCACTTGGATGTTTAAGTTAAACTAATTGTGGGAGCCCCGGAGAGTTTTGTGGAGAATATGCTATAATAACTATTTTAAGGACCCATGGGCAGCTTCTTATGTCTCACGGCCGTTTGGGATAATCTGTAGGCCGGGCAGCGGGAATTCTTTAGCCGGCCGGCCAACCGGGAAAAGCCCTGATTGCCACTCCGCCCCTGTACTGTAGTCTGAGCACCAGTCCTCTGATTACTCAGGACAATTTCCCTGAGGCATTTCTAATGGTACTAAAACACTAGATGACTCATACTTCACATCACACTATACAGTGGTAACTTTTGGGATTTGCATTAACAGTATATGAACCATCTGAAGCATCACTGTCCAAAGGGTGAAGATCATTTGAAATATAATTCTAAAGACACCTTGCTGGTGTAAACTACACTTGCTTCCCTACTGCTTTTGCTTTGGGAACATGGTTGGGAAAGGAAAGGAAAAGACATTCCGCCCTTTCTCTATGCAATGTTGGTGGTGATGATGATAATTGTGTGTGTGTGTGTTGCAGATGATAATGAGATTAGATACGACTGTGTATAGTAAGTACACATACCACAATAAAACAGGATGTAAACACAAGTAGGGAATGCCACTTGCATGAATGTGAAAGATGACTGAAGGCGTTTTACTTCATTACATCACACAATCTCGCTCTGACAGACACACACACACACACACACACACCCCATCAGTTGCAGATGGTGTGCGTTTGTGGTCAAGCTTTGTTCAAAAGTCTAACTTGATGACCCGTTGGGATTTGCCAGAGGATATCTATACATCACTTCGCTGGCATTATTTCTCTCTCCTTCTGTTTTCACTCTTGTCCCTTCCCTATTCTCAATCCTAATTTTACTTTAAATAAACAGTGTGTGGGTGCCCAGATAGCTCAATTGGTAGAGCAAGCCCACATATATAGAGGTTTACTCCTCCACGCAGCGGGCCCTGGTTTGACTCCGACCTGTGGCCCTTTGCTGCATGTCATTTCCCCTCTCTCTCCCCTTTCATGTCTTCATCTGTCCTGTCTAAAAAAGGCCAAAAATGCCCCAAAAATAATATTTACAAAAAAAAGAAAACCGTGTGGGTCTTGGTTTTATATTGGCAGTTTCCTCGTTTTCCTTCTAAGTGGAACTCCACCAATGTTATACAATAAAGGTGTTTGGGAGTGCATATGTACAAATGTTGTGTTAAACCTTTTGTGTCTCCAGAGGAATGTGTGTGACGTCTGGCTCACGTGAAATCACTTGAGGACATGTATCAGTGTCAGTTGGGGCCAAAGACATCAAGTTTGAAAATTAAAGAAATGTAGGGTTGGGAAGTTAGAAATAAGTGAGTTTAGCAGACCTCTGTAGACCACTCCTCAACTTTGCTTCACAATCCAGACTACATTAGCCAGTGCTTCTAGCATGACAGGCAAGTCTCCCACTGAACTGTCAGTTGCATTGTGGGTTGCATTATGGGTAATGTTGGCGCCCGGTTTTGCCAAGAAAGAAGAATGAATAGAATACAATGAAAATCAATTTCAATTTGTACAAAGTACTGTAAGTGATTGTATAATATATAGAAAACAATTCAGACAAGGGTGGCACCAGTGTAATAGAGCAGCCTGCAGCACCGCCATTTCAAATATGATGTGAAGTTTTTGTCTGGTCACATTGTAATAATTGAAGCCTTAACTTCACCCATTAATCGGGACACATTTGTTGCCTTGGAAGGGGGGTCCCAATCTGAGAAAAAGTTCATGACTGATCCTTTGACTGTGCATTTGATCTCCTTTAAAGAATACGTTCACAGTCTTTAAAGTCTGTCCTAAAACGGTGTGAGACGGAGCTGCTGGACCTGGGCGAGAGATGTAACCCATGGCCAGAATATCATAGTGTAACTCTGCTGACCCGCAATTCAACCCGTGCTGGACCCTGGATAATGAGTCAGCCGTCACTCTGTGAGTAGGCCTAGCTTACGTCCATCACACTCCCCCTCTCTCCGTTGGTCTTTTAATTAGTTACTGTTAAACAAGTGAAGGAGCTTTCGAAGAGATAGTGTTTTTTTTTTAAGGCTATTTATTTCAGATAATTTTCATTTACATGTGTTTCAGCTGTATGTATGTACAACATGCAACTTCAACATAAGAGGAATGTAGCACAATATGGATGTGAAAGCAGTTATAAATAGACTATGTGACAATAAAATATGTTTTGGTTAAAATCAACAAATCGTGATATTTAATTGTGATCTTAATATTGATCAAAATAATAGTAATTATCATTTTGGCCATAATCGTGCAGCCCTATTGGAAGTGCATTGGGAAGAAATATCTTACAGCATGAACAGGAGTGATGACAGCAAGCAAAACCTGTATCCATCTTTTTTTTAATATGGGCAACTGACTCATTTTTTAAGAAATACAGGGAAATATTGAGCCTACTTAAAGGAATAACAACTTGCCACCAGGCTCTATCTGATGGGGGGGAATAGGAGACTGCCAATTGTGGAAAAAATGTAATGTGCAAGCTGTGAAAAAAGATACTATCTGTTTTTTTGCTGTGTGTGACATTTAGAATGCCAAATATAGCTACCAAAGAAAAGGGCTGCACTTTGATATTAAGGACATCTGTATGGAAAACTGTCACACAGAAGCTTTAAAGCAGAGGAATAAGATTAGTTTGTTTTCTGTCCCTGGGTAGATTTCTGCTACCGGGCATTTTCCTTGTATTTCTGAATGATGAGAGAGATCAACAGGACTGAATCAAGTCACTGCTGAAGTGCTGTTGAGCATGTTAGTAACCTTTTCCTGTGTGACGCTGCCTGTTCTGTATAAATGTAGTGCCCTCTGCTGTAGAGAAGTGCTCAATGCACCCAGCTCATCACAGCTACTCTCTGTTCTTCAGTCTTAAATGCTGCAGATCTGTGTGTGTGTGTGTGTGTGTGTCCGTCCTCTGCTCTAATCTTGGTGATGAGTTTTGCTGTTGTTTCACTGGCAGCTGATGAGTCAGATCCCTCTCCCTCCTCCTCTTCCATCCTTTTTTTAAGGATCATGACATCAAAACCACAGGAATAGAATTGATTTGTCCCTCAGCAGGTAGCTTCAAGCAGAAGAGATTTGATCTAGATTGCACTACCCAAAACCTTTCTCTCTGCAGGAGAAAATGCCAAATATAAACGCACAGAGAGAGGGAAAGGCGACTGGCTGAACATATATGCAAATATTAAGTGCCACATTATTCTGCATTGCTGCTGTGGGACACGGTCGCTCTTACTCACACACACACAAACACTGTATTCCCCTGCATAGATCAGCACAATCTCTATTATGTCTCACACATACTGTTTTGTTATGTATATTTTATACACACACATACAGAGAAACAAACACACACTTTCCTTTTCATTTGCTGGTACTTGTTGATTCTGAAATGTGCAGCCGGCAGCAGAATGGCCAGCCTATCGTGTGTACTCTCTGGCCCTGAAGGAAGTGTCATCCTTTCAACAGTGTGTTTACAGCGTGTCTGATATGCGGGTACAAGTCTGCCAACAGCCAGGCAGTCCCAGCAACTCTAGGCAAAATCTAAAGACAGCAGATTAGCTCCAACAACAGGTAGCATCTCTGTAATTATGGTCAGCATTATAACAGACAGTGTTTCAATCACAAGATGTTGCTGGCAGTTCAGTATCCATTGTCAAGTTTAATACTTCGTTATGGATTGTTATGGACAATATGAAAAATATGACTCATTTTAGATTTATTTTTAAAATTTTGAACTGGTGGAAAACTGTATGTCTAGTGTGTATATAACACAAAACATGACCTATCTTAGCTAATTTTGTTGATATACGAAACAAATCTGATGTCTAATAACTAGGGTTGGGTATCGTTTTATTTTTTATTTTTTTTCGGTACCGGTGCTAAATCAATACTTTTAAAACGCAGCCGGTGCCTCAACCGAAATAAACATAATATATTTATAATGTGTATATAATATAAGATATAAAAAAGGACCACAAAAAACAGTTGGTGACATTAAAGACTGGCTTGTTTATTTAATATGATTGAATTATTGATTAATAATGTAATAACAATAACTTATTACAGTGACGTATTTCACTGGTAAATTGCTGGAAAACGACAAAAACAAGCACCAGATAGGAAAAGGGTATTTAACAATAACTTAAAATGCACCACAACGCTGGTGTGTTTCAAGTGAACGCACCGTCGGTGTTTTTCCGACAACGGCAGCTGCGGGGTGCAGACTGTTACGTGCTGCTGTTGGAATCCTCTACAGGGAATACAGTCACACTTTACTCTGCTTAATGTAAGCTGTCAGCATTTTAACATTTGTGTTTAATCCAGCTACTAGCTAACGGATACGTTGCGTCCCGTGCAGCGATGCTTCTGAAAAAAAAAAAAAAAGTCTGACACCAAAATGAAGAAGCTAAATTTTCGTTCTTATTATATTTCTTTATAAACACAGTAACACAAGCAGTAATGGTAGATCAAGGTATATAAGCCAGAAATGAATGTACAACCAGAATCTGATTTATTGACATTTGTTTTAACATATATTTCCTTTATGCCATAGATGTATAACGTCAAAGAAATCGGCATGTTAAACTTGGAGTTACACAAAGTTAAACAAAGCAAAAGCTAAAGAACAAACCAGACTGTTGAAGCAAGACCGCCTACACCAGTTCAAGCCAGCCTCGGCTAACACAAAATGTACTTACTTTTTCACCCTTTTTTTCCCCAGATTTGAAATATGCTGTAAACATTTTTCCACATTAATAAGACAATGGCTAAATTTGATCGTGGAGGAAAAACAATCTAGCTAAACTTGTCTTGCTAGCCTAGCTTAGCAAAGTAGCTGTAATTGTCATCACAACTCTAGAGGGACACACGATTTAGTGTTCAGTTTATTTCAGGTAATACTTTATAACAACATTTATCTTAAGGCTAACTCATTATAAGCGCATTTATTATATTGATTTCAAGGTAAACATTGATGATGAAAAAAATTAAACAATACCAACCAAAAGGCACCCACATACATGTATATTTTGACAAATTTCACGATCAAAGAATGTAGACTACATGAGACAACATCTGAAATGTGTTGGATACTGTAGCTCTGAAAACTACAGACAGTATTATCACAGAGTCAGGGTAAAGTTTTCATTTTTTTTATTTTTTATTAATTCTTATGTTTAAGTCTTACAATAAAATGTTAAAATCAAAGGCAGGACTAGTTTCAGTCAGATGGATTAATGGTAGTTCAAAAGTCCAGACTTAGTCATTTTACTTGTTTGCACTGTGCTGTTTGAAAAAGTAAAAGTTTAATCGCTATAACTTCGTTTTCACTTATCTACTTCAAAGGTCTCTATAACATATCAGCAGTTTGAACAAAACACTGTAGTGAAGGAGCCCAATATAACGTCTCATAAAATGTATTCATTTAACTTTCAGTTGGTGACTTTTAAAGCTTGACTGGTTCTGCCCCTGCAGCTATACTCCATCTATCATTCCCTTACGAGGTAGAGCCAGCACCATTTAACAGATAGAAATTCATAGTCCTACCCGCTTGGTAATCCTGGAGGTTATTTCATAAGGATTCCTTACCTGCAGTTTTCTACCTGTGTCAGTGGGTGCAGTTTGCAACCACAATATGCTACTCAGTTTTTTAAGTTGAAATCAGACATTTTCTTTAGATAGCCTTTATTATTAGACTCACAGTCCATAAAACAACAACAACAACAACAATCCAGATACACAAGACAGACATCAATTAAACAAGACAGCTATACCAGTAATCCCATATGGGTGACTGGTATTGCAAAGCACTGAACCTTGGGTTAATCAGATGTGAAATGACAGAGTTACGAGAAGAATTCAGGCGACCAATACATGTATACATCAGATTCCTCAGTAAAGCAGAGAATGTAATAACTCCTGCTTGACAGAACAATTCACATGCACTACATCACCTTGGTTTCCTGAGTAGAATGCGCAAGCAATCATTATAAGCTCATTGAAGCTTGCCTTTTTTAACTTGACCCACACGGGGGCAGTGTAAAAAGCAGTACAAAATGCTTCAAAGAGGTTTATCCTGACAGTATCAGAACGCCGAGAGAACTTTCCTGGCTAGCATGTTAGCTTGTATATACAGTATAACATGCAATGCTGCCTATACATGTCCTCATCATCTGACATTTGACCTGTTAAGATGTGACCCAAATACTTAATTTTACAACCAACAGTTTGCCCTTGCCCTGCCAGATGGAAAGTTGGAAAAATAAGGTCCTTATCCTCTTTCACTTTACAGATCATAACCAAACTCTTTTTGGCATTATATTTCACATCAAATTTAACATCATAATTGGAACATATATTCAACAACTCCTGAAACCCCGCACTGCTAGGAGAGAAGGAGAGAAGAACAGCCAAGTCATCAGCATACATGAGATGGTTCACTAGCATGTTACCAATCATACATCCTGTTTTACACTGCCTTAGCTGGTCAGACAGGTCATACAAGTAAATATTAAAGAGGGCTGGTGATAGTATAGTTCTTTAGGACATAAACCTTCAGTGATTGTGGTTACAATCATGTTAAGAGTGCTTGTGGTTGATCTGAGTTTTCAGTAGAAAAGAGTTGCTGTTGAGGAAGTATTTAACTGAAGTATATTCTGAGTTGTGTTGATTTAAAGGCAAAATGTGTCCATATGACAGATCGTACCACTGTTCCTACCAGTTTTCATTCATTTGTACTTTAAATGGTCAACTTCTTCCACAATGCAATCGCTTCTTCAACTGGAAACCATTTAACAAAGTGTATTCTCCAGGTGTGTTGGTAAAATTGTCTGATGTGATCAGCTACTGTAAGTAAATGGAGTAAAAACGAAAGTCAAAGTTCCCAGTGCTGTCCAATATTACATTAAGTCTACTGTAACTCTGATTTTAGGTGATGTTATTTATATGTCATATCTACTGTATAGTAAGCACTTCTAACGATACTAACACCACATGGGACTGAATGGTCCAGTCACTTTTTATGCTTTTTATAGAGGACTCCCTACTGTGACTGGCCATGTTGAAAAAGCATTTTATTTGCGTTGGCATCAACAATGTTGGCTTCTTTCACCCAGCCAGAACAAAGTGGATTGAACAGACGAACAGAAAAAGTGACCAGTTGACATTGCCATGTAGAAAGTTCTGTGCTGCTGCTAAAAATATCTAAATTTAACAAGGATTGCCAACTTTTTTCAGTATTAAATGTGTCCACTCTTCAGGGGCACTTTGATCACAAAACGTCAGATGGGTGGACTGCTGGGACCTGCTGGGTCAGGCCACCTGTCTTCAGTGGTGGAAGAAATACGATCTTTTACTTGAGTTATGTTATGAGCTGAAAACGGGCCCTGTGAGTACCATACTATCATGGCTAACATTATTAGATTAGATTGGGTTTAATGGAAACCATGTGAGAAGTTAGGAGGAAGATGCCTCTTTGGTAGATTTGCAATAACTCAGACATCTGAAACCTGACAAAGGGGCCACAACTCTGCTTATTTTAAGAGACAAGCAAAAAATTGTATCACTAGTTTAATTTTTAACAATGTGTTGCAATGTAATAAGCTTAACATATTATGTAAACCTTTAATCTGCAAAGTAATTAGTAACTTAGGCTGTACAATAAATGTAATAGAGTAAAATGGACTATTTCCCTCTCAATTAGTAGGAAAGTAGAAAGCAGCTTCAGTGATGGGACAACCAACTCTTTTACGTGAGTTGGTTCAACCGGACGGTTGTTGGTTGGCCTACCGAGGTAATAGATACGGTCACTGGTTTGCGTACCCATAAGGGGGGTGGTGGGTTGGGCTTACATTCACTCCTACGGACCGACACTAGACTCGCGAGACATAAAGGTGTCTGGAATCGGTTGATAACTCAAACTTACCAAGAACCTAGACGCCTGTTTCATTACAATAGACTCATGCATTAGGCGCGGTTATGGTCTCGTTCAGTAGCCTGGTGCGGAGGTGCGCTGTCTCCTCGTGCCAGCCTACCTTCTTAACATGATCAAACGTAACTACCAACATTTCCTAATGTTAAATGTAGCCTACGTGTACCTTTTATAGCATATCATTCTTTCTCATCGCTATTGTGTGGGTTTGACCAAAAAACCCTCACTGAGAACAGTCATACCGAGTAGCTCTCACTGCAACCGTTCTTCTACAACTCTTCAACATCTCTTTCGGTCGGGGACTCGGGGCCTGCTAGGTGCTGCTTGAGGTAGCACATTTCCTGATTGATTCTACCAGCACTCTAGTAGAGCCGCTAATGAGCTAGATTTTTGACACACACAGTAGCCGAAGAAGACCAGCTATACACACACACACACACACACACACACACACACACACACACACAAAACGGCGCATACACCGATCACACTTTCAAGTTTAAAGCTCTGCCGGCACAAATGAGGTAAAAAAACAGGAGTGAGTCGGTTCTTTAACATATGGCACTCGATTCTCCCGGTTCAGTGACACGAGTTGGGTTAATAACCGGCTCATTGATCAGTTCGTCAACACTAAGCAGCATTAAATTGGTATACTAAAGCACCTACTGTAATACGGTACTTGAATAAATGTACTTAAGTACTTTCCACTACTGCCGGTCTTTCGTACATTATATACTTTTTGTTACATCCACTTTTCTGTCCCTTTTAGTGTTACTGAATTAAATTAAATTTATATAAGAATTGGTTTAGTGAATGACTTCTGTATCAGGGTTTTGAACAACTGACATGGCTGCTCATACAGGGAGTAAAACCTTCTGGCATCATAAGAGAAACTAGAAACGTTGTATGTATGTTCGCACCCACAATTTGCAGACCATAAACTGAAAAACAAGCGGCACAAGAATGAACATACTGTGTTTTCACTGACTGTTGGCTGTTCAATTACCCAGAGTAGTCCTTTGGGAAAGCTAGTTTTTGTGTCAACTGTCCAGCAGGGCGCAGCATTGAGCTTCAAAGCAGCACATTCAGAAGCAGGTAGAAGCTACAGTGTGAGTACAGATATGGACCTGAGACGGAGTGTAATCCTGGCAGGCCTCTGTTCTTCTTCTGGTGTGTGTGTGTGTGTGTGTGTGTGTGTGTGTGTGTGTGTGTGTGTGTGTGTGTGTGTGTGTGTGTGTGTGTGTGTGTGTGTGTGTGTGTGTGTGTGTGTGTGTGTGTGTGTGTGTGTGTGTGTGTGTGTGTGTGTGTGTGTGTGTGTGTGTGTGTGTGTGTGTGTGTGTGTGTGTGTGTGTGTGTGTGTGTGTGTGTGTGTGTGTGTGTGTGTGTGTGTGTGTGTGTGTGTAAAAAATCTCTGGACATCTTCTCAGCCTCAGTCAACCTGCTTGTTCATGGTGCATTAATTGGACACAAAAATCCATCTGTTTTCTTTTCTTCCATTTCACATTTAATTTAAATGTTGGGGTGAGGTTAACTCTAATATAATATCCTTATTTAGCCACCAAAGTAATTTAATTCTATTTGATTGTTGCAGCTGAAACAATTGAATTTGCTGTGGATGTTATTGTTTTCAAAAGGTTGATGGCATTAAGATACTGCATTTCATTTGACACCAACCATTTCAGATTACGTGTGTGTGTGTGTGTGTGTGTCCGTAACAAATTCGGTTAAAGGAGCTCAGCCATGAGAACGGACATAAAAAATTAAGCTGACAAGAGAAACTTGCCCTGACACACATTGCAGGAGTAAGGTAACTCACAGTGAGGCACCAATTCAAATCCCAGTCAAGCTTTATTTATCCACAGATGTGATTTAATGATCTGATAGGAGTTGCCAAAGCCAATCTACATCATTCCCATTGCTTCTTTTCTTCCCTCTCCTTTTTTCTTTTTTCTGTTTTATTCTGTTTTTGCTGTATTCTTGATTAAAGTTTGATTGCCTTTAATTTGTCTAAAAAGTAAACTAGTAAGTACTAAAACTAAAGGATCATGTTCTTGTCGTTTAACAAAAGATAAACAAGAGAAGCATTCAGATAATGAAATCTCTATTTTTTTTCTCTCAATCTTTCCTCTCTAGCTCGTGTGTGTGTGTGTGTGTGTGTGTGTGTGTGTGTGTGTGTGTGTGTAAAAAGTCAGGCTTCAGGCTGCTGTCACTCACTCTCTCTGCTGATGTCAAAGGCTCCCCCTATGGGCTCTCAGCATCCCAGAAGAGAGAGACACACACAGTGTCTAAACAGCTGTGTCCACTATGTGATGAAATATACACAGCTGTCTTTTTCTTTCCCCCCTCTGTCTCCAGTCCACCTGCACCGCTATGTCATTTAATTGGTTCCAAGCCACACAAACCCACGCACACATACACACAGCATTTTGCTTCAGCAGGTGTGATGTCAGCAGACGCTCAGCATGGCGCCACATGTTGCTATGGTGACCGACAGGCGCCTAGCGACAAACAGTTGCTCACATGCACTTGTCTTCTTTTCTCCCTTTTCTTTTTTCTTTTGCTTTCCTTGTCTCCTCTCCTCTATTTTTATCTCCTCATCTTTCCCCTTTCTTCCTTTCCCTCACTTTTTTCTCCAATCTTCCTTCTATCTATATTCCTCCACTCACCCGTCATTGGTCATGTGAAAGCAGGATTGAAATGAAGGAGCAGAGAAGCACCAGGCTGGTGGCAAGTCCACGTGGGGAACGGACACATTTTTCTTGGGACACACACACACGTGCACACATGTACACTTTGATACTCGTTAACCAATGACACTTCCCATGATGCCACTTTGGTGACCTGCATGGGCTGCAGCTTCATGTGTTTTTTTTTTTTTGTGCTTGTGTGTTGGAGCATGTGAGCTTGTAAGTGCACCTGTGTGTGTGTGTGTGTGTGTGTGTGTGTGTGTGTGTGCGTGCATGCGTGTGTAATCCCTTGCGACATGTTGTCACAGCTGTTTAACAAGGATTAGAAAAACACATTCAGAATTCAAATTTTGAAATACCCTTTTAGTAGACTGTAAAACCAACATCCATACCAAATAAATATCCAAATACTCTTCACCTCTAGTAAACAACACTAATATATAAACCAACCAGGACTTTAAAAACCAAACAAATCGAGGGAGATTTAAGTGATTAAGAGGAGAATAAAAACATGGAAGGGAAACTATTTTGTTCTACTTTCTCAGGCTGTCCTAATGCTGTCAGGTGTATGTTTCAAATGAAGGCTGACAGTTAAGAGATTTATTCCCATCCTTGCGGTCTACCTCTTCATCAATAGTCATGCTTGTCACACATATCCACATTACTGCTCTGCTGGCTTTACCATCCTCTGTCAATTGAAATAACCACAAATCAAACCATAATGGGTGCCTAACCTAGTAGATGCTGTCAATTATATAGCTGTCACTTTACAGGAAGTTAGCAATAATTCCAATGTATTCATGCATTCATTGCATTGCATAGAATTCAGCCCTGCTAAGTCAAAAGACAAACTACCATCCAAATTATTAAAGCTCCACATATTTAAATAGATAAGTGGTTCAAATAAAGTGTATTGTCTCTATAAGCAACATCTTTCACAGAGAATTGTTACCCATCCTTGTAGTTGCCCTTTTCCAGTGATAGTAAGCCATAAGCTGGTGAAGAACATTGTTCTATTTATCTGGCAGCTAAAGACCCAGATATCTTCCTCAGGAGCTAATGGAGACCAACACTGAACTAAAAAGAGTGAAAACTGGATTTTAATACATGTAGGAAGAAAAGCAACTCAAAATTAATGCTAATTCTTTGTACCAATTGAGTTTGAAAGTAAGCTATGCTGCCATGTATTGTATGTGACCCCCTCTGTTTTGTGTACCACTTTTTGCAATCACAAAAAAAGAAATAAAAGTTGGCATGCAAATTTTCAATACAGTACACACACAGAAAAAGACAACTATGAGTAAAATGCTATGGATATCAATGTTAGCATAGTGAATTCAATAGGATGTACCTGCATAAACAATAAAAAAGTAAGCCATGTTTAGGGCTGCAACCAATGAGTATTTACAGTGGCAATCAACACTGTAAATACTGGGGACCTTTGTTGCATCTTTCTTTCCCTAGATTCTTTTCATCTGGCGCTATCTAATAAGGTACAAAATGCCCAAATAGATACTTAAGGGGCAATGGTATTCACTTTTTGGGTCCATTAATGAACACCATTAATTAACTCCATGGGAACATTAACTGTAGTTCCAAAAACCTAAAACATGATTTAATCGACTAAATAATCATGCTCTGTTATACACCCACTGACACTGTAATAATATCTCATTCCACTGTGAACTCATGATTCATTTGTTTTCTACCCGTGGCTTGAAACATTTTAAGTTTTGAAATTACACCTGTGAGCACAGTAATGTAAACTGCAAGAATGATTGGATTATGGTTCATGACACACTTCAGCAGGAACTACATGTTCCAAATCATATATTAACACACACACACTGTTCCACCATTTACATACACACATGCTTTTTTAATACAGTATATACGTGAGCCACGTGAGTGTGTGTCCTGCCGGTGTGTGTTGGGCACCACACTGACGCACTATGGGGGTGTTCAGACATCATTCACATTCAGCTGCCAGCCAAGTCCAGGAAGTAACACAACTTACTCACACATACACACTGTGTGTGTGTGTGTGTGTGTGTGTGTGTGTGTGTGTGTGTGTGTGTGTGTGTGTGTGTGTGTGTGTGTGTGAGGAAAAAAAGGGTGCAAGAGGAACTTTCACTTTAATTTATCCAGTAACCAAGGAGACTTGGGCTACTGATCAATACTCACTGCCACTCAGGGGGTGTGTGTGTGTGTGTGTGTGTGTGTGTGCGCCGACTTCAGTTATATTGCTTTTACTACAGATGTTGTGGCTTTGGTCCAATGTGTGTGTCAGCAGAGAGAATGGTCACTAGCCAAAGTGTTTGCTTACATTGATTGTGTCATCTCTGGGACAGTAGGATGAGCCAAGATGGCACCCATAACATCAATGGCTGGGAGCATTCACATGGTGACATAATATTTAATATGCATACACCTCTCCAAGGTGTCTAAATTTGGGTTCTTGTGGTTATTCCAACGTACAGCCAGATAAACTGTATCTTCAAGTTTTAAGAAAGACAGTGTGTTGTACAACCAGGCTTTAAACGGTGGTACGGGTGATTTCCATAGGGTCTGAATCTTCCAACGAGCAATTAGAGAGGTAAAGGCAATAACATTAACTTGGGTTGTTGTCAGTTTGAGTTCGTCTGGAGGTCTGCCAAATACCGCTACACAGGGGAGGGACAGATCCTCAACACCAAAACGTTTTTCTCAAGATTGTGTCAAAATATAGCTGCAAGAAGTTGAGCAGATTGGGGCATGACCAGAACATACGAGTTAAATCACAAGGGGTCTGATAACATCTATTGCATCCTTCGTCTGGGCCATCCGGGTAAATCTTGGCAAGCCTAGGCTTGCTAAAGTGAATCCTAGGTACCACTTTAAATTGAATAAGGCTAAGCTTAGCACAGCTGGAGGAGGAATTGACTGCTTGCAGGGCTTTTTCACAAAAGTCATCAGACAGGGAGGTCTGCAGTTCTTTCTCCCAGCTGGTCCTAATTTAGTTGACAACAGAATCAGAAGATGTAGAAAGTAATATATATGGCCTATGGGTAGTGTTTCAGCCTTAAGAATTAAATGTATGCAACTTGGGTGGAATTTGAGGAAATAAAGAGGATGAGTCCTAGCCAAATCCCGTAGCTGGAAGTATCTTAGATAATCAGAGCTGCTGAAGTTAAAAATACATATCGCTGATATATCGGAGGCCACTCCTAGCCAAAAACGTAAATCTAGGATACATTTTTAGCAGGGAGGAATAAATATGAAATATGAATTGTCTGAGAAAGGGTGAGCCAGCCGGAGTTGCGCCTAATTTGTGCCCAGATTTTCGGGGTATCAGTCATTATGGGATTAGATGTATAAAGCGACGGGTAAAAAGGAAGATTACTGCAAGCCAGGGCCTGGGGCAAAGAGGTGGAGCATGACTTGGCCTCAATTTGACACTAGTTGCTTTGAACTGAGGTAAACCAAAGCATAATCTTGTCAGCATTTACAATCCAGTAATAATCGCTAAGGCTAGGCAGGCCAAGCCCCCTAAATGGATCTGCTCCTCTGCAATAGCGTTTTATCGGCTCTGGCGTGATTGTCAGCCCAAATAAACGAGGAGATAATGCTTTTGATGGCAGTGAAAAATGACCTGGGTAAGAAGATGGCAGACATTGGAAATATACAGTATATATAGGTATCTAGGAAGTGTGTTTATCTTGACAGTCTGTATTCTTCTGGCCTAGGATAACGGTAGACAGCCCCGCCTCTGCAAATCAGACTTGACTTTTGTCATTAAAGCAGTAAAGTTCTACTCCCGTAATGCCCGGGCAGGTCTTGTGATTGTAATGCCTAAATATTTAAATCCTGTATTAGATAGTCTAAAGGGGACAGGGGTAGCTCCATAGCTAATTGGTTAATAGCATAGCACTCACTTTTCGAGATTTAATTTATAAGCTGAGAGCTCTCTAAAGGACTTCAGAACAGATAGAGCATGTGGCTTGCTGGACTGATGGTCACGGATGTACAAAAGTAGGTCCTCCGCATATACAGTAACGAGACCTTGTGGTCTGTGCCCCATATCTGAATCCCCTTAATTCCCTTCTCTGCCCTCAAACCAATCAAAAAGGGCTCAATAGCCTCTGCAAATAAGAGTGGGGAAAGCGGACATCCCTGTCGGGTCCCGCCATAGAGGGGGAAGGACCCAAACGCTGGGTGTCAGTACATACTGATGCACAGGGGGAGGAGTAGGGTAACCCGAATGCAGGAAATGAAACTTGCCCCAAAACCAAACCGTTGGAGGGTGGAGAACAGGTAGGCCCACTCCACCCTATCAAAAGCCATATCTGCGTCAAGAGATATATGAGTGTGAGATACTGTAACAACCTCTGGTTCTGAAGGAGAATACGGGGAGTAAATGATGCTGAGAAGCCTTCTGACATTAGTGAATGAGTACCTCCCCCTTATAAATCCCGCCTGGTCCTCTGATATAATTGAGGGCATGACCGATTCCATTCTGCGGGCTAGGGCCGTTGTAAGTATTTTAACGTCTACGGATTGGCACAATCACTTTCTGCTGCCTCAAGATATCAATACGTCCTGAGTGTTAAAGTACATTTTTTTTCTTGAACTGACACTTCCATTATTTATATAATGTATTCATATATATGTAAAACAATATGGATCGGTTTGACTATTAAGTGCACCTTTACCAGCAAAACTGTAACGTATCTGTCAGGTGTCCAATCATTCTTTAAACGTTAGTTGTCATTGAGTGTGTGGTTAAATACTCTTATTCACTATTTAAAACAATAACTTTACCAGCGACAATGTTCTGTAAATTAATTCTGCTAAATGTCTAACTAAATGGCAACACTGATAGGTAGAGTATCTCTTAGCATACACAGAGTATAGTTTGGCTGAAGGAAACCTATTCTGGGAACATTATTCAGTTTCCACCATGACCTCTTCTCTAAACATACCTTCTGCGTCTTCTCTCGGCAGTGAGGAAAGTGGAGAGACAACTTTCCCAGCAGTGACACTGTCACTGAGGGACCCACAGGGTTTGCAAAATCATCAAGTGTCTGACTTGATGGGAGCAGTAATGCTGTACCCATGTTCTCCACCCACTGGATGATTTTTGAAAATGCGAGACAGTAAAGGTTGAAGAATGGGGAGAGGGGGAATTCAGGGGTTGGAAAACTCCTCATACTAAAAGTGGTATTGCTGATACAATTTTAAGTAGAACATATATTGATTGGCTCATCTGAAATAGTTTCTAATTTTGAATGGCTGTTTTGCTATGGTCTTACACTCATTGTTTTACTGAACACAGAGCCAGTGGTTAGATACAGTGAAAGCAGATTTATTTCTGAATTAACTGCAGTTTGGGTGAATTTGTCCACAGAGGTACTAGAGTTTTATAAATTAATGAATTGTGTGTTCTGACAGGCTTTACGGCAGCTGTAACCATGCAGGCCAAAGTTTTATTAATGCCTTCATTCATGTTTATGTGTTTGGAATTTGCTATCAACGTGGGGCTTTAATAGCCAGCTCCTCTCACTGTAAAGTCAGCATCCAACTTTCTTGGTTAATTTGCAGCTTTTTTATTTCTCTTTCGATCTTGCTTGATCTTTTCTGCTCCCTGGTTTCATGTTTCTCCTTCCCTTTCTTCCTCCAACACTTCCACTTCTTTCCTCTTATAGTCTAATATGTCCATGGATGGGATACTATCCTTTTTCTTTTGTTCTCATGTTCTCTGATCTTGTCTCTCTTCTATTTCCTGTCCTCCATCTTATTTTTGTTTCTATCTTTTTATCCTCTTTTTTTCTCCTTTTCCTCTATTCCTTATCTCCTTTTCACTTTCCTCTACATTTGGCCCTCTCCCACCATCCCCCAATCTACTCCTACTCTATTCTTCTTTTCATTTTTTTTTATTCCTCCCCCTTCTCCAATCTTTCTTGCCAAACAGCTCTCTTCACTTCACTCTCTGTCTGCAATCGATCACCTCCTCCACCCCGTCCTCTCCACTGGGTATAATCTGAAGTGTGTGTGTGTGTGTGTTGGTCTTGGTGCATCCCTCTCTCCATCCATCTCAGCCCATGTTTTGAGTTATTACTCTCTAATTATCAGTGAGCCCACAGCCCAGAACACTCTCATACACATTTTTTCCATACTTTGCCCGTTTCTATCCCAACTTGGATGAGATCAGAAAACTTTTTATCATTTTCATAAGAACTGGATTTCAATGGGAGAAACAAATGGAACCAACTTTGAAAAAAACAACTCATTCCCATGAGTTTTAATTCTATCAATGTTTTTGATATGCAGATATGAGTTTGCCTTTTGTGAATTAAAAAAAAAAGAATATCATTCAGTCGTGTTTTTCACCTGATATGCTGTTTGACTGATGGCATTAAATTTACTGATCAATGCTTAAATGGCATATTTGAATTTTGATTAGACTCCATTCTATTATGACTTGTTTTATCGTCAAAATGTTCCTGAGAATTTACTGTTTTGTGATTATATAAAACATAGTTAATAAATATTTTTAACCCTGAAGAAAGTGTGCTTGAAAACCTAAAATAATTTAGCACAAAAATTGATAATTGACCAGAGTTTGCTAAGCCATACCTCCTGCAGTTACTGTTGCTACACCTCAAGCTTTTTATATGTGTGCAGCAGTAGAGGGATCACCCTGAGCTAGTTCATCTTTGTTTTATAGAAAACAATTATAAATGAAAATGTATTAAATTGTTAATTGTTGAACAAAAGTCTAAATGGTAGAGGGAGGCGAAGTCCCCCTTCTGGTGGACCTTAATACATATAAAATATGTACAATAGGGAATGAGGGAGAACATTTCATTTTTTTATCCTGTTTGAATTGAGCCATGGATTACACAAGATGTTCATCCTTTTAAAAGATACATTTTGAAGTCAAGTAAGTCTCAGTTTGTCATACAACTTTTATAGTATAAGACTATGAAAATACACAATTACAAAGACTACACACTTCTAAGTCCCATGGGTGACATCTCGCTGAAGCTGTGTTGTCTGTTTGTTTTGTACCAGCATGTAACGTTACCCACACGAGCAACAGGTCTTGCTCGTTCTTTCCCTTCTCTGCTGATAAAAAGATGCTGGATAAAACACATCACATAAGACATCATTGGGCCCTACATGTGTTGTGGAACCGAGCTAAGATAGCCAGTTAGTGACCAAGCAGAGCATCAAGCAAGGTGATGAATTTAGTGAGAGAGGAAATATGTAGTTTACTTAGCCATGTTGGGTGGTATTACAACAAACATACGACAAACTGTGACTTTCTTCACTCGCAAAAGTATCTTTTAAACTGACAAACATCATATGTGTAATTCATGGCTCAAATCAAACGGGTTCAAAAAATAATTAGTCTCTCCCCCTTCTCTACCGTACATATTTTTTTCTAAATTCCAAATTAATGTCCCAGGAGGTGCACTGGAAAGGGAGGGGCTTCACCTCTCTTTATGTCTGTAGTTTCAAACAGTATGTTTTCCTTTTACAAGAGAAAAACAATTGAGGATGAGGAATAGCTGATGAGTTTGCCAAAGGCAACGCTACCTAACGTGAGTTTGGCTGCAGTTGCCTGTAGCAAAACAAACAAAGAGCAGGACACAGCTGCTAACGTTAGCCCAAACTTCATCTTATCTCTCAGAGGCTGGATGTTCCAGTCCTAAACATGTATTTTTCTCACATTACAGGCCCTTTGCCTTTGGAGATAACGCTAGGTGGTTACTAGTTATAACTAGCTAAGCTATGATTGGACAATTGTTCTTGGGCGTGGTTCAGTGAACTTCAATTTAAAAAAACAAAACAAAAACATTTTATCTGGTGGCAGCTCTCCATCCATTGACCTAATATTGGTATGTTCCTCTATGTGATAATGCCATAAAGTCAACCACAGGAGTGCCTAATCATTCATTACCCACACACATTACCTAACTGCCTGCCTTTTATTATCCATCTTATTTTCTCTGTCCTTTTCTCCTCCTCTTTTTCTCATCACCACTCTTCCAACACTTTTCCTTCCCTGTCGGGGGGGTTTGCATTCTCCATCACTCCTTACTCCCTCTCTTCCCACTCTCCTCCACTGCTTGGTCATTTGTCGTGCTGCTCAGTTTGCACAGGGCTGACATAAATCACAAACTAATAATGTTATGTAGAAAAATGGATAAAGAGAGATTTTTCTTTTCACTTTAAAGGAAAGGAAATTTATTTAAAACGAAGGATTGTGTGGGGGGAAAACTGTATCTATAAAATAAATACACACACACGGGGACACTGCTTGTGTTTAACTATGTTATGTGGTCTATTTGTCCTCCAGGGTCAGGGTACCCGTATGTTCTGGAAGCTCCACCCCAGGACTTTATCTCTGGTAAACAAGCAAGTGAAATAACGTCCATATCATTCCCAGTCTGCCCTTTCAACTACCAACTACCCCTCAGTCCTCACACTCAATTGTGCTACAGCTAATACTGCTGCATTACTATCCCATCATTAATCTTTGATAAGTGGTCAGTAGGTGTTGCTCCATCTTTGTCAAGCGCTTGAGAGAAGTCTCCCTTGCTTTGCAACGTATTAATGCTGCCATCAGTTAAAACAGTACACGGCTGGGATCTGCACACACCAGCCGTGAATATGTGTGTGTGTGTGTGTGTGTGTGTGTGTGTGTGTGTGTGAAAATAAAAATGAAATAGAAATAGAAGCACAAGCCAGATTGTCATGATGCTGCAGTTTGCAAAGTGGCGCCTGCAAATACACTCACCTTGTGGCTTCATAGTAATCAACAGTCAACATGAAAAATATCTCTGTGTACATATTATTCCCATTCCGCTGTGTGTCTGTGTGCCAAAAAAAGACTAACTGTCACTGCCTGGCCGTATTACAACTAGCCTCGAGCCCTAATGGAAAGAAATAAAGAGCTCTAAACTGTGTGTGTGTGTGTGTGCGCGCTACTGTAGGAGATGAATGGTTCTGATTAGGCAGTGCAAGCTGCGGACAAGCATGATGATCAATGTCTTCCTTCTTTTCTGCTGCTTAAGAACAGTTGAATGTACCATGGCCACACACACGCACACACACGCATGTATGCAGGTTTTGCATTAACTGTGTGTGTTTGTGTGTGTGTGTCTGCAACTTTTAATACTTTTTGTTCCTCCCAGGATTGATGGTGTGTTAGCTTCATTTCTCCACTTCCATATGTATGAAAGCATACATACACTGCTAGTAACCTTAGGCTATATGTATAATACATACGTGTTTATACTGTGTGCTGCTGTCAGTTTATATTATAACAAATGCATGTGCGATAGAAATTCTCTGAAATTGGTTACGCCAGGGTATAAAAGTGTAAATCAGCGCGCTTGTGTGTCTGCAGAGGACTGCAGAACGGAAGTGTTGACTCGGCAACAGCAGAGATGGGGGGGCGGGGTAAAGGTGGGGCTGGATGGGCAAAATAAAGAGAAGAAAGATAAATGAACGAATGCGGAGAGAAAACGGAAGGATTATTTAAAGGAGAAGCAGTGACTTAACATAGGAGGTGGGGCAGAGTGAGGAGAAACCAAAAGAGAGAGGAGGGAGGAAAATAAATTAAAGAAAGAGACAGACGGGGTAGTTTATGGCGGAGGTCTGATGATTGGATGGCTAAAATCAATTAAGAGAATGAGAGAGGCAGATGGAAGAGAAAGGATAAGCAGTGCAGAGAGTTAGCAGCAGATCCTTTTGGTTCACCAGGCTTTCGTCCAGGAAATCAAACGACTTACCTCTCCCCTGTGTGATTAGACTTAACACACGCACAAACAAAGAGAGACAAACATTTCTCCAATGCACACTTACGTTGCTGGACTGTTATTGTCATCAGAAGTGCCACCATGGGAGGGAAATAGTTTAGTGTTTAAGTGTTTGGTTCAGTTTGGTAACTTTTTGGTACAGGGGGTGGCATTGCCAATTAAATTCGACATGTTTTTCAATTATTTATTTGACATAAAAAGTTACCTGTTTCCTAATAAAATTTTGGTTAAGAACATACAGTCATTGTCAAATATTAATATTAAAAGAATATTAAAATAATATGATTCCTAATAAGTGCAAACAAAGAATGCAGCTTTGGTATTTTTATACAAAAAAAAGTCCAACCTCATGCCATCAAGCTACCACCTTCTTTAATCATATGCTGAAATCCTGTGTCCTCCACGTCTGCATCTTTCGCTATAAACCCGCCCAATGCTTTAGTTATGGATTGGATTGCCCTGCCTGAATCTGCAAGGAGAGGCTGTTTAAATTCTGCGGGGAGAAGTTAATCTTTCCTGCCCGACTCTCTCTTCATTTGGGTATTCAACAGGGCAACTTGGCTTGATGTCTACGTAAATGCACCCTCAAATTGGAAGTATTGCCGCTAGCATAAGCCACTTGTGTTGCACAGTGCTTGCACACAGTCGCCACTTTATCCACCATTGTTTTCCGTCATTTTCAGGTAAAAACTAAAACCATAATCCTCCAATACAGCAGACCAAGACTTGCCAACAGCTGTGCTCGACACCCAATCCAAGCCAACTGCGGTTTCACTACAGTGCAAGGCTTTTTTCCCCTAAAAAACTTTATTTGAAGTTGTTTTCTGCACAAGCCTTTTTGACTGTGATCTGTGTTGCAAGACTGAACTGAATAATGCATACGTGCCCTGAACTGTAGCTAGCTGAGAAAACGGTTCCATCCCTAGGCTTGTGCTATGTCTATCTACTGTTCAGGACACAACTTGTGAGGTGAAAATAAATCATTTTATATTTTTTTATTTATTTAACATTCAAATTTTCCTGGGTAATATTATTGGCTGATATTAACGTATATATTGTATTGTCATAAATGTTGGCAGTACAGAGAAGCTGTAGATCTTTGACTTCATTTAGAAACAGTGTCACATACATAGTTTGCCGATCAGAAAGCACTGACTGAATTTTCAGCCTTGTGACATAATTTTGATCCCAATTCATCAAAACAACAATTTGATGGGATCTTTATCTAAATTGTTAATAGTTTGTGTTTATGTAAAAAAGTAATAGTGACAAATACAGTTCATGGGGAACCACCACCCTGGTCTGCCACTCCTTAGGCAATATTGAAGAGGCGTGTCAGGCAAGAGAGCCCACAGAGCTTTCAGCATTTCTGGATGGTCCTCATCAATCCATAGAGCTTTGCCACTGGGGAGTTCCCAAACACCCAAACACATGTATTTATTTATATGTATTGATCTGTGGATCAGAAGATTGATTGCAGAGGCAAAGACTTTACCAGTGCCTTTTCATTCAAACACTCTCTTTGCTGAAGTCCAGCCAAAAATAACAAACATCAGACTCAGACTTTAGCTTCAGATGTTCAGCAGATTAACGTCTTCCCCTCGCCGAGAGTTCTGACCCCAAACTAAAACCTTTTTGGTTCTTGGAAGAATCTTGCAACATTCATAAGTCCAATAGATGCTATCTGATTACTTTTCCCTGCTTTTAAATGCAGAAAAATATCCCAGTTGAGCGTGTGGGTTTTAGTGTCTCCTTTTAAGAAAACGTAAGCAAACATCACCTACGTTTTGGAAGGGACTCAATAGGGGTGCAGAGGATGCTTTTGCATAATAACACTGGGTTATTTTTGTGCTGGCCTGTTTGTGTAGATGTGTGTGCTTGTGTGCGTATACACCATTACACCTCATTAGGCAGACATTGTACTGCAGCCATAAGACTGGTGTCACAACCGCCGTTACTTGATGAGCAAACAAAGTGATTGAGTGCGAGACGAGGCGATTTGCCTGCTCGCCCGGGACTGCCGTTACAGCACATTTACATAAACATCACCTTCTTTTACATCTCATTAGCTTAGACATGAAGGAAGGAGTGGAGGAGGGATAGATGTATTAATGAATGAATGAATGGAGGGAAGAGCAGGAAGTCGATGCTCGGTTATAGTGTGCTGAGGGAATGGAGATGGCCATATTAAGTAAAAGAGGTAACATTTACAGATGCATTGTTGGTTTTATAACTCCAACAACGCTTCTTTCTGTCTTTGGGGACCAACTTGTGCTGCCTTTTCTTCCTTCATTTTCCTTTTGTCTGCAGCTGCACAAACAACTCATTTCGAAAATCTGTTTATTTTAATGGAATCACAGTGTGCACACTGAGCTTTCGTGTGATCAATTTCACTTGTTTCATTGATAATTGCAAACCATCTTAATGATGCTGAACTTTGAGGAAATTGAGGCAGAGAGTTCAAAACAGACAAAACTATCCTAAAAGCCGTATTAGATAAACTACTTCTCAGTGGCGGACCGTGTATTTTACACCCGGATCTTCAGTGTTGAATAACTTCACCATGACACTAGAACACTGGAACTCCAGAGTTCTCGCAAGAGCACAATTTGAATTTGCTCAGCAAGTAACTCTGGCATAGAGTAATAGTATAGTATAAAACTATACCCTTGTAGGGTATAGTAATTAACTTTATCCTTGTAGCCAAGCTGCACCAATCACATTGATGTATCGACATGATGACTGTCGTATGATGACGACAGTTTAATCTACCAGTTAGCTCCGCTGGTAGCTAAGCGTATGGGGCTCTGGATACGTCACCCTGTGTGTTGTTGTAATTGGTCATAGTGTTATCCAATTGTGTGCAGTGAGATTTTCAAATGCACGCTTGGTGCTGCCCCTTGAGATGTGCGTTCATTACTCGTCCCTTAAAGGTGCCCTGCCACACAAAACTATTATCCATTTTGTGTTGTGAATGTGAAAAGGAACGGCTACCTCCTCTGTTAGCTCTAGCCACTGAAAAGAAATAAGCCGAGAAATCAGGCCAATTACAAAAGTTGGTCAGTCTGATGTCATGTTGCATGAGCTCATTACTATTCACAAGCTCGCCCAGTTGCTTGGAGTAAAGGATGCTAATAGCCAGTCTCTCATTGGCTAGCAGTTAGCCAATCAGCCTCAAGCAGCTTAGCCCAGAGACTTCCCACAGGCTTTCTATACCACACTAGAATGGCTTGATAAAATGTAACCAAGATATTTTTTCCACAAAAATGTCCATGGTAGAACAGACACCTTTTTAATTTTTCAAATTTGGGTCTGGATTTCCAGGCTATGACACTAAGGCATTAGCATGTGGAATAAAATGATTTAACACAAGACTCAACACCTAGAGAGTTTCAATACATTATTGCAGAGACATGAATACATGGTGGCTGAAGCCATCACTTTCACGCAGTATGACATGATGCTTCATCAGGTATCCATATTAGTGTATTTACCAAAGAAACCGAAACAAACCCACAACAACTGGTCACATTTACTCATACAACGACCACAAAGCAATCAAAAACGCAATCAGAAATCAACAGGCTTTCCCACAAGTTCCAGCCAAGCTGCTGGGGCTCAACAACACACATGACACCACGCACACACAAGGGCATGGTGGCCCCTGACACTGCACAAATCTTTAACACCAGCAATAGCAATCCAAAGTAAGCAGTAATAGCTATTAAAATCATTTTACTAAAATGCAGAAAAATCCATTAAACTTAAAAAAAAAAAGTACATCCACCTTTCTGTCATTAACTTTACATCTAAAAATCTAAACTAACTTGAACTAACCTTACTTCTACGGTTATGTGATTCTAGCTAGTTTTGCTTCTCAGCCACCGTACACTAACTGGTCCGATAGGTGGTAAGATGACAGGGCCAGCTAAAAGGCTCTGTCCTGTCAAAAAATACGCCACGGCAAACTCGAAATTTTTTTGGCTAAAGAATATGACAATTGACCACATCATCCCTGTTTACTTAAACAGCAAAATGATTCACTGTAAATTCTGAAGGCTTCAGAGTAAATTTTTCACCCAGAGATATTGACACTTTGGCATCAACCTTTACAAATCTTTGACTTTCCTGTTCTGTACTGTACATAGAATAAACTGCACTGTATGTGCACTGTACTGCACTGTATACACTATACTGTATCTCGCCCCTCCCTCTATTTTAAAAAGTTTGTTTAAAAACCAGAAGAGCTGAATGATCAGATTTGCCTATCTATATTAATTCTAATCTAAACAAGATGGTGGTTTAAAACACAGGCATTTATAATTGAATTGAATCTAATTGAATCATATTTGCGCATGAATCTACATTATAAATGTGGGAGCACATACACACAATATGGGGTTAGGCCTCATTGGCATGACTGTGCAAAATTGAGGCATTAATGGTAGCCTTTTAATTTAGCCTTTACACCCATGTATAGCTGTCTCCTTGCATAAGAAACGAGGAGGTGATTTGAGTAATTTGGTTTTATGTGGGAGCGTTTGCAGGGAACCTGTGCTGTTAAAGATTTCCCTTTTAAGGTCGGTGTGTGTGTGTGTGTGTGTTTTCACTCTGTTGTTCACAAAAAAAGGTCTAACGAAAGACTGCCAAGTTGTTGGATCATCATGGCCACCAACAAAACTCAGAAAAGATTGCTCTTGATCAGGCTTTAACTTCTTGATATTCGGCAGCGTTGCCACAATGGACCGAATGGCTTTGCTCGTATCTTTTTCCGCGTGCAACCTCAACGTCATTGTTCTCAGGCACAAACCCGGAAGGTGTACTGTAGGAAAATGACAATTGAGCGGAAGTACATACAAAGGCGGAGCCAGGCTAATTTAATTCCGAAAACAGTCTTCAAAACTGTGTTGTCCAAACCAAAATAAACACCAGAAGACATGTGCACACTCACCCACAGTTTTAATGCCAAGCCAAGGAACTAAATGTGCTGTGTATCCAAGGCAACCTAAATTAGTCTCAGCAGGTATGTGGGCATTATGTTTCTTGCCAAGGAGAGAGTGAGCAAGCGGGCAAATAAGAATGAAATGAATGGAGAGAGAGAGAGGGGTAAGAGAGGTGAGAGTGCAAAGAAAGAAACAAGTGTGGAAAGGAGGAGTGGAGGGCAGCAGATAAGACCTGAGAGGAGGAAAGGATAAGAGTAAAGTCAGAGGTTGAATATGATTACCAGAAGAAAGAAGAAGTAAGAGAGAGAAATGATTGGATCAGGGAGGGGAGGAATGAAAGGGGAAATTGGTGCAGAGGGTGAGTCAGAAGGCAATGAGAGTGATTGGGAACTAGCATGCTGCTTATTGCATGCCATGAAGAATAAAGTCAGCCAGCTTTGTGTGTGTGTGTGTGTGTGTGTCTGTGTGTGTGTGTGTGTGTGTGTGCCACAGACAAAGCTATTAAACAATAACAGCACAGACAGAGCTGAATTACATCTCCAAAAAGACAAGAGTACACTTGCTGCCAGACACACACGCTCCATGTTTGTAAGTACAAAGAAATCATGTATGCACACATTCATTCTCTCAGACACAAACACTAACAATCATTTACATTGACTAGTGTCTGGATGACAGAAGGGGTCCAAGAACATAGACAGCCCTTAGGTTAGATGACGCACAAGCGCCCCCACACACACACACACACTTGCTCAAACTAAATCTTAATATACGAAGCCTATTTCTCAGAATTTTCCCATAATTGTCTGTCCGCTAGTCTGTGGAGTGATGGAAAGCAAAGGCTAAGCAATGATTGTGTGTGTTTGTGAATGTGCTTGTCACACCCTGGGCTAGCATGTGTGTGTTTGACAGCTCCTTAAGGTGTTGATTGGGGAATATGTGCATGTATGTGTGTTAGTGTGAAAGTATGTATCTGCGTTTTTCTTGCCATCCCTGCAGTATATATTATACACTTCCTGCCCACTCTCTCACTTTCTGTCTCTTTTCTTCTCCCTGTCTGTCATTTAAACAGAAGTGTCAGTCTTGCCTTAGTCTCGCTTTGCCAGACCCTCCTTCAAAGCGCGCTGAAGGAGAGTCTGCCTACTCCACACAGCATTTGGGGATGGGAGGAAAACATGCTCTGGTAAATGCCATTTCTTTAAGTAAATAAGAATCGTCATGGGCGGTGCTAAACTCTGCACGGAGCCGCTGCAAAATAGTTCTTCGAGAGAAAACTCAGATTGGACAGATAGTCTAACTAGCTTTCTCAATTTACCATACAGAGATCTGACAAGCAGTCAACAATAGTTCTCATAAATCCACCAAATTTAAAATTCCAACATAAAGAAAGCAAAAACAAAAAAATACATGGATCTGGCGGAACACCGGAGCTATCCTGAAAGTGGAACGCGGAGGATATAGACAAGCCTTGCCTCAACTCTAAAAATCTATTTCTTTTCATGTTTTAGCGGTGTTTTTTTTCCTTTTTACATTTCAATCACTTACCAATTAAACATAATCTGCAAGTCTCTGCTAAATCTTTGGCTTTGGTGCTCTGTGCTAACATCTTTAAACACGTCTTTGATACTAAAGTCTGTTATATAGTCTAAGGCCATTAGTCCTAATTTGCTACCAACTATTTGTACTCATGGAATATCTAGAAGCACTTCAGCCAGTTACCTTCTGACACCTGGCTCCATAACATTTAAATGTATGGCCATTTTTAACCATGTACGTTATTTTCTCATTAATTACTTCACTTGAATAAAAACAAATGTCTGGCACATGTGTAATGTGATGTAGATTCAAATGGAGTTTGAAGAATTGTCCAGCCTTGGCAAAGGTTTGTGTTCTCCAAGGGATCGCTTTCACACTTGTGGTTGGGTTTAGTTGGTCCAGGCCAAGGGGGTAAAAAGAGGAAATACAGTCTTGTCTTTTTAGTTCTTGTCTTTTTTCTGATCACACATACTATTTTCAAAAGAACCAAGAGAAGATAATATTAAGTCATATGGGCCAATGGCTAACTCATTCATTACTGTAATATTGCCGTATAGTCACTGTGTTCCCATTCATTTCCGTTCAATTGGTAACTTTTAGAAAAAATAGGTTTTGCCATGTTTGTTGCTACTATTTATGTAAGATAGTCCTACATTAATCAGATAAACTATGAAAAAGATCAGGTTCCTTTGCTGCAACCTGATGCTCCTAATGGCATTTCAATCAGGAGTCGGCTCTGAGAAGATTTATTGTACAAATGCATAATATAAAATGTACAGAGTCTTTGGAGATTAGACTCCATTGTTAGGAAATATTTTTTTAAAGGTGTAGAGAAACCAAAACATATCCCCCATGATGGAGTCTAGACACTGGTGGATAAGGAACCTGTAGTACAAACAAAGGAGCTGTCTGCCGGAAGGAGATTCAGGGTGCCGTGGTAGACGATGACCAGAGGTGGAAGGGGAGGAGGAGGAGGAGGGCTGCACTTTGCCTGAAATGACAGCAGCAGAGAGAGAAACCGATTTAAAACAGAGATGTAATGCTGTGATTGGCTCATGAAATTCATGGCTTATTCTTATTGGTTTAACTGAAAAGTGGTCACCTTAACTCAGCTGATCAATTTAGGAAGAGAGAAGGATGATTGGAGTTATTAGGAGTCTTCCTGAAAGAATTTGCGCTGAGCTTTATTTGCAAGGCACCCAAAGACAAACAACCAATCGGAGCCAAGAAATTAAACTGTCAAACTAGGCATGCAGTGCTGATCAAATATGAATCTACTCTGTTACTGTATTTTTTTTCTTGCTTCAAATGTTTTCATTTTCATTTTAGTGTGCAGAGCTTGATTCCTGTTAGCACCTTATTTTTCTGAATTATTAACTTTTGTGTATGTATGTCTCGGCCTGAGTCTTGTACAGCAAATTGTGAATCTTTGTTTCCTGTCATTTGCAGGTGAGTAAAGCAGATCTGATTGTTCTTAATGCACTGCTTTGTGTGTGTGTTTTGCGTTTAGTTCACCCAATTGCTGTGACTTGTGTAGTGTGTTTAATACACATTCATTGTAGTAGATCAGTGCAGTCTGTTTTGTCTTCAGCCTCTTGCCCCATTACGTTGCAGGTAATATTCTTAACACCAGGGGAACATACATTGAGTTTCTCTCATAACCTAGTGCTGTGTGATAACCTGTGTGGACGTAGTTGACACTGGTAACACTAGTAAATTCAATTTCCTTCCGGAAGTCATCCCAAAAGGATCAACAAAGAGAAGTCTAAGTCTAAAACTGTTTTTTTCTAAAGTCATATAACATTCGGCATTTGGCTTCTACATCAAAGGTACAGTAGCTGGTTTTCCATCCCGGCTATAATCAATAAAAAAATAATAATAAAGCAAATGAATAAATTAATACTAGTTTAAATGGAACAGTTCATCTTAAAGGAAATTTTTCTCTAAACTTAACACAACTTAACTCAAATGCTCTGTCTCCGTTTACCCCATTGTTGGTGTCAAGCATAGTTGGTAACAAACTGTAGTTCTAACCTTCAGGTAAATAAAAGTGTTACCCAAATTGCCAAGTTGTATGTTTGTGTGGACTTAAGATCGATCACATTGTGCCCCTCCATCACGTATCAGACGCCACTGAGTAAATTTGGGGAGAAATTATAGATTTTACTCCCCTGTTGACTCCCCTATGGGGGTTACTGCTACTACTCACTAAAACAAAGTAAAACAGTATTCAGGATTGAGTGGATTATTGGGCAGCAACATCTTTACTGTTGCTCAGCATTCCAAAAGCTGTTGGATGGAAACACAGAAACTGTTGTTAGCCAGTGTTGCCAAGATTGGCTAATAGAGCCAATACTGTTTGCTCTAGCCAAACCTCAGTGCCAATTCCTGGGTAATGTAGTTAGTAGTGTGTGTTTTTGTAGTCCCCTAACATGTTATGTTGTGTTCATGCCATCTCTGTAGTCTGCACGGTTCGCTGTCAGAAGTTCCTGATCTCACGGGTCGGGGAGGACTGGATCTTCCTCATCCTGCTGGGACTCCTCATGGCCCTGGTCAGCTGGGTGATGGACTTCTGCATTGCCATCTGTCTACAAGGTGAGATAAGGAGGGAGGGATCGGATTCTGTACCTTAGTTTGGGGCATGCACAGTGTCAACGAGCGCAGAGGCAAAGGAGGGTTATTTCAAAAGTAAAGGATGCATTGTTAGAGACAAGAAGGGGATGAGTTATTTATAATAGACGGTATCAAAACACTCAAAGACAGAAATGCACACAACCCATATTCAGAAAGGGTGCTTTTAAACAAGCCGTTGAGACTTCCGTACAATGGTGATGTCACAACATCACTATATAAAGGTAAATGGGTGACGTTACTTTACTACTGTGTAAAGGAACGTCTCACTGTCATTCCCTGTATGCAATGAGACTATGAGAGCACAGATGCAAAAGACCTGAAAACACTGACCAATCAGAGCAGACTGTTTGTTTTTTTTCAGGAGGGTGGGCTTAAAGAAACAGGTGCCAGGTATACTTGTTAGTGTGTAGTTTAGTATAAATCTGTCCAAGCCTTTTGTTGACTGATGGTGTAATTAGAACCTGCAGTTTTTTTTAGATTTATTGCATTCAGCTGGAGAAACATATGAGCCATCCAATATGTTTTTATTGCAGTGAGTTCTGGAATATAACCTCTGGAGACAACTGTATAACATTGCAATGAAAAGGGTTGTTTTTTAATGATCTGGCCCAACACAAGCTCGTAAATAGAGATATAGTGTATTTATGATTGAGTCTTGGGACAGCCACTGGAACTTAATGCAGAAAATTTCAATATGTTGCGTATGGTGACTGAAAAGGTTCTTTTGAAGGGTAGGTGCAAGGAGGGATACTGGGCAAAAAGGAAATTAATATAGTTGGGGGAATATTGGAGAAGTTATCGGAACAAGTGAGGAAAAGGAAGGAATACAAGCAGCAGGGAGTCAGTGATTGATGACAGAAAGAAGCAGTCAAGGTGGATCAAGGGGTGGATGGGAGGCCTTTAATGGCATTAATCTTCTACCTGCAATGTGGAGGCAGGAAACTGAGGGAGGAGCTGATGTGAACGGGGGATTTGAGTCAACTTACATTCCAGGAAGCGGAAGGTAGAAGTCTTAAAATGATGGCAGGAAGTTGTAGAAGCTGATCTGAAACCTCTCAGCATCAGCTCAAAATCAAATGGATTTCTAAGGCTCTGTGTGTGTTGTGCTGTCAAAGAGAAGCCGGCATTACAGACTAACCACCTGTCCTGAGGAGACACATACACACACACACACACACACACACACATACAGTTGTTTAGTTGTGTGTGTATGTGCATTATTTGTCCTCATGACATGTTTACCCTAACTACTGTATCCCTTGCAAGACGTATAAAGCTGTAGTTTCTGAAGTGTACGGTATATATCCATACATGCACTCTTTTTAACTCTGTGTATTTTTTGTTCTGTTTCGTTGGATATATTGGATTGTGGTTTACATGTCTGCCCTGGTTTTGTCTGTATGTCCACAGCACAGAAATGGATGTACGGTGGTCTGGACAGTAACGTGTTTCTGCAGTATCTGGCTTGGGTCACCTACCCTGTAGTCCTCATCACCTTCTCAGCTGGCTTCACCCAGATTCTCGCACCCCAGGCTGTTGGTACGACCAACACACACATACACAACAGAACATATACACTGAGCACAAACATAAATAAAACATACAATACACTAACAACAAGGACATTTAAAAAGAGGCAATTGAATCACATTAAAATATGTTGAATTGTGCATATTACAGTAGTGCTACACAACAAATTAATTTAATGATAATGCAATATGAACAGTCACAAATATTTGTTGGTTCTAGATTCTCAAATGTGAGGATGTGCTGTTTTATTTCATTGTAAATCTAGTATGAGAGGTTTTAACCTATTGGTCAGACAAATCAAGCAATTTAAAGATGCGACCTTGGCCTTTTTGAGCATTTTCCATTATCTATATATTTTTTAGACTCAGCAATTAATTGACTAATGAAATAAATAATGCTCCATAACCATTAGTTTCAGCTCTATATTACTGTAGGTACACTCAAGAACGACAAAAGCACTTTCATATGTACAGCACGGTAAGTAAGTTAATTTCATACTAAAGTCAGGCGACCAAGATGAAACAAGAATAGCAATCATATCCAAAAATGACATATTGAACTAAGATCAGTACATTTACCAACAAAGTAATATCGTAATATCCATCAATGTTTGAAATAGGAAAAATCATCAAGGTTGCATTTTGTCATATATGGGTAGGGTCAGACTGTATATGGAGCTTTCTTTAACATAAGCCTCCTGAATTATAACTCAAAAGATTATTTCTGCAACTATTTGAACCATAATCTAGCCCGCTCCCTCAGAGTCCTGGAAATAAATGCGCTCACCAATAGCAAGCGGTACTGGGCATGCAGAGCAGACATTGTAAAAACTGTACACCGCATTAATAAATTCAGTTTTCTTTTTTATCTTAAAACTATGAGGTGAAATTAAACCCTGATAGCTTACTATTAAATATTGCTTTTTGAGCTACCAGACTGATGCCACCCTGTATTGTAATGCACTCCTACTGTAAAAACCTGTCTACAGTAAATGGTACTTGCTACAGTGCAACAGTACTGCGACACACTGTAAATCCCCTCAGCACCTCTTTAGGATCTGCCCCTAAAGGCTCTGCTTGTTCCCTAGAGGGCCTCCTCTGCTTCAGTATCAGATGAGGGAGGGAGAGAAGTCCTCTACGAGTTCTGCTCACAATTCAACGCTGTAGTATATACTTCAGGTTCTTTAGATTCAGTGCAGTACTCCATCAGGTGCCTGAAGTCATTTCTGCTGCAGGTATAGCAGAGACTTTGCTGTCACTCTAGTAACAGAGGCTAAAGAGATAGGTGTGCTCCTGAGAGTCAATCTATCACTGAGACACATTTCCTTTTCCCTTTCACTCCTCACCTTACTGAATCCTGATTTTAAACAGTGTTGTTGGTGAGACAATGTTTTATTTTCAGCTTACTATGAAAAAGAATTGAAAATCTGTTGTGCAAGTAATCTTAGACACTATCTGGCAACACTTTGTAATGCCAGATAAGTGAGCACACATGACATGATAAATTGATACTCTTAGTATCTTAGAATCATTAGTCTTTTTACACATGAGCGCTGAGGACCAAACATGACAACTCTTTGCCTATGCAGTAATGTTCTACATGCATAATTCAAAAGGATACATAGTGAAGCATTCAAAACATGTCATATTAAAAATAATATAAAATTGTGGCATTTGAAGTTGCCATCTACCGAAGTGTTTGATTTTTTTTTTCTCCTAAAGTGTGTATCAGAAGCATTTTAATAAATAAAATCCTATTCTGGAGGGTTCTCTTAAAATTGAAAATGTATCTAACAGAGCTGTATTACTTCTCCTGTCAGAGAGTCAAGCTTTAATCCAAAAAGGCAGCTAAATGTTTATTATTCCAATTGGTCAATTTGCAGTGTTAAGGCATAGTTCTTTGAAATTATCATTCATGTTTTTCAACCAGATGAGGTTCATCTCAAAGGAATATTTTTGACATATTGGCTAAATATGTTTAATACGTATTTGCTTTCTTGCTTAGCTTTAGATGAGGAGAAGATTAATATTGCTTTCCATTATGTACGCTAGAAATTAAGCTTGAGCCAGCAGCTGGCTAACTTAGCTTAGCATTAAAACTGAAAACCCCTTTTTGTGTAGGGTTAGGACAGGGTCTGGGATTGCTGCATTTTGTTTTTCTGTTATTGTCATTTTCTCTTAGATTATTTCTCTCTTTTTGTGTTTTTTTGTTTCTCTCCTCCCTTGACTAGGCATTGCCCTTTCTTTTTGTATTGCACTAAAGTGTGTCTTAATCACCTCCTTAGGACAATTAGGACAAATTGCTTATTTCTGTTTGCTGTTTGTGTGTTTGACTCTGTGTACATGTTTTCTCTCTGTATATGTTTGTTTGAGATGTAATACAAAATTGGTCACAAAAAAGACCAGAAACGGGGGGATGTTTGTTTGACATGTCTATTTTTACGAGAGGGTTATGTGTAGTGGTCTTGTGCTGCACATAACCCCTAATAAAACTGAAACCAATGAGATTACTTCCATTTCATTTGTTTCAGTTTTATTAGGGGTTATGATGTCAGTGGGCCTTCAAAGTGCTGGTAGACAGATTTTCTTACCTTTGGACAAAGCTGTTTTTGCCTGTTTTTAGTCTTAGCAAAGTTAACAGCTGCTAACAGTAGCTTTATATTCAGCGTACAGATATAAGGGTGTAATCGATCTTCTTATCTAATTCTCGGCAAGTAATATGCATTTCTGCCAAACTGCCAAGCTGAACTATTGCTGTGTAATTTATAAGTAGTTGCTCTGTTGGTGATGCCAGTATGTGTCCACTTACAGTAAAGGTCAGTTTAGTTTCTCTTTATGAGTTGACAGTCAGCACTAAGCACCCACTGTGCTCCCCTGCAGGTTCAGGTATTCCAGAGATGAAGACCATCCTGCGAGGAGTTGTGCTGAAGGAATACCTCACCTTCAAAACCTTCGTGGCCAAAGTCATTGGTCTCACCTGTGCTTTGGGCAGCGGTATGCCCCTGGGCAAGGAGGTAACACATACACACCAGCTTTACCCACTCTATGGGCTCTTCCTGTACTGTATGTGTTCATGTGTCTACACAGGCACAGGAAAAGCTGACAGCTGCTCAAATATACTTTCATGTGTGTGTGTGTGTGTGTGTGTGTGTGTGTGTGTGTGTGTGTGTGTGTGTGTGTGTGTGCGCGCGCGTGCGTGTGTGCCTGCGTGCCTGCCACTGACACACATGAGCTGTCCATTACAGAACCATGTCATTATGGCTGACTTGACAACAAAATCAATTTTCCACTATGGCAATGACAGCAAAAAGCAAAACTCAAATGCTGACCCATATAAACAACAGTTATGTTTTTTTCTACCACAGTTTCAGTGATTCTCAGTGTTCAGAAATGTGTCAGCTTACACAACATCCAGTCGCTAAACTCTAGCACAGAATACCAGCTGTCTGGACTTTAATTCAAATCATTCTGTCATCAAAAACCCATGCAGCTCGGAGTAAAGTGCAGGAACACTGGTTGAACAGGTTGGAAGTGTGGTGTGTTTTAGATTTACAGTGAATACATACATACAAAACTAATATGCCACATGCATACATTATCTTCCCAGGGAAGCATAACCCTCCCCAGCTCATTTCCATTCCAGATCCACATCCCTGCAGCATGAGTTCAAAGTGATCCATAAAAAACACATACTGGGGCCAATGTGCTTATGTTCAGGTCGAGAGCAACGAATGTGAAATTGGTAAAAAAAAAAAAAGGGGGGAAAACGATGAAAGAGTTTGCAGATGCAGATTTGACTCAGGACCTTTTCTAAACCCAAAAGGAGGGAGAATAATGTCTTTGTAGAGGTTCAGGATACCCAACCTAGCTATGCAGATGTGTCAGTGTTTCAGCAAAAACATTTTCAGGTAAGTATGGTATACCCCAAAAGACTTCCAAGCCTGGAGACATACTCAGAGGAGCACACATACACACGCACAAACACACACAACCAAGCCTCAGGACCTTTTGGTTGCATACTAATGCAGCAGCATCATCAGTTTGGATTCAGAGCAGGCCCTCTCGCATGATGTGATGATGCTCTCACTTTTAATCCTGTTAGTTCCACTTTGAACATCCCCAGAATTTGAATATTCACTGCAGACTTTGTTGTTGTTGTTGGTGTGTTTTCAAAGAGTTGTGTGCTCTTTCAACAAACAGGAGATAGCTTCTGAACTTGTAGCGTGTTGTAACTTGTTTTTTTGTGTTTTGTCCTGTCAGGGTCCGTTCGTACACATCGCCAGTTTGTGCGCTGCTCTCCTCAGCAAGTTCATGTCTCTGTTTGGAGGAATTTATGAGGTAAGTCTTATTATTTTTTCATGACCTTATTGCCCTTTTTTCACTCTCTCTCAACTGTGATTTACTGGCTAAACATGTATTATTCATTTTTCTTTTCATTACATTTCCATATACACTGTTCACTCCATACTCCCTGTAAGAAATTATTTTCAACATCAACTCCATTCAATCTCCTTCACTTCTACACACTAGATATGTTATTTGAGTGTATGTGAGATGATCCGAGTGGATAAAAATGTTGACACACTCATCTGAGTCACCTTCAGTTATCAGTGTGCACTCAAAGAAATAAGCTTAATGAGCAGCGGGTGCTTTGAAAACTCTTCTTTGCCTTGGGCTGAAATGAATACCTGCAGACACTTTTCAGGGCTGAAAAAGGAACTAACTACTTTGTTTTCCGGGTAATATTTTTAGTTAATAGTTAATATAAAAAATAAGCTCAAATTCAAATCAGTCAGAGAAATGACAGTAAAGCTCAGTGGTCTTTGAAGTAAACAAACATTATCATGCAGTATCTATAAAGGAAACGGAGAAGGATTTTAAGTAGGGTTAGTGCAAAAATAATAGAAGTTTCTTTGTTATAATACCATTATAAAAAGCACAGTAAGTCATCATTTGTTAGACTGTTTTACTTTTTTGTTTGTTTTGTATCTCATCTTGTAATGTAATTGGTATGAACAGATCTAACTGGCCACTAAAACTTTAATTTGTTAATTTTTAACAGTTTTTTGGCCACTTAGGATAGCAGAAACAATTAGTGAACACAGCACTGACATATCACTTGTACTTGATATGATGAGCTTGAATATCCAGCAGTTGGATTCTGTCCACCTGATGAATGGAAGTCCAATATCTCCTTTTTTAGCTCTGTGTTATCTACCAACTAAGGGAAATATCTGGCTCTTTAGCTGCTAAATGCTACACTGCATTTGCCAGCTGTTCTCTAAGTCTGTCTGCTGTTTTGGACTCAGCAGGTAGTGTACTCTGAATTCCTTCAGCTTTTTCACTTAAAACTATTGCCAGCTGTTTTAAGTACACATTTATTTGTAGTAATCAATTTTTTTCATCCCATGTAAAGTCAACAACCAGTAATAACCCATTTTATAAATGTTTAACTAGTATGTTATCTGTCAGCAAATTGGATCTTTTTCATCTTCAAAAACTATAACTGTGTGAGACAGTGATGAAACTTTCAGTAGGGGAATGGAAGCGAAGGGGTAAAAAGGAAAGCAATATCTTTTTCGTCTTCGTCGTCTCTTGCTTCTTCTCCTCCTTTCTTCTCCTCCTTTCTTCTTCTTGCTCTCTAACTTGTCCGTTGGGGTTGGAGTCTAAGAGCTGGAGGAGGCAGAGGAAATCTTGACTCTTATCTCTCTCTTTTCTGAAGATTGGGAAGGTTTGAAGACAGTACATACAGTGAGACAGAGTTTACCCTATGCTGCATATACAATATATCCTTAAAGGAAAGAAAGAAACCGTTATGTAATCATCTGAATTGACACAGCTAATATTTTATTGCAAAGAGAGTGAAGAGAGTAACAGAAACCGTCTCAAATGTATTGTACGCATTATCTACCTACAGTACATGACACAATGGACACCTGCAGATTCAACTCATACAGTGCCTTGCGAAAGTATTCGGCCCCCTTGAACTTTTCAACCTTTTGACACATTTCAGGCTTCAAACATAAAGATATAAAAATTTTATTTTTTGTGAAGAATCACCAACAAGTGGGACACAATTGTGAAGTGGAACGAAATCTATTGGATATTTTAAACTTTTTTAGCAAATAAAAAACTGAAAAGTGGCGCGTGCAAAATTATTCGGCCCCTTTACTTTCAGTGCAGCAAACTCACTCCAGAAGTTCAGCGAGGATCTCTGAATGATCCAAAGTTGTCCTAAATGACTGATGGTGATAAATAGAATCCACCTGTGTGTGTGATCAAGTCTCTGTATAAATGCACCTGCTCTGTGATAGTCTCAGGGTTCTGTTGAAAGTGCAGAGAGCATCATGAAGACCAAGGAACACACCAGGCAGGTCCGTAATACTGTTGTGGAGAAGTTTTAAAGCCGGATTTGGATACAAAAAGATTTCCCAAGCTTTAAACATCCCAAGGAGCACTGTGCAAGCGATCATTTTGAAATGGAAGGAGTATCAGACCACTGCAAATCTACCAAGACCTGGCCGTCCCTCTAAACTTTCAGCTCAGACAAGGAGAAGACTGATCAGAGATGCAGCCAAGAGGCCCATGATCACTCTGGATGAACTGCAGAGAACTACAGCTGAGGTGGGAGAGTCTGTCCATCGGACAACAATCAGTCGTACACTGCACAAATCTGGCCTTTATGGAAGAGTGGCAAGAAGAAAGCCATTTCTCAAAGATATCCATAAAACGTCTCGTCTAAAGTTTGCCACAAGCCACGTGGGAGACACACCAAACATGTGGAAGAAGGTGCTCTGGTCAGATGAAACCAAAATCAAACTTTTTGCCCACAATGCAAAACGATATGTTTGGCGTAAAAGCAACACAGCTCATCACCCTCAACACACCATCCCCACTGTCAAACATGGTGGTGGCAGCATCATGGTTTGGGCCTGCTTTTCTTCAGCAGGGACAGGGAAGATGGTTAAAATTGAGGGGAAGATGGATGCAGCCAAATACAGGACCATTCTGGATGAAAACCTGTTGGAGTCTGCAAAAGACCTGAAACTGGGACGGAGATTTATCTTCCAACAAGACAATGAGCCCAAACATACAGCAAAATCTACAAAGGAATGGTTCACAAATAAACGTATCCAGGTGTTAGAATGGCCAAGTCAAAGTCCAGACCTGAATCCAATCGAGAATCTGTGGAAAGAGCTGAAAACTGCTGTTAACAAACGCTCTCCATCCAACCTCACTGAGCTCGAGCTGTTTTGCAAGGAAGAATGGGCAAGAATGTCAGTCTCTCGATGTGCAAAACTGATAGAGACATACCCCAAGCGACTTGCAGCTGTAATCGCAGCAAAAGGTGGCTCTACAAAGTATTAACGCAAGGGGGCCCCAATAATTTTGCACGCACCACTTTTCAGTTTTTTATTTGCTAAAAATGTTTAAAATATCCAATAGATTTCGTTCCACTTCACAATTGTGTCCCACTTGTTGGTGATTCTTCACAAAAAATAAAAATTTTATATCTTTATGTTTGAAGCCTGAAATGTGTCAAAAGGTTGAAAACTTCAAGGGGGCCGAATACTTTCGCAAGGCACTGTATATGGTTGATGAAGATCAAGGCATTATTGTGCCGCTACAACAGCCTCCATTCCACTGGTTTCAGGCTAACATCAGGGATTGGTCTCCATTCACCCATAAGTGCATTAATAGTCCACCACTGATGTTGGGTGATAGCATTCCCTGCAAAATATGCAGTTGTCCATGCCCTCTAGATTAACACATACAAGCTATAGCACAAAGTGATAATTTAAATGAAGGATCCTATTCCAAACCATAAAACACAGCCCAAGTAAGTACGTAAAAGTAGGATGACATGGTGTCTTTAAATGTTTGGCCATAAATTATATTAATTATTATTAGTGGGGTTACTCTTGGGACTGAGCACAATTTCACATAAAATCTCAAATTTTTAATATGTTTCATTCTGTGAATTAATAGGAAGTTGAGAAAAATATGGAGTTCATTCAACAGAAAATCGCTTTTTGTTCTCCAGACAAATTCCAAAACTTAGAAAAGGATAGCTCTTAATGTTAACCTTAAAAGAAATGTGTCTTGGAACCAGGCATGCATAGAACAAATACAGCCTTGAAGATAAGATGCATGAAGCATACTAATTCACACACAACCTACAATAAAAATAACTAAAACATACCGTATGTCGAGGCTTACAACATAGATTTTCACAAAATACAATGTACAGAAAAGTGACCACATAACATAGAGTAAAGTCAGCACTTTAAACATAACCATCCGGTGGCCTAAAACTCACCAAATTGTATATGTAAGACACAGTATCAGCTGGTTAATCAGCATCAACAATTATAGGCATTTTAGATGAAAACGTTTCTCACCCATTTGGACGCTTTTAATCTTTTAATCAAAATGTTAATCCAGCTCGGTGAAGCTCAATCTCTCCATGTAGAGGATAAAGACACATGAGTTGAGCTTCTGAAAAGGAGAAAATGTGAGATACGTCAGACATACAAGTAGATTGTTTTCATTGGAGAGATTGTGAAGAACCATGCAAGACTTTTACCTCATACTGTAAATGTTGTGACACCCAGTGGTACACAACCCTCTGTGAACACATTTGGTCTCTTTCATTTTAGCTCTTTTACTTTTTAATGTTTCCATCTACCTTTTTATCGTCTCTAGTTGTCTTAATCCACATTATCTCCCTCTAACCCTCTGTAATTGTTTCCAGCTCTTTTATTTATTTATTGCATATTAATGCTGTGTGTGTGTGTGTGTGTGTGTGTGTGTGTGTGTGTGTGTGTGTGTGTGTGTGTGTGTGTGTGTGTGTGTGTGTGTGTGTGTGTGTGTGTGTGTGTGTGTGTGTGTGTGTGTGTGTGTGTGTGTGTGTGTGTGTGTGTGTGTGTGTGTGTGTGTGTGTGTGTGTGTGTGTGTGTGTGTGTGTGTGTGTGTGTGTGTGTGTGAGAGAAGTGTCCCTCTGCAGCAATATATTGTCGTCTCCAGAGTTTGAAGTACAGTATGCTAATGTAGCCGTGGGCTGTAAAAAACCACTTTCTGTTTCAGCTTGCTTTGTTGTACTTAAAAAAAAAAGAAAGAGGGATAAGTACTGCAGCACACATGTGGAGAACACCATTGTTCAAAAAATGCAGACACTGGATCAGATATAATTGGAAAACATGTTTTATCAGATGTATGAATGCCGATTTATCGTGTCAATGCTAAAACATTGGAGACTTTGGTAATTATTTGAATAAAATATAATAAAACCAGATTGATATTTGTTCAATCCTACAATGATAAACACTGAGTTATTATTGGCAGTAAAAAGTCTTATTCATCGTTTCTTAGCTTACCTTTCTGTTTTACTCCTATGCTTCCTGAAGGAGCCTGGTCTTGTAGGGATTAAGGTAATCAAATCACACAATTCCCAGCATGCCCCACAGTCCACATCCTATCTCCCCCACTGTTGTAGTCTGGTCAAACCTTTTGTTTTACTCCTATGCTTCCTGAAGGAGCCTGGTCTTGTAGGGAAAAACAAATCACACAATTCCCAGCATGCACAGTCCACATCCTATTCCCCCATTCAAATTGTTTAATCCTACAAAAAAACTATGGCTAAATATTCATTCTAGTATCCAGTTTTCATGTTTAGAATAAAATTGTGTCATCATCATACTGCAAGTGCATACCTCCTCATAAGCAGGTGCCATTTATCAAGTTGAAAAGAGCAATTTACGAGTTTGTGCAGTTGAGAGTTTGCTGAATCTGACTCGGATTGTAAGGCCAAATGTTGAGCTGTACATGTGTTTGTAATGACTGAATTGTGCGTGTCAGAATATACTCCATCATTGTACTCTCTCATGAAAATGTTAAACAGAAGGGATTTAAACTTGGAAGAGGTGAAAATATCCCAGCCTATTGGCATTTTTTTTAAATATACATTCCAGATGAACATGTTTTGCAGTGTAACATGTATTTGTGATAGGTGTCTTCTTGACCACACAGCATTTTTCATATTTCTGTTAGAGAGGTGTGTGTTTTTTCCTTTGACAGAACACTCAGTGGGTTAGCCTGGTTTTACAAACTTACAGAGTGGAGTTCTTGATAAGCATACTGTACACCAGCTCTCTCTCTCTCACACACACACACACACACACACACACACACACACACACACACACACACACACACACACAGAGTGTTTCCCCTACCATTGTTTTGGTAATGATCAATGCCCTGCCCCCCACAATTTGCTTCTTGTACCTCACCTTAAAAGTTTAATTCATTTTAATGAATGTTACGAGCTGGCTACAGTGCAAGTGTAATGTATGCGGAGTGGACTTTCCAACACTTTGCTTCCACTATAATCAATGAAACTGGCTTTACCAGGCACGAGAGCGGAACGTGGTGGTCTCGGAGATCCACTCTACAAGTGTAAAAATACTACAGTTTTATATTTATATTTTTTACGCAAGGCGTGTGCTGCCCTTTTACACAGAAATGGATCATGAAGTGTCATTATTTTATTATTGTAATAATTTTATTATTTCTTATTTCCCTCACCTGCATCCTCTCCTGAAAGCTAACAGGAAATATAATTTCACAGCGCTGTGCCAGCTCCATAAAGCTGAAGAAACGACAACAATCCCAAAGCAAAAGCTCTGCCTCTCGCCTGTGACTCACACAATCCTACGATGTGTGTGCGCAGCTGGTGTATAAAACTTATATTCCGTGGCCCATACGCTCTGCTAACGGTCCAGATATGATGCATGTTCAGTGTAGCCAAAGTTGCACAACCTTTCAACTGTTGCTAAATAGTTGTGTGATGTGTAAATCAATATTGTTTTTATGTACTTTAAAAAAAAATCTGTGCACTAAACCACACAGTTAAGTGTTTGGACACCCTCATAAATAGTTGGTCACCACCGCCCCTGGGAAAAAATCCTAGGGGAAACTCTGCACTAACCTCTCTTTATCACTGCCATGCTGCTTGAAGGAAGCCAGTCTAATAGGAATGAAGGTAAGGCATGTAAAAAAAAAAAACTGAATTTGCCAGGTTGCACTGTGATCCTCTGCCCTGCATTCATGCAGCTCAGTCATTTCCCTTCTGTCTTACTGTGGTAACACTGCAACTCTTCATCTGATGGAACCTCATCATTAGTCTCTTTTACAGAGGAATGTGGATGGTCTTGGTACGGCCTGTGCAGTTTGAGATGCTATTTAAGTGCTTTTGGAGCATTTTTGGAAGTTTAACAACTTTTTTGCTTCAACAGCCTTTTGAACATGATGAAACAACTCTGTTCTGAACTGCCACTTGGTTTCAAAGTCAGTTTTGTCAGTGGAATGTAGTTATTGTATGTTCAACGTGTTATATTGTTCAGATTCTACCTTGTACTTTGAGGTAGTTACTCTGACTGAAGTGTTTGTGTGTGTGTGTGTGTGTGTGTGTGTGTGTGTGTGTGTGTTAGAATGAGTCAAGAAACATTGAGATGCTGGCAGCGGCCTGTGCTGTGGGAGTTGGCTGCTGTTTTGCTGCCCCCATAGGAGGTGAGTCTTCAGAGAAAAATATACAGTAGAGTAAGTCTGGCCCACAATTCACTGGAGGATTTTTAATATGTGCATCATAAATCAAGTGCACATTATATAATAACACAGAATGAGCTTTACGTCACTCGGTAGGAATATTGAAGTGAAGGCAATATCTCTGTCTGTACTACTAATTTCATCCCATGTCACTATGACATGTCCACCTATACTGACCTGGAGAAAAGCAGCTGAAAGGAGTCTGTTGGTACATATCTGGTGTTGTCATGCAATTTTGGAATCATAAATAAATATTAAGCTCCAACTGAACATGTCTGCAAGATGATGTTGGGTGAACACAGTTGTGTGTCTTTTAAAACAAAAGAAAAACATATTTTTGTCATCATTACACAAGAAAAAAAATTGACGACAAGGATTATGCATGTCCTGAAATGTCTTTTACTTATCGAAGGTTCTGCATATTCATATTTAAAATGGCATATAAAAGTTCCTTTTTGTACTGTATTATTAATCATGCATGACCCAGGCATTTTGTGAGTACTTTATTGTGTAGGGTACATAATGGTCAAACTGTTACCGATCAATTTAAATGGTATGCAATGCTTGTGGTTGTGTTCCAGGTGTGTTGTTCAGTATTGAAGTAACATCGACGTTCTTTGCTGTGAGGAACTATTGGAGAGGTTTCTTTGCTGCTACCTTCAGTGCCTTCATCTTCAGAGTATTGGCTGTGTGGAACAGAGATGAAGGTAAAGCACACTTATGCTCAAAATACTATATTATGATGGAAGTATATGGGAATGATTCAAAATACCTTTATAATCACAATATTAAAAGTTCAGAAAATTCTGTCAAATTACCATTACTTGGGTTATTTACATGGATGGAACTCACATCTTCATGATAAAAATAAAGATGATGAAAGCAAAACTCATTTGGCCGTCGGCCTTCATTTTGGCTGAACTGGCTCGGAGGGCGGGCAGTCAGACTCAAGGACCTATCTGATTGGTGGAGTTGTAACCATCTGCTGTGCTGAGACGTATTACGTCTCGCGCACACGCAGAACATATTCTCAAGTCTGCACCGTTTCGGTGTGTTCCGAGGCACTTTTTTGACCAACTCGGGGAGGCAGTCAGTCCGACTTTTCTACCAAAATTCAGCTGTCGCGATGGTGTGTCAGAGCCTTTAGTTGCATGATATGTCTGAATGTCTACCATGAAAATGGCCCATTGATCAGCTGTTGTTATACATGAAACCAGTAAACTGAGGATAGCTGAGGGTGGAAGCTCGTAGTTTTGACTACAACTGAAGACCAACTAGTTTCAGTTTTCAGAAGAAGATGTTCATACTTAAAGCCAATTGAATGTCTTACTCCAGGTTTTTAGTGCCTTGATTTCCAGTGCCTTGTTAGCCCAGGTTTTGGACAACATTTTCAGTATATTGCAACTGATTGCAAGAGCCCAAACATTGTCTTGGACCTTGTTTTATAATTTGGAGGATTTTTTTGGCAATGGTCTGTTCTTCTTTCTGACTCTTGTTGTACTTTTTCTTTCTCCAGAGACCATCACAGCCCTTTTTAAAACCAGTTTCCGGCTAGACTTTCCGTTTGACCTCCAGGAGCTTCCTGCTTTCGCTGTCATTGGGTGAGTCTTGACTGCTCATTGGTCAATTTCTGATTCCACAAATGCATAATTTATGGCCACGGGAATATATTTCAAAACCAAAAAAGAAGAGTGAGATTTAAATTAAAAAGTTTCAAAGATTTTTAACCAATAATTTACAATGTGTAAGAGCTTCATAAATACTCGCTCACGGGCGCCTGGATAGCTCACCTGGTAGAGCGTGGGCCCCATGTTCAAATCTAAACCTGCGGCCCTTTGCTGCATTCCCCCTCTCTCACCCCCTTCATGCCTTAGCTGTCCTATCGAAAAAAGGCGAAAAATGGCAAAAAGAAATCTTTACAAAAAAACTTGCTTCATAGAAAGTGGTAAAGAAATTTGTTACTACACACTGGTAGTTAAAAACACAGGGTTGGTTTGCCATAAAAGTCAACGGAAACTTCAAATAAATTCAAACGGTTTTGGTTCTGACAGGTACTCCAATTTTTATAGTGACTGCAGCAGAGCTTCAGATATTCTTCAAGAGCTGCACTCATTTGTAGCTTGTGAAGGTATTACTTCAGCGTAGCCTGCATGAGTCACCTAACATACATAATTCAGCTGGCAACCGTTGCCAGAGCATTGAGGGATGTCTTATTTCATCTTGCCTTAGCCTGAGGGCTCGTCCATGGCTGTGAATGAGACCAGGGCCTCCTGGAAAGACGCTGATGGAGGGAAGGGATGGGCTGCTCTCTCACTCTCTCTCAGATGAAATTATATGCCTGTGTGCAACTGCGCAAGAGAAGAAAATGACTCCCTTCTTTTCTTGTCTTTTGTTCTTCTTTTGTCTGTTTTTTGTCCAAGTGTTACAGCCACTCCTGAGTCAGTGACTTGTATACCAGTCCCTCCAGGATTGCTGCCTGTTTTTGAGACTTTTGCGTCCCAAAACTCT